>CM045552.1:31782529-32162364 GCA_024721245.1 Mitragyna speciosa
CAGAAGGGGTCGACGTCGACAGCAAAAGCATGTATCATCTACACCAAGATGATGATGTTCTTGCTGACACTACCGTAGTACAGTATAGATGCTCCCTCACAGTTCGGATATACTTCCGACGTATGACACATATAATACTCCTGCACAAGTACCGGCTTTTGGAGTTCATAGTGACTATATTCAGTCCGGGACGCAGTTCATCTGTTGGCGATGATATCATATCTAGTTTTTTAGCTCGTGGCTATGACTATACTGATTTATCGTCTCGACCGAGCACTTCTGCGAGTGGTGTACCTAGTCATAGTGTACCGGAAGTCGTGTCCGTATTGCGGTCAAACTTCCGGTCACTGATGATGGTGACGAGCCTCCACCGCCATTCCATCTTGATGGTGGACTTAGAAGATCTTCTCGCCAACAAGAGCAGCAGCACATGGCACACCGAAAGAAGGCACTGGAGATGTGGCTGTTCTACTACACCACAGACAGGGGTAGGAGGCGTGCATAGGTAGCGTTGGACATTATCTTTTTTTTACTTATCTCAGACTCTGTGATCATGAATGTATAAAATTATGTATATTTATTATTTGAATTATTTAAATTTATGCATATATTTTTTGGAATTAATTAAACTACAGTGTTTAGGATTTAGGGTTTAGGGTTATAGTTTTTAGTTATTTTAGAAACTATGTTTTAGTTACAATTTACTAATTAGGGTTATAGTGTTTAGAAACTAGAGTTCTTGAGTTTAGATTTAAAGTTTTGCTAACATGGGTTAGTGTTGGGGTTAGATTTTATAACGGTATTTATAATAGATTTAGGCTTTACGGTTAAAGTTTATAATAGAATTAAGGTTTAGCATTTAAGGGTTTAGGTTAGGGTTAGAGTTTGGATTTAACAATTAGTGTTTATAAATTTTGGCTAAGGATTAAGGTGGGTTTGGGTTTGGAACTAAGTTTAGGTTTAGGTTTAGGGTTAAGGTTAGGGATAGGGTTAGAATTTAGGTTAGGGTTAGGTTAGGGTTAGAATTTATCAATTAGGATTTACAGTTTTATAAATTAGAGTTAGAAAATTAAATTAGGTTTGGTTTTAGAAATAGGTTCGAGGTATACAAATTAGGGTTGACAATTAGGTTAGGAAATTAGGGTTTCATTTTTAAACAATTAGAAGATTTTTGTCCAAAACCTAAATTTGTAAACACGCACACATATACACATGCACGCAAACACACACACACATACATACACACGCACACATAACACGTATTTACATTATATATATAATATAATATATACATACATACATACCTATACGTATATATTATATAAGTAAATATATATAATATATTTTATATAATATATATTACACGTACGTACATATGTATGTACCTGCATGCATGCATGCATACATACATATACAATACAATATATATAACATATATATATAATTAACATATTATACATACATATATATATTTATACATAAATATCTATAATATATAATATATATGTATATATAATATATAATATATATAATACATACATATAATACAAAATATATAAATATATGTATGTATAAATATTATCTATATATGTATATTATATATTATATATATTATAATACATATAATATCTATAATATATAAATACATATAATATACAATGTATATTATATATTATATATTTATACATATTATACGTCCATACATGTATATTATATATTATATATATTATAATACATAAAATATATACAATGTATATTATATATAATATGTATAGATAATAAATATATTATACGTACATAACGTGCATGTACATTCACGTATACATACGTACATACATATTTATATATATAATATATATAATATATATTTATATATATTGTACTTACATACATATGTACATGCATGCATACATATAATATAATATATATCAATATATGTATGTATATATATTACCGATATATA
Source organism: Mitragyna speciosa (assembly GCA_024721245.1). Taxonomy (NCBI): domain Eukaryota; kingdom Viridiplantae; phylum Streptophyta; class Magnoliopsida; order Gentianales; family Rubiaceae; genus Mitragyna; species Mitragyna speciosa. Next base: position 31,784,493 of record CM045552.1, read on the forward strand.
CATACATATAATACATATAATATATATAATATTGTTATATTATATATAACATATATTAGTAATAAATATATTATATGTACATACACGTACATGCATGTATACATGCGTACATACATATATTTATATATAAATATATATTGTATAATACTTATTTATATATAATATATTTGGATATATTATATATACATACATACATATGTACATGCATGCGTGTACATACGTATCTGTGTACATATAATATATGTGTGTATAAAATTGAGTGTATGTTTTTGATGTTTTTAATGCATAGAATTTTACTGTATGTAAAAATGTGTATATGTATGCAAAATAAAAAAATGTGTCAAAAACACTCTTTTAGTATTTTTTGTACCAAAAAAACACATTTTCTAAAAAACATAACATCCAAACACGTCAAAACACACCAGGGTTTCAAACCCTAAAAAAATTAGATTATTAAAAAAAAAAATCGAAGTGCCGCACATTTAAAAAAAAAAATTTAAGTGTGCGGCACTATTTAAAAAAAAATATTAAGTTGTGCGGCACTAATTTTTAAAATTGCTTATAAGCCCCCGCCCACCTCTCATGGATTTAAAAAAAAAATCAAAATTAATTTCTGTGCCGCACATACTGTGTGCGGCACCTCTAATTTGAGAAATGACTTTAAACAGTTCCCCATTTGGGAATTTTTTTTTAAAACACTAATTTTTTTAAAAAATTGCCTATTTTTTGTGATCTTAAATTTTTAATCATTGAATTAATTGAAATATCTAGATATTTTCTTCAGCTTCTCAAATAATCCTTAACCTGACTTAACAAGCTGAATTATATTTATCAATCAACTAAAAATAAGCTAAATAGATGGTAAAGAAATTAGCCAAAAAAAAAAAAAAAAAACAGAGATAAGTAGGAGCTAAATTGTTAGGGACAGGGCATGCATGTTGTACAAAAATTTCAGCAATATATGAGCATCTAACAAGTGGGGTCTGACCCTCTTTTGTCAATTCCCAACAAAATTTAGTAGCGATATGCTTTGTCATCTTCAACTTTTACCAGCAACAAAAAGATTATTCTTTTTTATTTTTTCTAGATTACTAAGACATGAAGGCTCAGTGAATATAATATTGACTGACCGACATGCTGACTTGTAGTCTTGCCTACTGACATCAACATGTTTAGAGATACTTAGAGCAGATTAGGAGTAGAATAGAATAGGGTTGACTATTAAACAAAAAAAAAAAAATCTTCATCAAAAAACTTAATTCTAAAACTTCCAACTAGCAAATTCAAAAATTTTTTTTTATACCTTCTCCTCCAAATCCGTCTTTCTAGCATAAAGTAAAAGTTGATACTTTAGTACGTCATCCCTATATGTGAAAGATTTTATCATAGATCGGTCTACGATTAGTCTAGATTTTTGTTCCGAACTCTCTTCTAACTCTATATCTACCAACCAATTTCTTTCTTCGAACTGTGCACAAAGAGCAACTTGACGAAAGGAAGGCTGTGTTGTCAAAAGCAGTTCCCGCTTCACAGGGTTGAGGGTTGGGGTCCGTTTTCGTTTCTTTCTTTTTTTTTTTTTTTTTGGTAATAGCGTTTTCGTTTCTTTTGCTTTGTGCTGTTTCCTGGAAAAAATGATTACCGTGATTTCATTTACTAATAAATTTAATTTGTCATTTGTCTTTGGGAATCTACATCATCATTACATGTCCACGACTTTTGACTGCTACTGGTAGCATTTACAATTGATAAATTAGTTTGGCAAAAGAAAATAAACTATCATTTGTAAATACTATTAACATGAGTCAAAAGTTGTAAAAAGAAATGCTCCAAAGCAGTCCTAAGTGTATTTTCTGTACAAAAAAAAAAACAAAAAAAGAAAGAAAGAGGAAAATGCTGAGCTCCTTTTTGTTGCATGCAAGGAAACATCTGCTATTGGGCAGAAAATTCAAAGAATTTGCTTGGTCTATAGATGCAGTTACAATTGGTCTGAGGAGCTGAATTGGATGAGCAACTACTGGAAATCAGGAGATTTTGTTGGAAATGTCAAAAGTTAGCCTTAGCAACCACGGTTTATCATATCTGGAGAGCTCGGAGCAAAATAATATACCAGGCAAGCAATGTGAAAAAGATCAATTTGGTTGCAGACATAGTGGAAGACATGAAGAATATTGTTAGCACTTGGAGAAAGGTTTCATTAACAAAACCAAATTGGGATTTAATAATGGAGACTTTCGCGCGCTTCCAGCAAAAGCAATGTAAGAGAAGGAAAGAGAAGGAAATAGAAGGAAATGTAAAGGTGTTGTAATAGAATGAACGGTAAATGTAAGTAGGGATATATTCCAAAGGTGTACAAGCTGATTTGAAATAAGAAATAAAATGAAAAATAATTATTTTGCCAAAAAAAAAAAAAAAAGAGTCAAAAGTTTTGTACATTTAGTTATGGGCATGTTTCATTTGCTATGGAGGAACTCCTTCTTTTTCTATTTCTGAAAAAAAAAAAAAAGAAATAACATAGGATGCATTATTTAATTCACTTTTTGATGTCCTATAAATTCTTTTTTAAAAAATCTAGACTAAGGTTGAATGTTGTGTAAAATGGATACTGTGGAATATCAACATAAACGTGTAAGGATTTATTTTTCTGTGTGATTGGACTTATGCTCAATGCTTTTAATTTATCTATCTATCTACATATATGATAAGTTAGGAGACTCCGGCTGTATAACCCAGTGTTTTAATTTGACGAAGCAAATATATATATATATATATATATATATATATATATATTTTCATCAGTCATGCTTTTTATATAAAAATTTTGACGCTTAAAAAATTTTTAAAAACTATGCGTTTGTATGTTATTATCATAAAATCATCAGGCGGAAACTTAAAGCAAAAATTATAGTTCTTAATGAAAGAATTATCTAGGGACATTTTTGGAATCTTGTTATATAAATTCACAAAAGTAAATCCCACATTTGTAAATCATATATATTTTAATCTTTTCAAATTTGTAACAACTACAAAATTAGCAAAAGATATATTAGCTAAAATGATTGGATAGCACTTGTAATAAGAGATTAGTGACATTTCGTAGGCTATTTTTTCAAAGACAGCAAATTCTAAGGATGAACGGACTGTTTTTAATAGGCAACTGTAATGTAACATCTTTACCTTGAAATGGAATATAATATACCTTCACAACACAAAATACAAACAAAGTGAAAAACAAAAGATTGAAGAATATTTCGGATAACTGGGTTTTACTTCATGAACTATCCTATAAAGGTAGAATTATGCTATTTTAATACCAAAAATAAAAATACCCACATCTAGTTCTGTAGATAAATTTCCAACAGTCTTTTACTTTCTATCTGAAAAACTTACACTTTGTGTCAATGCAACAGAAGATGCAAAAGAAAGCGTGAGTAAAACAGCAGCAAACTTACAATAACTCAGATCTCCATAATTAGTCCAATTGAGTTCTATTTGAGCTAGTAGAAAACACTTTAATTTAGTAAAACTAAAACATCTAAGCAACATTTGAAAATAATAAACGTGATACGCATTTAAAATTAAAATATATGATTGATGTATGGACTGAAACCAAGTCCAAAAACTTTAAGAGTATATGTTGTTTTATCACAATGCAATAATTACATGTAAACTGACTGGAAGAACATATCTAACTATGATTATCAAAAACAAAATTTATTTCATCATGTTTCACTTTTTAACTTGCCTGTTAATTTAGCTCCCCTTTTGGTTAGTCATTTCGCACCCTTCAATTGGTGCAACTCATATTCTTTTTGTTTGGGTAAAAAGACCAAAGAAGAAAATGACAAATGATTTACATATTAGGTGTCTGGTAATCTATATCTCACTATAGCTCCTATGTATTTCTATTCAAACTGTTATATTCAAACTATCGTACCTCTAGACTCAATATTTAATAATATGAATATTTGGAACTCATAGCAAATAGGCCATAAAATACCTTGTTAAGTATCAATAAATTAAGAATAATAAATTGAGAGAGAGAGAGAGAGAGAGAGAGAGAGAGAGAGAGAGAGATCTTATGAAAAAATACATTTGGAACTTGAAAAGAAAATGCAAGAAAGTAACCAAGAAACACAAAAGGCAATTTTTTTTTTCACAATTTATAGACACCCAAAAAAAAAATATATTGGAATGTGTTTCTTTGGGTAAAGAAGATGCTAATAAAGTTAGAAAACATATTTTAAATTTTGATTATTATGCACAGTGAAGGAACAGCGAAAGTGGCGGTGTCATTGATGAAAACTAACATCTGTTGTGGAAGTTGTCAATAGGTTAATAGGTATGGCAAAAGCCTGTTCATATGAATGAGAAACACCAAAAAAGAAGCCATAATTCGAAAGATTAACAAAACCTCAAAAACCCAATTTATCCGGCAAGTATTCAAATTCAAGAAGGAACAAAATAGCAAAGAATAAGATCTCAAAACTTCTCAACTAGCACTGTCACTTGGCAATCATTGGGACTGTTACAGTAACTCATTGTCTTTTTATTGTCTAGTAGATATATGCTAGCTACGTAAATAAACATAGGCCTCCAACTTAGGGAGACTTCCGCTTGACACAAGATATGATGTTCAAAAATCAATACTTGCAAGTGTTGGTCTACTATTAAAGCCAAATCTTCAAATTAATAAACCAACATATCCCTTCTCTAAAAATTGCAGCATTAAGACTCTTTATTTGATTTGTTTCTTTCTCTGAATCCGCATTTGAAAACTCAATATTTCATCCACCCTATTTTAACTGTTATATAATTCGTTCATTAGCAGTACTATTCATTCTTCATTCATTTTCTCTTTCTACTTAAGTCTCTTGGAGAAGAACTAATGCATGTAAAGTTTGCATCCATATACATGCTTAGAGGCATAATATTCTAGAAAAAAATTTTAAATTTTGGAGATCAACACAAATTATAAAAAATGTAAAATCATTTAACAAGTGAAAATAAATTTAATGTTGAATTTAGCATTTGTTGTGAATACTTCTCCATCCAAACCATGGTAATTTTATCAATTTTCTAGGTCACTAGGTTACTGGGGCTATCATACAATGACTGAAACAAACAAAGAGCGGAGATGGAAAATTTTTAGATGGATCAAGTTATGACCCTACATATAGATCTTGTGTTCTAAAAGAGTGTCACATAATCATAGTGATGCATACTTATGTAAAAATGCTTATGTGATTTTATTTTAGACCACGAGATTACCAATTCCATGTATTCTATAGGCGATATATACACACAGGTACACACATATGTATATACGAGCTCATCTATACAATAAATCGTTCAAGATATGTATATGCTTTATTTTAAAAAAAAAAGATATATATGTGCTTCACTGATAACTATATCTGCCCCCAGTTTTGGGTGAAGCGTCCACTTAATATTGTGGGCCTAATTCCAATCGGCCAATTTCTTGGTCTACAATCCTTGTCAGAGCTGGTCATGTTTCCAACTGCCTCATTAATATGTAGGCCATGTTTGTAGATGAATTTTGATCCAAGTTTGACTGAAGCGTCTAATTCCAATATGTATTGGGGAATTCCAATATGTATTCCAATTTTGATCCAATATCTAATTCCAATTTTCATTAATATGTATGGTCGGCCTAATTCCAATTGGCCAATTTCTTTGTCAACAATCTTTTCACAGTTGGCGGTCTTCAAAAGGCTCATTAATAATGTAGTAGATGAATTTTGATTCAATTTTGAGTGAATTGTCTACTTGCTATTGTGGGCCTAATTCCAATTGGCCAATTTCTTGGTCTACAATCCTTGTCAAACCTGGTCATGTTTCCAATTGCCTCATTAATATGTAGGCCATGTTTGTAGATGAATTTTGATCCAAGTTTGACTGAAGCATCTAATTCCAATATGTTTTCCAATTTTGATCCAATATCTAATTCCAATTTTGATTAATATGTATGGTGGGCCTAATTCCAATTGGCCAACTTCTTTGTCAACAATCTTTTTCACAGCTGGCTGTTTCCAAAAGGCTCATTAATAATGTAGTAGATGAATTTTGATCCAATTTTGAGTGAATCGTCTTCTTGCAATTGTGGCCCTAATTCTAATTGGCCAATTTCTTGGTCTACAATCTTTTTCACAGCTAGTCATGTTTCCAGAAGCCTTATTAATGTGTAGGCCACCTTTGTAGATGAATTTCGAGATTGGTATTCGATACGTGTTAAAGATATTTCTCGTGAAGCACCTATTAACATACGAGGGGAAGCTGAGTGCGCAAGGCACAATCAAGGCTCGCTCGAAATTAGAGGTTCATGTTAGTACTTTATAGATTATAAATAATAATTAGTTAAAAATATTGGGAACAAATAATTTTATTTGTGCTATTGCTATAAAAATATTCAGATAAAATCTCATAATATAAATTGGTTAGAGCAATAATATCAAATTCCAAACATAGCTTGGCAAAAGTTCAAATAGAAAAATGAAAAAAAACACAAAAAATAATTTTCATAGCAGGTCCTATCATAATTTTTTCCTAATCTCTCTTTAACATCATCTCATCAATGATACTACATGTGTTCCGTAGCAAAAAACACTAGAAACTTGAGACTTTTTCTTTTACACTATAAGCACAATATCAAAATGTTAATTTAGTCATAAAAAAAGATATGATCATAAATTATCTATCAACAAAAATAATAAATTTCTTCACATAATTAGTGCAACGCAACAAGACCCACATTGTTTATATTACGTGCTAAACAAGTTAATATTTTTTACTCAAATGAATTTATTATTCCAAAAAACATAAAGAAATATTAACACAAAATTCTTTAAAAAGTCTAAAAGAACATGGCAAAATCCATTCATCATGTTGTATTATGAAATTGGTATTCTTAATTGATTCATGATGCCTTCATTATTATTAGGGATAATTAATAAACCTCCCTTGAGATTTATGACAATAGCAGGCAGCTCTCCTCAGGTTTTAAAAATTACACCTAGCACCCCTGAATGCATAAAAGGACTATAGTACCCTTAAAACAACAATTTTTCCTTCAATTTTTTGAGGCACCTTTATATATAAAACAATTTGTTAAAAATCCTTCCCCAAAACCCAGTACTTTGGTGGCCCATGAAGCCCAACTAATAGCCTAGGCTAATGGGCCTCTATGTAATGAATTGGAGGAAAATCAAGAAACTCAAATGTCTGAACAGGTGAGATCCAAGATGTTCACTTTGGGGCCTGATTATGATAAGGTAAATGTGAGCTTTCAAGAAGGTACTAGCTTAATGGACGTCTCTCAGACAGTTCGACAGGCTGATGAGGAAAGGAATATCCTAACTCAAACCCATGATCAAACAAGTCCACATGCCTAAGAAGATCTGCTGAGTGAAAATTCTTTCTTATATGCAGGAGGAAGGGATGAACAATGTCGTGGGAAAAGGATCAGAAAAGAGAATGATATAGCAGGTCTTAATCATGAGACTGTCAAATGGGTAAAGAGTGACCATGCACCAGGCTCTAATGCAGAAAGGAAAATGGCCGTTGCTACAATGCATCACTGTTGAAGCCAATGAAGATCTTAGTATGGAATTGCCGGGGGCTTGGGAACCCCCGAGCAATTCGAGGCCTTAACTCCTTATTAAAGGAGCAAGATCCCAATGTGGTTTTCATTAGTGAAACAAAACTGGATAGCAAACGCATGGATATTATGAGAAGCAAGATTAACTTCCAAACTGGAATTTTTGTCGATAGAAGGAATCAAGGAGGAGGACTGATTTAATTTTGATTCACCTTACTAGGGGCCTGAGAGAGTCTAAACCGTAAAAAGATGGAGTCAAGAAGCCAAAGGAAAGCACTATCCTCAAAGTCCTAAGTTTCTTATATGGTCACATTGATACAGTTATTTTCGACGAGAAGGAGAACACTACATGGAGGTTTACAGGCTTCTATGGTAATCCTGAAACCAATAAAAGAAGGCACTCCTAGCCATTTCTCGAAAGGCTTGCAGAGGTAAATGATGATCTACCTTGGTTATGTGTAGGGAATTTTAATGAGATTCTAGATGCTAGCGAGAAATGGGGAGGCTCGGAACGAAGTGCTCACCAGATTACTGCATTCAGGAATGCAATATAGAAGGCAGGACTTTATCACATTGGATTTATGAGGAACAAATATACGTGGTCTAAAGGAAAATCTCAAAACACCAAGATCATGGAAAGACTTGATAGAGGCCTCGCATCAGTTGCTTGGTGTCAAAAATATCCCCATGCCTGTATATCCCATTTGACGGCCCGGCACTCAAATCACTACCTAATCCTAATTAATACGGTCCGTGAGCACGTTTTTTCTGCTAGGAGGAAAATGAATATAAAGTTTGAGCAATTCTGGACAACGGATGAGGATTGTCATGAAATCATCAAGAATGCCTGGTCCAATGATACTACGGAAATGATGACAGGGCCTGTTAAAAATGGAAAACAGGTCTTGGAAGCCTTATCAAAATGGGCAAAGGCAAAATTTGGAGACGCAAAAAAGAGGATACAGGAATTAAAAACAAAGCTTCACTCAGTACAAATGAACTCAAATTATGATGTTGGCATAGAGATTGAGCTAAGCAAAGAACTTGACTCGCTTTTGGAAAAGGAGGAATTATATTGGCACTAAAGATCTCGCATGAATTGGCTTTAATCTGGAGACCGAAACACTAAGTATTTTCATAGTAGAACCAGTCAGCGTAGAAAGCACAATGTTATCACAAGGCTAAAGAATCATAATGGAGTGTGGATAAAATCTGAGGAGCAACTTAAAGACCATGTTACAAGATTCTTTAAAAGCCTTTACAGCTCAAATGTATCAGCAAGCCTGCCCAACCATGACCTGCTTGAAGACAGAGTTTCGGAGCAAATGAAGGAGGAACTCAGCAAACCGTACACATTGGTGAAAATTAAGACAGCATTAAAGCAAATGTATCTCTGGAAATCTCTAGGACTAGATGGCCTTCATGCTGGTTTTTACCAACTCTACTCGGAGACGATTGGTAGTGAGGTAACTCAACTCATCTTAGCCTTTCTAAATGGCAGCTATTCAGTTGAGAGCGTCAACAAGACAAACATTGTACTCATTCCAAAAACAAAATGCCCCTCCCAAATTTCTGAATTCAGATCCATTAGTCTCTGTAATGTGTTGTACAAAATCATAGCTAAAGTCTTAGCTAATCGACTGAAAATGGCTCTCCCCTCTATCATTGATTCTGTCCAAAGCGCCTTCGTACCAGGAAGATTGATAACGGACAATGTAATTATAGCTTTTGAAATGTTCCATTGGCTTCAATTGCAAAAAGGAGAGCAAAACAAATTTTTTGGCCTCAGACTTGATATGAATAAGGCTTTTGATAGGATTGAATGGGCTTTTTTGGAACTTGTTTTGCATGACAGTGGGTTTCCTGTTACTTTTTGCAGTTTGATCATGCAATGTGTTAAATCTGTTTCTTTCTCTATAAATATTAATGGGTTTTTGACTGAATTTTTTCAGCCAACAAGAGGTTTAAGGCAAGGGGATCCCCTCTCCCCTTACCTTTTCATTTTGTGTGCTGAAGGTCTCACTGCTATGATTAGAAGAGCAGAACAAAATGGCTTATGGAAAGGGATCAGTATGGGGTACCAAGGACCAATGGTGAGCCACCTACTCTTTGTGGATGACTGCTTATTATTCGCTAAGCTAGAGGAACAAAATGTGAGGCAAATGATGAACATCCTGAGTGATTATGAAAGAGCATTGGGGCAGAAGATCAACCTTCAAAAGTCCAATGTTCTTTGTAGCTCAAACACTCCCTCAGATGAAGCTAAAAGGCTAGCTGAATTACTCGGTGTTCAAGAAGATGACGGAAAAGGGGTGTACTTAGGTTTACCATATATGGTAGGGCGATCAAGGAAATAAGTTTTCTCTTATGTTAAAGACAAAATATGGAGGAAGATAAGTAGCTAGAGTGGAAAGCTACTATCCCAAGTAGGGAAAGAGATTATGATAAAAGCTGTATTACAAGCCATCCCAACCTTTATTATGTCTTGCTTTTTGTTACCGAAGAGCATACAAAAGAAGCTACAAGCAATGCTTAGGAATTTTTGGTGGGGAAAAGTGAAGAAGAAAAGAAATTTATACTGGCTGAAATGGCAAGATCTTTGCAAGAAAAAGTCATCTGGAGGTATGGGATTTCGGTCTTTTGATGCCTTCAATTTGGCCATGTTAGCTAAGTAAGGTTGGAGGATTGTCAAAGAACCTCACTCACTACTAGCAAGGATTCTCAAAGCCAAGCATTTCCCAACAAAAGATTTTCAAGAGACAAAGGAAGGAAGAAGACCATCTTTCATATGGAGGAATATTCTAAAGGGCATGAATTTATTATTGAAAGGCTTGCAATGGAGAATTGGGAATGGTTGTAATATTAACATATGAACTAAACCTTGGCTTCCTATTCCTTTTTCCTATAAAGTCTCCCAGCAGTCAAAATGGCTATGCCCAAATGCAACAGTTAATTCGCTGATTGATGTTAATATTGGTCAATGGCACATCCAGGCTCTCAGAAACCTTTTTACCCCTTACGAAGTTGAGTAAATACAAAAGATCCCTATCTCTTTAGGTGAAGCTCCAGATGAGTTAGTATGGCATTTTTCAAATGATGGTACCTTCACAGTAAAATCTGCATATTATTTGGAGTTAGAATTCTCAAGTAGTCATGAAGGCTCTTCTTCACATGGTAAGATGAACAAGCAATTTTGGAATAAATTGTGGAACCTCCATGTGCCTCCTTGAGTAAAAAACTTCCTTTGGAAAGCCAGTAAAAAGATTTTAGCCACCAAACACAATATGGGCTGCAAACTGAAATCCAAGTATGAAGACTCTATGATGTGCGAGAGATGTCACAACTCCATCAAAACTGATAAGCACATCCTCTTTGAGTGTCTAGAAGCAAAGGAAGCTTGGAAAGAACTAACACATCTGCAGATTCCCAGCAGAAATAAATTTAGCAACTTCAAAGAATGGTTTGCTAAAGTTATGGAGATCAGGAACTTATATGAAGCTAATGCTATAGCCATAATCTTATGGTTGATATGAAAATCCAGGAATGAAGCAGTTTTTGAAGGCAAGTCAAGAGGTGCAAAAAATATCTGTGCCTATGGGAATACTTTTCTCCATGAATACCAGTCTGTCCACTCAAGAAGGATGGCTTTCATTCGCTATCCAGTTTTCCCCATTCTTGATAGTAAGTGGAAACCTCCTGAGGAGGGTCTTTTGAAAATCAATGTTGATGCCTCTTTCAACAATTCTAGAGCCGAAATGGGAGTTGTAGTTTGTGATCACTCAGGTGAAGTTCAGGCTATTTTGGTGGATTATTCTCCTTTTTGCAACAGTGCAGAGCATGCAGAATCTCTTGCTGTTCTTAGAGCTCTTAAGTTTGCAAAAGACTTTGACATCACTCACCTTGTAGTTGAGAGTGATGCCCTTCGAATAGTAAACAAGATAAATGCTCGGCAAGAGGATCAATCTGTTGTTGGCACTATCATTCATGACATCCGTAAATTGCAGCAGGATTTTCCTGTTATCAAAATCCAGTACTGCAGAAGACAAACTAATTTAGCTGCACATAATGTAGCTAAACTAGCTCTCAATGTAAAACGCTGTTGTTTTTTGTTCACAAATTTCCCCAAAGATGTAACTCTTGCAGCATTTGTTGACTTGTGATAATGAAATTTCTTCTTCTAAAAAAAAAAATCCTTCCCCAACCTCCTGTCTCTATATCCCTCTAATAACTCCACCAGTCACCACTGTAGTTTCCCAACCCAATCCTACCACCATCTTTCGTAAATCTAACCTGTAACCACTTCTCCCAAACCTTACTGGCCACTACCCTACTTCACAAACCCTTCTCCCCGCCTTTTGTCATTATCATCTCTTGCCACCAACTACCACTCTTCTTCCCTAACCCAATCCCGTTACCACCCCTTCCAAATCTAACCTTCACCACTACTCCCAAATCTATTCTTCTCTCTTTATCTAAACTCACTCCCATAATCTTCTTCAATCTCTTTGTTCCAAATTTCCCTTTTCACGTCTTATCACATAAAATCCCATTTTCTCATAGCAAAAGGCAAAAAAAAAAAAAAAAAAAAACTACCACATTCGTTATCCTATCTCGAAAATCTTATACATGTCCAAATTCCGACATTGAAATCCACCATTGCCGCTAGGTATCCTCCTATTCTTTTTTTGGATCCCTAATTAGAATTTTTTTGTAACAATATTATGCTTGATTTTTATAAATATTTTTGGAATGATTGGGCATACTTTGACTGTAATTTTGCTAACGGTGCATACTGTAGCATTTTTTTCCTGAAATTAGTTTATTTATGCATTTAATTTTGACTGTATAATATCATATCCAAACTTATCAGGATAGTTGTGGATTTTTAGAGAATGGTGTGATGCTAGCTAGAGTAATGGGTTGGTTTTTTTCTTTTATGATAGAAAAATATTTTTGGAAGATGGAGGAGGTGGAGGATGGGTAGAGATTGTAGGAGAAAAGTTGATCCTTGATATTTGTTTAGCATGGAAATATAGAAGGTATATAAGTTGTGCAATTTAGGTTTTGGTAGAAGACCATTAACGGATGGTATTAGTCGTGATTGTAGTTTAGTTAAACTATTACAAAGAACTTGATAATGGTGGAGGAGGGATGGCAATGGTGGGACGCTGGTGATGGGTATGGTGGTAGTTTCAAGAATTTTCTTTGTCTTTTAAGTATTTGGTGTAAACTATAAATAACAGCACTAGATGATTTTGATATTTTTCACTTATATTTTTTAAAAATATTTTTCTTTTTTTTTTAAGGGCATTGGGATTAATTTGGTATATTCAGTTAAAATTTTTGCTTACATCATGTTTTTGGGACTGAATTGTTACCCAAACTCAGCATATGAGGGAGCCAAGTGTAATTTTTTAAATCTGAGAGAAACTACTTGCTATTAACATAGACCTCGAGGGAGGTTTATGTAATTATCCCTTATTATTACTATAGATTCTTAAACAAAAAACTCATTATATTGTAAATGTTTACAGGCTTAGTTAAATCCCTCACTTGCTACTGGCAAAATTCTTAATTGAGTCCTTGAACTTGGTTAGTACTTTCACTCAATAATTTGTCAGTAACATGATAATTATGAATTAAATTGCAAAATTAATCCAGTCATGAAGTAGGACCAAATGTCTTAAATCATATCAATACCATATGATACAGAACAAACTTTTTGTTCCTTGTTTGTTCGTAGAGTTATCAAAAATTAGTAGCCAAAAAAATTCAATAGTTTTTATCTTGAGTTGCTTTTACATAGATGAATCGAACCCTTAATTGTAATATTATAAACAACAATTGGTTGAATGTTTAAAGATTTGGGCTAAAGGATATACTTATCCATATATATATATATATATATATATACTAGGTGAGCCTAGCTGTGCCATGCACAGCCACTGCCCATTACAAGTGCATTCATATTGGTACAACAACGTTTATATGAGTAACATCAGGTAGCAAATAGAAAAGCACTACATGAGGGGCTATTAAAAAATTGATGTATAATCCTCCAAAATATCAATTTAGAACTTGATCAATATATAAAAAAGAAAATACATCATTGCGTTGGATTTCACATTCTGCGACAAACTTTACTCATCACTACAATTAAGCAGCTTAATGTCAACTCTCAGCCATACAAGAGTGATAACAAAAGAAAAATCATAAATAACAACATGGTGAAATTAAATCAAGGGGCATTGCCTAAGATAGCAACGAATCTAGCACTCCATCTTGTCTTATGCCCCAAAATCAATTCCTACTTTATCATGCTATATATATGAGACAACCCTTGAAGTTTTCGTTTCTACAAATTATTCTACAGTATACTACACAGAGATACATGCATCCACCTTCAAAAAGCAGTACAAATCTTTACATCAACCAAATTTTCTCCATTTGACATCAACGGTATTCAATTTCAAGCACAATCATCACTCACATTGTTTGGTGTCCAGAGGCATGTACCGTGCCACAATAGTCCTTTTCTCTGAGTCCATATATTATTGGAATTGAAACAGGAGAAGAATATCATGACCTTTAAACCTATAACAATTAAACTGAAAATCATTATGCACAAGGCATTCACGCACTCTCTTACGAAACGAATCTTGAATTTGCATAGGAATCGATTAGAAATATCAAAGACACTAAAGAAATAGAATAACAAGCTAGTTTAAGCAAGCATCTTGCAGGCTGTAATATTATTTGCTTTATCTTGCCTGCAGCCACCATTATTATCCAAGCAGTGATTTGTCTCTACATCTGCAGAAACGAACATATGAACTCAAATCCCTTATGATAAATTATGTTTTCATTTTGGGCTGCGATCAAGAAGTTACCAGTAGATGGCTTAGTAGTTTCCTCAAAACCTGCACAAAGAGCCTTTCAGGACAGCACCTTTCTTCAGCTTGCATAAAAGAAAATTAAATAGAAGTGAAAACATTTGACTATCTAATGGATGACATACAAGTGAAAAAAGCAACCTCAATACTGCAGGTTAGTAACAATTACATCATCCTTGATTCTTTCCCAACCTTGCCAGAACAAATTTAAGATATTGCATAGTTTTGAGATATTCAAAACAATGCATATAATGAAACAAGTGTGAAACAACTCAATTAATAAAAGATACGGCACTTGAGCATCTTGTTCCGAATCAGCCTTAGTATCTCGCATACACTTCTCAGTCTAGTTCAAATCAAGCTCTTCAGAGAGAGTAAAATGAGAATAAATTAATCATCACCGATGACTCATCTCCATAGTGTAAAAGCAATCAATTATTGAGAGATTTAATAACACCTTGCATATTCCTTGTATTTCTTCTCTTTCATAGGGCAACTAATTTGGAAGTAGTAACATAGTCCCAAAAAACCCATTGCTACTTGTTCTCATTAGCTACTATTAAAATGCACAACACTTCTCTACAATACCAACCCATCTATGTTTTTTAATCTAGACATAACAAAGTAAAATAATTTTTTTTATTAGCTCCTATCAACCTAAGGATTATGCTGCTAAACATTAGATAAGATGATGCTTTTGCTGAAAATGGAAGAAAGGAAAAAAGGCAGAATAATTGGGGAAAATGAGAAAGAAATGAAAAATGAGAAAATGAGAAAAAAAAATCAGATTCCAATAAGACTTAAAGTTGGAGTTAGTACTTAACATTAGGAAAGAAGGTGAAAGCTTTGAAACCATAAGTATCTACTCACCGACAAATTCACCACACACAGCATTCTGCATCAATATCTAAGTATATACACACATACACACACAGAATCTATTAACATTCACTCCCCTGTGATCCATTGGATGGTTACCCCTCTATTAGTTTTTATGAAGAAGAAAAAAATGATGCAGAACAAAAAAAAATCAAAGGAAATTCTGATAAGCAAGCAAAAATTTTCACCCTAAAAATCCTAATTTTGAAAATAAAAACAATAATTCACTAAAGAAATAGTACCCAAATCCAAGGAACCAAAACATGGCACAATAATTGGGAGAAGAATAACAAATCCCGAGATGGTGTACTAGGTCGAGATATAGAACCCATGAAAACCAGAAAAATCAACCAAAAAAATCCAAAATAAGAAGACAAAGCTAGTAATTCACCATCAAATACCAATTTAATCCATGTAACTAAAAGATCATGTTGGGAAAAGAAATAAAGCTCCGTATCATGCACAATTTGAGAAATTAAAGGCCCAAAAAAAAAAAGAAATTAGGAAAAATTGAAAACACACCAAGGGGACAAACCTGCAAGGAGCATGGAAGTGGAAAATTCTCCTAACCTACAAGAAAATGAAAAACAAAAGAAGGTGACAACGGTTAGAAGAAGAGCATAGAACAAGAGAAAGTGCAGCAAGGTAAACAAATTATCAAAATAATAAAATAAAAGAAGAGAAGGGGAAAAAAATAGAGAGAGCTCAATTTTAGAGAAGTAGAGTAAGCAAATCGAAATGGAGCTTCTGGTACAGAGATTTTCTGCCAAGGTCTTTGGGGCGTGAAAGCTTTCAAGGCCTGTAAGAAGTGACGGGAGCTATAGGAAGGACATTTTCCCAAGAAGCCCATACCTCTTCTGACGCAATCCAGGGGTGGAAATGTGACGGATGCACAGAAGGATAATGATCGAACGGATGCGGGTGATGGAAGGACAGACACATCAAACAGGAATCCGAAGGGTTAGTTGAAGAGTGAGAGAGAGGGCAGAAGAGAATTCTGAAGGAAGGCATCGACAGTAACACTATCAGAACATGTGGGAAGTGGGTAGCAACGGGGGCAAAATGGCAAAAAAACCAATCAATAGTTTGAAACTATTGACAGCAGCAATTCAAAAAAGAAGGCTATTTGTGGAAACACATGGGAATTGCAAGCTTGCGTCGTAATGGGACACCCATTAAATGACAAACCAGACCCTCAATAGTGCAAAACTGTTGCCGTAGGCAGTTGTTTGTAAGAGGGGCAAAAAGTAATTTTTGACTAAAAGTGGAAGACGTTCGTTGACCAATTGCGAATTTACAGGGAAAACCCCAACAGTGTTGAACTGTTCATTAGGATAGCGTTATTGTTAAGGGCACAACTGTCTTTCAAACCCCTTACTATCTCCAAAACATGCCCACATCCAATTAATTGGCGACACATGGGAGCATAAGGAGGCTGGGTTTTATTCTTTTATAATATAGGTAATATATATATTCTTGTGTTTTGGTTGGGGAAAACCCACCCCAGTTAATATTTTTGAAAAGAAATTCTAAATTTGATTATTATTATGTGCAATGGAGAGAACATGAAGGTGGTGATGTTGTTGATAAAAAACAGTCTTTTTTTTGACAATTTGAGAAAAGGGGAAGGGGAACTAACCTACTCAACATAAACTGAAAGCAAGAATAGAAAGAAAATTTAAACTTTATCTCACAAATTCACTCCAAAAGTCATAATAACTTTTAAGGGGTTACAGGAGTTTAAGTACTAAATTTTAACAAGCAACTCGTCCGATGTAAGACTTTTATGTTTTTTAGGTGGGACAATCTTAGTTGTGAAAGTTGTCAATAGGTGGGACAATGGTAGTTTGTTGTTCACATGGGTGAACATTAAAAAGACTAATGAAACTTTAAACATCCCATTTATAAAGCCACTATTTATATTCAACAAGGGGTAAAATAGTCAAAGAATAGAGTCTCAAAACTTTTCAATTATCATTGTCATTTGGCAGTCATTAAGACTGCTACAATAACTACTTGTGCTCTTATACGTAGTTAGATTAGATTAGATACAATAAGATAAGAAGAGCTCGTTACTTACTGTAAAAAAAAAAGGAAAAAAAGAAATAAGCACGTTATACTGTAGATAGTCCAAATTTTGACACGTGGATAATGAGAGGCTTTTCAGATTAGGACGGAGAAAAACGACATTCCATCCTTCAAACCTTCTCGATTCCTCTTCCCCCATATCACGACCCCCACAGCCCTCAAGCCCGCCGCCCTCACATCAGCTTCACACCACCACCAGGCCAATGCACCACCAGATTACCATCAGGCCGGCAAGCCCCATACCCCTCAAACCCTCATCTCCTCACCCCTAAAATCTCCTCTGCTTCTCTACCAACACGTTGACTCCACCTCCTGACCGCTGCGCCATCATATTACCATTACATCGGTGGTTCAAATCTAACATTTTTTTAACCAAATTTTACCCCTTTGCGTTTTTATATGCGTCACATACAAAGCCTTTTGAGCCCACCTTCTTACGCCATGTTTTGCTTTAGGTCAGTTTTGCATTCATTGAGATCGATAAATACTGGTGCCATCATTTGTTAAAACCCTCTTGCCTTTCTCTCTTCACATTATTCTTTGTACTTTTTCTCCCGTTCCGTGAAGCAATGAGTCTCTCAAAAGACTCTTTAAGTCCTTGATTTCTCTGCCGACTTGGTTTATGAGGTTAAATGAATTATCAATTTTTCTCCATTAACTTTTTTTCTGATTAATTTGATTTCGTTTTCATTTTGTCGCGATTTTTTTTTTTAAAGATATTCGTTTGACTTTTCCGAATTTCATGTGATCGAATAGTTCGAATCGGTCATTATTTCTCTTGTGAACTGTTTTTTTGGTTTTTTAAATGAAAACTCTCTGTTCTCATCTACTTAAGGTCATTTATAATTTTTCATTTTCCTGTTTATGGCTACAGAATTAAGCATGTCATTTAGTTTGTATATGGTATATTACGTTTTGGGATTGTGTTATTTATACTGTTTGAGTCTTTGTAATGAGATTGTCCACAGTAAGATTTATGTAACTATGTTTTTGGATGGCCGCAGCTACTTTGCGTTATGCTAGATCTTTGTTTCTCAAAGTTAAAGTGTTAAATTTCTGTTGTAGTTGCTAATAGGATATTGTTGTATATGAAGACATAATATACATGTTTGTGAGAAGCTTAGGTCCTGTTTATTATTGAATAAAGAGATTCAAAATTTTCCTGTGATTGGAATAAAAATACACAGAAAGCTAGAAAGAGCATTAGGGGCTGGATCAAACAATTGGAAAAGCTCATGTTAAATCAGTTTTTGCTTGATGTGTAGTTAATGTGTGAGCAATAGAAAGCAGTAGCGAAACAGGTTAAATGATGCAATAAAATTTTGAAGCAATTGAAGCTAATAAAGAAGTGATAGCAGATTTACGTTGCATCCCCATCATGTTCCTCAGATTTTAGATAACTAGCTTATTTTCTTATTTTTTGTCATGTCACTGTTGTTTACTGAAGGTTGCTCAAAGGAATAATACTTTTTCCTCAGGCATTTTAAAAATTTTGAAGCAACTGAAGCTAATAACGATTTTGATTCAGGAAAAGCATGTTTGTTGGATTTTCTGCTCAAGCTTTAGCTTAGATAGATTTTTTTTTTGTTTTTTTTTTCTCTCTTTAATGTAAACTACCTGTTCTCATCTACTTAATGTCACTTATAATTTTTCATTTTTCTGTTTATGGCTACAGAATTAAGCATGTGATTTAGTTTGTATGTGGTATATTGCGTTTTGGGATCGTGTTATTTATCTGTTTGAGTTGTTGTAATGAGATTGTCCACAGTATGATTTGTGTAACCATGTTTTTTGATTGCTGCAACTACTTTGCCAAGATCTTTGTTTCTCAAAGTTACTGTTAATTTCTGTTGTAGTTGCTCATGGGATGATGTTAAATATGAATATACATATTCGTGAGAAGCTTAGGCCCTGTTTTATTATTGAATAAAGTGATTCAAAATTTTCCAATTATTTTCGTGATTCGAATAAAAAATTACACAGAAAGCTAGAAAGAGCATTAGGGGATCGATCGAACAATTGGAAAAGCTAATGTTAAATCCCTTTTTGCTTGATATGTAGTTAATGTGTGAGCACTGGAAAGCAGTAGTGAAACGGGTTAAAAGATGCATTTAAATTTTGAAGCAACCGAAGTTAATAATGATGTGGATGGCAGATTTACTCTGTATTTCCATCATGTTCCTCAGTTTTAGATAACTAGCTTATTTTCTGACTTTTTGTCATGTCATGTTGTTTACTGAAGGTTGCTCAAAGGAATAAAAACTTTTTTCTCAGGTATTTTAAAAATAACCTTTATTTGTCGGCCGTACATTTTTACAACTCGTGCACTGGAAGTTGGACAGCTGACTGTTAATTGATCCATCTTTTTAATTTGTGAAGAGAATTCACACATTCCACATCTCTAGGGAAATGCTCGAGCACTATAGCAACATAGGTTTAAGAATATTAAAGAAGCCCTTCTGCTCCAATTTTCAGTAGAAGATGACTGATTAGTTTGCTGACTTAACTTAGTAGTCTTAAGACTCGGGCAGCCTCCCATAGATATCACGCAGTCTGTTTAACTTTGTCTTCTGATCAAATAGTTGCATTTGTCTTTAGGATACTTCCAGTTGTAATGAAACTGACTCTTGTAAGTAGATGAAAATTTTCTGATCAATATACTTGTCCTTTTTGGTTGATCATTCCGCTGTTATATATGATTTAATTATAATGTCAGTTTTAAATATAGGTGATGGATGATTCTAGTTTTCTTTTCAAACATTACCTAGCTCAAGAGTAGAGAATGTAGAATTCTAAAATGAGCTGTTTGTGAGAGATTTGTATTGGAGGTTCTTCTTTTGTTTGCTTAGGATGTGGCAACCAAATACAATGTAAAAGCTAGGCCAACAATTCTCCTGTTGAAGGAAGGAGCTCCAGCAGATAAAACTAGTTGGTGCCAATCCGGAGGAATTTAAGATAAGGATAGAGGAAATATGTATGATTTGTTTTCAGCTTGTAGCTTGTTTATAGAGGTACTGCTATTTTCATTGTAGATACCTATTTGATTATAGCTTGGCAATAGAATAGAGATAACAAGCTTGAAATGCTTGCATTGCTATGAACCTCAAGAAGTTGTAGAATACATACTGTAATATGTCACACACTGATTTTTAAACAGATGGATCATCAAATGAACTCTTCATAAGTTTGTTACCAATCGTGAAACTGGATTATAATTGAATGGATGTTTACTGTTTCAAACATACATCAAGCCATTTCCATCTGCCCGAAACTCCTACACAGTTCCACTTTCCAAAATACTATTAACATGAAAAATCATTTGCTTCATTTACTACTGTCTGCAATCTTTGTTTGATCTCCACTATGTAAGAGGAAAACTAAATTTGGTTAAATTCATTTACTTTGGTAACTTGTTTTGCATAGCACTCCCAATACTTTGTTAATTTCATTTATTTCTTTTCTATGACCTGAGATGTTTGCTTTATATCTGTTAGTACAACAAATGACTCAAAAGTTCAAATAAAATTTTATAACATAGAAAGAAAAGAATGCATTAGTACCGACATGAACTCGACTTCTCGTAATTGAGCAGGCTAACTCGACAAGTAGTTGTCAGGCCCACCTCCTACAAAAGAATATAAGTGAAACTCTTATTGCAAATTCTATATAATAAATATAAAAACCATTCATGATTTAGAAAGGACCAGGATTATAGTGTTATATTGTTCTAGTTTCAAAGCGTTTGCTTGTGCATTTAAAAACTCTTTAAAGAAAACAGATTTTATAAAAGCTATTTATAGAGTTACTCGAGTAACTTTGGTCCAAAGGTTATGAAAGGCAAAGAACTTGGCCTAAATAACTTAAAAATAGAAATAACAAAAAAATGAAAACAAGTCAAAAATAGCTTTTTGCTGGGGAAAAAAAAACCGGATTTACGGACTTTAACAGAAAGCAGGCCCTTGCTTCCCTAAACCCCATTTTTGAAGTTATATGTAAGGAGGGTATTTAAAATGTAAATAACGAATGAAATACTTGAAAAAGACCCCCAGATTCTTGTCAATAGTTGGAAAAGTAATCAACCAAGTTAAAGGAGTATATTAGAACCTTAAGGAGTATGAAATAATTTTTATAAAAGGGAAGTTTCCCAGTAAATACCAGTAGTTTCCGTCATTGAATCTCGACCGCAAACAAATGTCATTGTCTTGCGAGTTTACGCTTTGCATCATCAAATATGCAAAGTTTTGACTCGTTGTAGTAGTATTTACAATGGATAAATTTACTTGGCGAAAGAAAATAAATCATAAATTTTAAATACTGTTAATGTTAGAAAAAAGTTTGCATAGTTAATGATGCCGTGTTTGATTTATCCAGACTCCGTGGATGGATTCTTAGGGATGTTTGTTTTATGCAAATGTGAGAGATGATGGGTATCAAAATTAGTGATAATTGTACCCGTTGTACAAAACAAGAAGATAATTGTACCTGTTGTTTGGTTGATCACTATGACGAATTATCTTATCATAACAAGCGTGTTAAAATTTGGACCATATCATTTTCCTTCACTTGAATTTCAAATTGACACTTGAGTTTCAAATTGAATGACACTTTGTCCCTTGAACACAAGGGTAGTCACATTTTACTCCCTTCAACCTCAAATATATACACTTTATCCCTATAAAGACTAATAAAATTAAAAAATTAAAAAAATGTGAGTACTATAACATTATTGTCCTTTTATTTATGAAATTATTTATAACTTGATATAATTTCCTTTCATTTTAAAAAAAACCAAATTTATTTATTTAAAGTAAATTTTTATTATTTTTGTTATTTATAACACACCCTAGGTTTTCCAATTATACTTATCCTCTATGTGTTTTGAAGAACCAAAATGAAAGATTAAGTTTTCTAATTACGCTTATCCTCTATGGCTTTACATAAAATACGAATAGAAAAATTGCTATTTCATTTTCTTTTATTTGCTTCGCCTCTCTTTGATTGTACATATAATAAGTTAGATAAATAATTTTTGCACGCGCCACACTCCTAATATATTCAAATGCAGTAATTTAAAAATAGATTGATTCTTACTAATATCAGCTCATACATCCATTTACACAATTCACAAAATACAGACAACGAAACCAAAAGACTTCCAATTAGTAGATGGCCCTAGTAACAAATTTAAAATCACTAACAATTAAAGTTTTAGAACTGATGAATTAATCACATCTGAGTGGATTTGGATTACCATTTTAGCAGACAAAACTTTCAAATTCTAAATACACAAGCAAAATTAGCAACTATGGTGATGCTATTAATATTATCCCATGTAAAAGTAACAGCCACCAAAGAAAAGGAAGAATTACGATCTTGACCAGCTCTGGCCCCGCTGCAATTTGCTGCAATAGAGCCATAGTTTATCAAAGAGATAATCTCAGAAACCTCCTTTCAGGTATCCAAAAATATCACTTAACACCTTTAACATTGAAAAATATTACTTATGTTCCTTGGGATAACCAACTCATAATACAAAATAATACAAAAACATGAATTAATTATAGGAACTTCTTATCAATTTTTACTTCCCGCTTTTAGTTCATCTTTTAAAATAATTTCTTCTATTTGTTGTATGAAAATGAAAGCTCACTAATACCTAAAAAACTAAATACAATAATTAATTCAAATTTTTCAAATTTTTTGAATCTCATAAAAGCCACAAAAATAATATAACAACATAAAATCAAGTCTAAAACTATTTTATTAAAATATTATCAGTACTTGAATAATATAAATGTGCTTTCCATATAAAATATACTTTAATTTTCATAAGCGTGCTTTCTAGAGAAATATTATTTAATTTTTAACACTAAAATAAAAGAATAAATTCACAAAAAATAATTTAATTAATAAAAGCGGCAATTTTGCTTATGGGTGTGGTTTGATATCTGAATAGAAATCTTAGAGGAGATAAATGATATTTTTCAAATTGAGGGGTGCTAAGAGATATCATGAGAAACCTGAGGGAGGTTTCTGAAATTATTCCTTTAGCAACGGTTTAACTTTCGTCAAAATACATTAAGGATCAGTTTTGATATGCGATTACTGAAAATTAACTTTTGAATAATCATGGAAAAAGTTGAAGAATAAACTAGTAATTATAAGTGAAAAATAGTTTTTGCCAGGGAAAAGAAGAGAGATGAATTCATCTTATATTACATAAAAACTGCACATAAAAATTTATAGATTTAGTGATACGCAATTCTTATACTTAGTGCTGAAAATTCTTATATGAACAGCTCAAACATCTAATGAGCAAATTAATTAAGAAAAAATAATGCTCTACCTGATGTGTCCTGTATCTATATTTAGCAAAAGATCTCAATTAACCATCAGGGTATTGAGGATTGTGTCAGAAACCATTGGACTAAAATAGAAGGCAAATTATTTTTTTCTTCAATTGCGAGTTACCAATACTGCTCAAAATTTAGAAAGAAAGTCACCCCAATACTGCATTAAAATTTAGAAAGAAAGTCACCCTCCTATCTTTTTAAGTTGAAGGCCAAATTTTCCGACAGTAGCGGCCCTTATTTTTAGGATTTCCACTTGCCTTCCTTTCATCTAAAATTAAAAGAAAAATCACAATAAGTTACTAACCACTGCTCTTAAAGGTGACAAAGTTCTCTATCGAATTCATTCTTAGAAATATTATATTATTAAATGTCATGTAATTAACTAATTATTATCAAAACGTGAATAGTGGTGTCTGCTAGTGGTTGATTGCTTTTAACCCCCATGCGGAACTAGAATTGAGTCAAAACGACATCATTCAACTAAAAACTGCGAGCTTGTTTATTTCAATTTTCACCCGAATTGTTTAGAATTTCTTAAAATCACCAATGCCCATTTCTATTGATATTGATTACTTAATTATTGCACACATTAAAATTTCTAGATATTTTGCTTTAGTTCCGCAAAGGATCCTTAACCTAACCCAACAAGCTCAATTATTTTTATCAATCTACTAAAAGATAAGCTAAAGAGAAGATAAAGAAATTAGCCCCAAAAAAACAGAGAAAGAGCTAATTACAAGGGACAAAAGAAGCATGCTTGTTGTACAAAAATTTCAACAATATCGGAGGATATAAGTTATAACACGTGCGATCAAATCCCTTTTTTGGTCCCTTCCCTTGATCTAATAGCAAAATGCCTTGTTATCTTCAATTTCTTTTTCTTATCCACAGCAAAAGATCACATTTCTTCTTTGCTAAATTATAGAACTTAGAGATCATGAACAGACCAACATATTGATTTTAGTCCTACCTACTGATCTTAACCTGCTTAAAGATATGCTAAGATCTTCATCACAGGTTATTGAAATCCAATCATCTTCCTCATCCTTATACATGATTTTGAAACTTTCGATTGGTAAATTGAATGGAGTTGCCACCGTCTCATCCAAATCCATCTTTCGGGCAGATAATAAAAGCTTAAGCCATTTTTTGCCACTTCCATGGGTTGCCTTTACCAGTATGCAACTCTCACCTTGGAGTCCTGTTGCAGCTGACTTGGAGTGTTCTCCAGTATTTTTCTCAGATGGTTGACCAATTTCCTGTTGATTAATGGCTTGATTAAATTTTCCTGCTTTCGAAGGTGGCCACCTGCGAATACCAAAGTCTCTACATCTACCCTTCAATGTAGATCGACTAACTGCAAGAAGGAAAAATTCAGTCAAGCAAAGCGCTCTTACACTTTAAATATCCAAATGGACTGAGCAAAGCAGAGCAAGATGTATTATGTATTATTAACCCAAATTATAGTTCAACTTTAATCAGAGTAGGCCCAATAATTTGAATCTGATAAGCTTACCTCCAAGATCTTCTGCAGCATCCACAAGTTTCATGGCAGAACGTTGTTGAAGATCCTCGAGAGTAATTTGGCTTGCACTTTCTAAAGTACAAGCTGAGCCTCCTTTTCTCAAATCATTCGCATCATTGCCGTTATGTTCCATACTAGCACCATCTCTTGCATTGCCATTATGTTCCATAGTAGCATCATCTCTCGCTGGAATTCTTGCATCGAGTTCCTCAATTGGTTGTTGATGTGTTATGCTTTGCACATTCTGCACAAGTTCCGGTGGAGGTGGAGGTCCAACAATTACATTTTGTTGCATATTAATATCATGTACAAAATTGTTCGTAGTATCAACTTGCCGAAATAAGCCATCAGACGGTGTCATTCCTACTTGATTTTGTACTTGTACAATCCTAGGTGTAGATTTACAACTACTAGTATCATAGATTTCAAAAGAATCAGGTTTATCATCGGAAGAAATCTTTGTAACCTCAACATCCAAATTTCCCAATTCTTGCTCAGAAGCAACTTTAAAAGAACTTTGGAGGTGTTGTTTCAGTGTATCTATTATCATGGGCGATGATTTCCTAGGATCCCCATAGCATGTTTCTTTCGTAGATAAAAAGAACTCCAATGTGTAAACGCACCTAGAGAATCCATGATTTCGTGGGCTGGGTACAAAGGGATAATCTATTATGCTCAACCGTGTTATATCTTTACAAAAGTACGCGCTTTTGGATGAAAATGCTTTACCAACCAACCCACGTCCTTTCC
This sequence comes from Mitragyna speciosa, assembly GCA_024721245.1. Lineage (NCBI taxonomy): Eukaryota > Viridiplantae > Streptophyta > Magnoliopsida > Gentianales > Rubiaceae > Mitragyna > Mitragyna speciosa. The sequence goes on from CM045552.1 coordinate 31,810,596, forward strand.
GAATAAAACAAAGGCCAATCATAATCTCCTTTGATGTAAAACCTCTAAATAAAATTAACAACATAAAAATTTGGAATGCGGATAAAAGCAGCATTCGAAACAAACTTTTAATATCGCAAATGCATCAAGGTGAATAATCCAGGGACCTAGCCACATGCCACAGTCCAAGATTTATATTTTTGCAAGAGCTATGGCAGGATGCAAAGTTAAAATTTCCTAGGAAACAATCAACTCCAGACAAACAGGCCACATTTTTTCAAGAATATGGATCAACCACTATATAGTGTCACAATTAGAAATAATCTACATACAGACAAAAACAGAGTGCCTTCAAATGTGAGAACCCATTTTTATTGTATTTGTTAAAGAATCGGTCTTTATCTTAAAATTTTAATCATATTCAGTCAAAAACAAATGTAGAAATTTGAACAAGATCGAGCAATAAATACTTGAATTTTTTATTTTTAATAGCAAAATAAAAAATGAACAATTCCATTTAGATTTAAATACCTGTTCATATTACTTTTTTGCTATGATTTTTCCAATGCAATATCTTTTTATAAAGAGATAGACAAATTTGATTAATCAATACTCAATTCACATAGAAAGTGGAAGTCACAAAAGATCCATTGAGAAGCATATGAAATGGATCAAACATGCTTACAATCCATTATCTGTTACGTCACATATAAACAATTTTTATAAATCAAAGTTTAAAACTTAATTTGCATCTACTTCGTACCTCTCTTTGACTTGAATTTCCTTTCTGCTTAAACTCTAGTGTGGAAATGTCTTTCTCAATCTTATCACATACCTCATGAACTATCAATAAACTTCAACCACTCAACCAGAGGCATCCCTCCAAATTCAAACCGCACCATATTACTCATTTGACATAAACATATCAATATATAAGATAGAAATAATCTCACAAAAACTCACAAAAAGATCTCAAGACTTGAGGTTGGATTGCAGAGTCTTTTTTCAGTAGCTCTTCTATTAAAGCCTTTTCGATTGTACAAAACAATTCAGGCAATGGCAAGTCCATGATCTTCAGCTTTACCTAAGTGGGATTTTGGCCCGTGATTATTAGGAATAGTAAACAAATTTTTATGGCTAGCAATATCAAATTATTCTAATGGGCTTTGCAATGTTGGCTAGTGACCAGGGCTTACTCGGGCCCCTAGTTTCTTATGTGCCTTTTGCCAGGAAGATGAACGAGTTGCAACAGAATTGAGACGGCGTGAGGTTTTCCAGTCCGTTGGAGTGGATGCAACAAACAATGCTGGAGGGGTGAATTATCCTAAATTAATATACCCATTTTTCCCTCACACATAATTACTTAGTTTCCAATGTGGGCGGCTACTTACTTTCTTCTCCCGATTCTGTAGTTCTTGAATTTATTTAACAAATGGGTTCTGATTTAAAAGGGTTTCTAACTTCTGTGCTTTATCGACCAAAATGGTACCACGTGATTGGACTCCAGTGAACCCAACGTCCCTCACATAATTGAGATAGGAGAATCCGCTATGGCCATGAACAACAATGAGGCCCACACCAATCGGCTGTTTTGGGCAATCGTTAAAGGATGGCAGAAAAAGCTTTTGTTTCGGCGTGAACTACAAGCCTATCATTGAACTCCGGGAGATTCGTGTATAGCCCCCAAAGACACGAAAGGCCATACGGCCCACAAAAACAACCAAAAACATGAAAGCTCACAAAGCAAAACCATCCTCCACAGCAGCCCACAAAACCCCAAAAATACACACTCGACACGTGGCGCAAACGGGGAGGATGAACCGTACCTACGCTGGTTCTTACATACTAGTAGTAATAGTAAACTACTACTAAAATGGTGTGGCTGTGCGCCCACCAAATTGTTTAAGATGAACAAAGAAAGCTCCCTTACTTTTCTTTTCTTTTTTTTTTCTTGTTTTAAATTACGAGTTAAAATGAGAATTTGGTCACCAGTCTTTTTTTCTTATCCTGGGTACAAGAGTAATTGTTTTGAGTTGAAAATAAAAAGAATAACAAACAAATTGTACAATAACGAGTTTTTGTAACTCAAAGTAATGTCCAACAAACAAACTATATAATATTGGAAAAGGTAATGAAAAAGAATGAAACTAAATATGAGGATATAACTAAGTTAATTAAATGTCATCCAATGTAAATAACTAAGTTAATTAAGTGTCATCCAATGTAACTCATTCAGCCCCAAATAAAGATCTTTGCTTTTTGAAATAAAGCAGAACAGCACATCTAACAGTTGAAAGAAGAGACAAAATTGTCATTCGAGCAGGACATCATCTCTATCATTTTTGCTGATTTTACATGAATACCAAAAGCATGTAATCAATACTTGAAACTGCAACTATAAACTTGAACACAAGGGCCTCTATAATCGATTGCAAGTTGAACATACCTGAGCAGGGATCATCATTCACCAGGGTTCTTCTTGTCCTCCTAGACTGAAGGATCAAAACTAGTACCACCAAGGCTTTGCAGCCTGACAAAATCTTTTTACAAATTAGTTCAATGAAACAACCAAAAGGACAGTAAAGTTTCACAACCTAAAAATCTATCTCATGACGTCCTTAACTTAAGTTTAACAAAGGATTAACATGTGACAGTCAAACTAAGACAACCACATACTTAGCTACTCCAAAAAATAAGATGCTGAGGTTTAATATCCTTAACCTTCAAGAATATCCCCAACTAACTTTGAAAATGAAAATGATCTCCCCAACCGCATGGCAAGAATCAACACAAGCCTTAAAAATTCCATGGAATTGGGGGGTGGAATAATTGTTGAGGAACAGAGGCAATCCTCTTGATAACAAGGAGGCAAGGCTGGAAAACAGTTACGGAAGAACAAATATTAAGAGGGCGCAATGCTGGAATGATCAACCACACCAGAAAACAAAACGAAATAGAAGCAAAATAACAAGTAATCAGCCGATAATCTAATCTCAAATACAAGTGAATATGGATGATACACCTAGAAGAATAAAAGCTTCTTTTCATACAGAAGCATACAAAATGAGATTTTCAATTTTGAATGTTTCAACAAAAAAAAATTTCCACCAAAAAAAAAAAAAAAAACAAAAAATTTAAGTGAAGGAGAACATTTCGAAGCTGAAATCTAGAATCTCAAACATTAGATAGTTGCAGGTAAGCGTCCATTACTTGATTAGCATCCCAAAGGCAACCAAACAGATTCCCTCAACAATTCAATATACCAAATATTCTATGCACGTAAGTTTTGATAGATGATAAAATCAAGATTAATGTGACCAATGCATACCAGGTGGAACACCTGCCCCCGGAAAGCCTTGAATGTGGAAACAGAGCATCTTCCAGTGGCTGTATCATACAAACAAAGCATTATTTTGTTGCCTAATTTATATTTATACAAATATCTTTCAAACAAGTCCTGATAATAATGGAACCACAAACAATTAGCTCCACCTTAACCAAAAATAACACTACTAAATTGATACGTTATTCTTATTGCTTTGTCCAATGATATTTTAGCACTTTCTCCTTTCAATTTCTCTTCTGCATTACAATGTTCTCGAAATAGCAGCTCATCCTTTTTTCCTTAAAGTATGAGCTCTCAATTCCTCCACGGGGTTTACTTTTAGTGAGAACCTGAACAACTATGGCTTATTACCTAAACTTTTCAATCTAAAGTGTGACTACACTAAACCTTACAGATACATATAATCAAATCATGATTTCATTAACCCTTAAAAATAGAAATCAATAATACATAATGTATCTTCTGAGCTCCAGCACCCTTGAATTGCCTATTCTATTAACAAACTTCAGGAATAAAAAGGAACTCACATCGGAAAAACCCAATTGAGTTGAGAAATTAAATCCTGAAAAGTTAAAGCCATAGTTGGTATATTAGTTTTAGATTGAAAAATCAAATTTACTGAAGAAATAAGACAGCTCATTGGTATATACACAAAAGTTCTTTTAATATATATATATATATATATATATATATATATATATATATATATATTTTGCTTTAAATCAAACATACAAAGAATGCAAAATCTCAGAAGATGAAACTAAAACAAGAACTTCTGGAGCAACAGCTACAGCTGCAGCTCTTTCAGGAACCTGTAATCCAAGCTAATCCATACTTGTAAAGTAAAATATTCATGAGGATAGGAAGACAAAAGAAACAGGAATGCTTGTACAAATGAGAATCTATACAAGATGGAGCTAACAACGAAAATAAATATCAACATGAGCATAAATTGCATACATGAGAATGTAAATGCTTTCAAAATGACACTGCAGCAAACGAAACAAATATTAGATGAAAACCACGCAAGTTATGCGTTGATATTGATAATGCTAAATCATTCACATACCCATCAGTCAAATTTCAAAGGGACTAATCCCACCAATCTATTTTCAAAAAGTCAAGGGAAAAATAGAAATTAGTTAAGAAGACTCGATGCTACCTAAAAAAGGAAAAGAAAATGGAAATCGAAGAAAAGGATTTACAGGACCCAGTTATCAAACATGAACCCAAATATTGCTTTAAATCAAACATGCGAAGAACAGAAAATCTTAAAAGATTGTAGGTAGAGCAAGACAAATCTGATTGCACAAAGAGGAAGTACATTACTTCTATTGATTCGTGTTCCTTTTCCTAAATAGTTAAACAAACCAGGAAATTCTTACAAAATTCATCCAAATGTGATGAAAAATTATCAGAAAATTATAAGGACATGAAAATTTATGTTATGGCTGTTAATCCTCTTGGTTTCTGCATTAACAAACCATAAAATTCCCGAACAACAAAATACAACCGAGAGGTGGATAGATTGAAAATACTTTATCCGAGAGAAAACGTTTATATAAAAGAGAAGATCCATCACAGATTCGAGATCCAAGGTTAAAGCCATGGTCGATCACTACAGTCTACTTTTCCTACTGTTCAGTATATACAAATGATGTAATTAAGCCCCACAAAAAATGCTGCGTACCTTTTTGACCCAAAAGATTAAAAAAGCAAACAAAGTTCCAATTAAAAACATGTAATTTTCATTTTCATAGTAAGGCCAGAAGGAAAATTTTAAAAATAAATAAATAAATAAACCTTGAATCCTCCTACCTCCCCGACAACTCAAAACTCCACAAATTTCTGACCTACTACCACAAGCACGACCAACCCCCTCCGCTTTCCCCCGAGCAGTAACAACAATGACAAATAAGAAAACAAAAGAAAGAAGAATTTGTTTTACCAAAAAAGGAATAAGGTCAAGGGAAGATGATTCGACTTTTCTTGAGCTATTTCCTAAGATAAAATATGCCATTCCCCCTCTCCCAGCTCCGGAGGAACTGAAAAAGTAAACAGTGATGGCTATTTATAACTAAGAGGTAATGACACTAAAACAGTAACTTAGTGCGCCACCAAACATCTATACCCCTTAGTCAATTTCTAAAGAGTTTATACAGAATTCAGCTCTAACTAAAAGAACAGAGTATGCTCCATATCATTTTTCTTCAAGTTTGTTCACAAGTTGATCAATCAATCACAATTGAATCAGCCAGACTCATTTGAATGTGAAGGATAATAGAGGACGCCAGATTATATCTATAATATGGGGAAGCTGAAACAAGAACCTGACCAGCAACAGTTATTGCTACAGCGCTTTCAGGAACCTATAATGTAGGCTAATCCATACTTGAAGCTGACCAGCAACTGTTATTGCTGCAGCTCTTTCAGGAACCTATAATCCAAGCTAATCCGCACTTGTAAAGTAAAATATTTATGAGGATAAAAGAACAAAAGAAACAGGCACACTACTACAGATGAGAACATATATGAGATGGAGAGGAAAAGGAAAATAAATATCAAGATGAGCTTGTCCGTACCTGACGGTGAGACCTTAGACCGAAGATAACAGGGTGCCTGTCATTTTTACACACCCTCCCACAGTGACTCAACCGCACATGCAGCCATGTGAGACCATTGTTTCTTTTCGTTCATTATCCCCATTAATTTCACTCTAATTTAACAATTTTAGGCTTGTTAACTTATTAATATATCCACTGCTTATCCCATTTGCATCTCACAAAATTTGTGTTGCATACACAAAAGCTAAATTTAGTGCAATATGCATGAATTTTTCTTGAATTTTATTCTTGTTAGAAATGCAATTCCGCTCTGGAAAACAAAATGACACCAATTATATGGGTAACCAATATTCCTAATTGGAAACGATGCTAGAGACTTGTGACTAATCATATATTAGAAAATTAAGTTCCACCATTCGCGGTTTAGGGTGACATTCCTGGTGATTAAGCCGAGACCTTAGAGCCAGATCACAAGATTTTGGTTCCACAACCCAAAGCCGCAAAGAACAAATAGAATTTGCAACAAAAGCGGGTAACAGAGGTATTCCCACTAGAAGTGTGACCTAAGCCGCTAGTGCTTGAGGGAAGCTATCACAATCAATTGGCAGATTACAACTCTGAGACACCGAACAAATTCCCTATGACAACTATAACTCGCGAATCATTATCTGTTTTGAATTGTTGTATTGTAAGGAACATGAATGTTCAACAGCAGTTTCGTTTATGTTCATTTTCATAAATAAGGATCTATGCTCTAAATAAGATGAAGGATAATTAATTGGCCACTGTAATTTTTTTTGGGCTGTATTAATTGCTTTTACAAACTGATGTTGACTAATCTATTGTTAGTAATGTGCTTGTGTGGCACCACAGAGATAATCTTATCAAGGTAGGGACTAGGAAGAGAGTGATGCTGAGAAGCACTTATGCAGTCCATCGGAGGGTGGTGGTGGTGGTGAGAACAGCCTGGACAAAAGATTCAGAGGCAATCCCAGCTGCAACATGTCCCAATATAGCTCTGCGGCTTGTTTCAGTCTCACCTCATCCTTGCTGGGCTCTAACACTCAATCCAGGTCTGGCCAAGGCAATTTTGCTGGTGGTGGATGTGCACAGGCGGCCTGAACCACCGAGCTGAAGGCTGCCTCCTAGAACAGCTTGAGAGGATCCACGTAATCCAGCCATTGAAGCCATAACCTGATCCATTGCTTGTTTCTTACTTTGCACGTTTTGAGAAACTCTCAGGCAAAAATGATGGAAAGGCAATTTGTTGAATATAAATTGAGTTTGGGTGATGATGTAGAGGTTTTGTTGTATTGTTTCTGTGATGTGGAATGAATACTCAGAGCACCTTTTCTGCATTTGGATGTGGTCTTAGCCAATGAATGCTTTAGTTTTTGACAAGGTGGATCAGGTTACAATTGGGACAATACCGATGCAACACGTGGACTTGAAAAGATTTTGAGTGTACAATTTATGAGGGAACGATGACCATTTTAAGTGCCAATAAGCAGTTGTCACGAATTATAGGAAAACACTGAAGCCTATCACCATGATCCTCTTGACCAGCTCTGGCTTTGCTGCAATTTGCAGCAATAGAGCCATAGTTTATCAAAGTTGGCATTTCCTACCATACCAGAATGCCAGTAGACCAAAGCTGAATAAAGAAGCAGAAGAAAATTTGCCGGATTAACAACTTTTTAAGTTTCAGTAAACCATCTTAAGGACCATTTATGCTGTGCAATTACTGAAAATTAACTATCGAATAATCATATGCTTGGAATAAGTTAAAACAACTAACTAGTGAAATGTAGTCTTTGGCATGTCAAAAAACTTGATCTGTCACCAGCAGGTTTGGAATTTATTGACACACAAAACTTCAGATTCAGTGGTTAAGATCCCACAAAAGATTTAAAAAAAAAAATCTTTACAGTATATTAACAGCTTTTGAAATGCTAATGCTATCAAAATGCCCCATCAGTTGTGTCCTATATCTATAATTTGCAAAGAGAACTAAATGGCTTTAAGGTTTTCGAGGATTTTTCAGAAACCATGGGCTAAAATTGAACTTTATTTTCCTTTAATTACGGGTCATCAATACCACATTCAAAATTAAAAGAAAAGTAACCCTACTATCTTGAATTAAAAAGGCAAATTTTTCTGAAAAATGGCCTTCTCATCTTTAGGATTTGCATTTCTTTTCCTTTCATTTAAAAATAAAAGAAAATTCATAACAAATTACAAACTACTACTACGAGAGCTGATAAAGTTCCTTATCGATTGATTAGTGGTGTCTGCCACCGATTAATTGCTCTCAGCCCGCCAAACGACACTGTTCCACTAAAAACTGTGAGCTGGATTATTTCATTTTTCGCCTTCTTTTGGCAAATTATTTAGAATTTCTTAAAATCATCAATGCCCATTTTCTCGTGATCTTGATTTTTTAATTATTGCATAAATTGAATTATGTAGATATTTGCTTCAGTTCCTCAGAAAATCCTTAACCTGCCCCAACAAGCTCGATTATTTTTATCAATCTACTAAACAATAAGCTAACGAGATGGCAAAGAAATTAGCGACAAACCCCCCCCCCCCCCCCCCCCCAAAAAAAAAAAAAAAAAGGAAAACCCCAAAATAGGGGGGGGGGGGGGGGGGGGGGGGGGGAGGAGAGAGAGGGACAAAGGAGAAATGCATATTGTACAAAAACTTTAACAATAGAGGAGTATTAGACAAGAGGGTCTGACCTCTAATTGGTCAATTTCGTAATTTAGCAGCAATATGCTTTGTCATCTCCAAATTTTACGACTACTAAAAGATCATTTTTCTACTTTTCTGGATTATAAGACATGAAGCTTATGAATGTATTATTGACTGACCAACATTCTGAGTGTAGTGTTACCTAGTGACCTTAACATTCTTAAAGAGGTACTCAGGTCTCCATCCCAAGTTACTAAAATCCACTCATCGTCTCCATCCAGAAACTTGATTCTAAAACTTCAATTGGCAAATTCAATCGTGTTGCTACCTTATCCTCCAAATCCGTCTTTTTCTGTTGAGCAAATTCCTGTTGATCAATGGCATGATTGAATTTTCTTGCTGTATGAGGTGGCCACCAGTGAATACTATGGCCCCTACTTATGCGCTTCAATGAAGATCGACTAACTGCAAAAAGGAAAACTACAGTCAAGCAAAATGCACGCTCTTACAGTTCATAATATCCCAACACATAGAGTAAAAGCAAAGCAAGATGTATTATTAACCCAAATTCTAATTTAATTTTGATCATGAGTAGAACCAATAATTTGAATCTAATAAGCTTACCTCCAAGATCTTTTGCAGCATCCACAAGTTTCATGGCAGAACGCTGTTGAAGATCCTTCAGAGTGATCCCGCGTGCACTTTCTAAAGTATAAGCTGAGCCACCTATTCTTGAACTAGCTGCTTCACTATCATTATGTTCCGTACTAACATCATCTCTTGTTGGAACTGTTGGATCGAGTTCCTCAATTGGTTGTCGAATGCTTAACACGGTCTGCACAAGCTCGGGTGTAGGTGAAGATCCAGCAATTACATTTTGTTGTGCATTGTTATCACGCACAAAATTGTTTGCAACATCAACTTGCTGATATGAGCCATCAAGTGGTATCATTCCAACTTGATTTTGTACTTCTACAACCCTAGGTGTAGATTCACCACTAGTAGCATGGCAGATTTTAAAAGAATCAAGTTTATCATCTGAAGAAACCTTTATAACTTCGACAACTAAATTCTGTCCCAATTCTTGTCCAGAAGCAACCTTAAAAAAACTTCCAAGGTGCTGTTTCAGCATTTCCATTATCACGTGCAACAATGGCCTAGGATCCTCAGAATTTGTATGGTTCGTCGGTAAAACGAACTCCAATGTGTAAATGCAACTATTCGAGCAAGAGCTTCGCAAACAAATTGCAAAACAGCTAGAATATCCACATTTTCGTGCATTGGGTACAGAGGGATCCTCAGTTATACTCAATTGTCTTACGTCTGTACAAAAGCATGCACTTTGGGATGAAAAAGCTTTACCAACTACCCCATGTCCCTTTTGAATAAAACAAAAGCCAACATCAAATGGAGCATAAAATTCTCCATACAAAACTGTTAATAGTTCTTCGGAATTTGCTTCGATCCACGTTCTAGCCCCACGAATTTGATGTGTTTTGCGTAGCGCTCCCAATACTTTGTTAATTTCATTTATTTCTTTTCTATGACCTAAGATGTTTGCTTTAGATCCGTTAGTACAACAAATAACTCAAAAGTTCAAATAAAATTTTATAACATAGAAAGAAAAGAATGCATTAGTACCGACATGAACTTGACTTCTCGTAATTGAGGAGGCTAACTCGACAAGTAGTTGTCAGGCCCACCTCCTGCAAGAGCATATAAGTGAAACTCTTATTGCAAATTCTATAAATATAAAAATTCTTGAAAAGAACCATTCATGATTTAGAAAGGAACAGGATTATAGTGTTATGTTGTTCAAGTTTCAAAGCGTTTGCTTGTGCATTCAAACCCTAAACCCCATTTTTGAAGTTATATGCTAGGAGGCGTGCACATGCATTCTTATTCTTCAATAAAAAAGTAATTAAAATGTAAATCATGAATGAAATACTTATGAAAGAGCACCAGATGCTTGTCAATAGTTGGAAAAGTAATCAAGCAAGTTAAAGGAGTATATTAGAACCTTAAGCGAGTTGTGAAACTCTGACACTGGAATATAAGCGTCGTAATCTGATGATAGAAACTCTAAAACACCAATGCAGATGTTGCCACGAGATTGATAGACTGGCAATGCGTTGTAACCCATCCCACATTGAATCACAAGATCACGTTGAGGATATTCTTTACTAGAGCAATGGCTCACATCATAGACGCATTCAGGCAATCCAGTGCGGAACACGCGTCCAGGAGGGCCAAGCTCTGCTTCCTCAACACTTGGCTCATCCACAGCTATTAAGTATTCCAAACAGTGCTTCCTATATCGACATAATCCCTCCACCTCATCAGGCAAATAACGCCGCCAGTAGAGTGCAAAAGGTTGGTCACAAGTTGTTAAATACCGTCTGTCTCCAATATTCGCTAAACCCCAAAATTGGACTAGACAGGGCTTGTAAACGAAACAGAGATTTAAGCGTTGCAGAGCACATTTTATATTGTCTTTCATCGTCGGGTCACCATCTGAATTAAGAAAATCAATGATTGGATGTTAGTCCTTCACAATCCTCCTATAGCGTCAACTGTTTTAGCCCATTGAATTAGTAGTTTATCCAATTTATTAGTATTAATTTCATCGTTTTCATTAAAACACAAAAACATAGTTCATGGTAATTAGAATAAACTGGGGACTGAGGAAGACAAAAGGCCTTGGCAGATTACCTTAAAACTTTTTTTATTTAAAAAATATATATTTTAAGAATCGGATTGCCTTTTAAGTTTAGAAAGAGTGTGAGAGGGATAAATTACAATTTTCTCAGAGATTAGTACAAAAAATTTCTTACTTTTTTTATTTTTCTAAAGGGAAAACTTTTATGCTTATTAAAAAAAAAAAGAAAAGAAGGTTTTTTTTTTTTTTTTTCCAATGAGATCTGGATGGAGAATAGTGAAATTAAGAATGGCTCTCAGTAAATAGTACTTACTTTTACTGGCAAAGAGCAGAGGCCTTTGCTGGGGGTGGCATCGTAGTAGTTCATCTTTGTATTTGCTCAAGAAGACCCAAAGCGTGGATGAATGGAGAGCACGATGAAACGGATTGAAGCATGATAGTTCACAAGGCCCCAAATCACTCAAAGGAAAAGAAGGATTGGGCAAATTTTGAGCTTCCGTTGCCATCAAAAAAAGAAAAATTACATTAAAATCTTTGTCGATTGATCTTTGTTTTCCAACTCTGGCGAGTCGATACTCTTATCGATCGATACTGTCTTTTTCTTTCTTCTAATGGTTCAAAGGGCGTGTGTGATTTATCTTATCCAGACTCCATGGATGGATTTTTTGGTATGTTGATTTATGCGGATGCGAGAGATGATAGGCATCAAACTTAATGGTAATTGTACTTGTTGTTTGGTTAATCACAGCAAGAATTATCTTACAAAAAGGAAAGTGTTAAAATTTGGACCATATCATTTCCCCATTACTTGAGTTTCAAATTGATTAGCTCATTAATGTAAGGGTTAATAACACTTTGCCCCTCTAAATTTAAGGGTAGTTACATTTTACTCCCTTCCTCAACCTTAAATATATACAATTTACTCCCCATAAAAACCAGGCACATTTAAAAAATTAAAAAAAAATTAAGTGCTACGATATTATTACACTTTTATTTATGAAATTATTTATAATTTAATATCATTTTTTTCATTATTAAAAGATTTATACAATCTCTATCATATCAATTATATAAAATATCATACTAAAGAAAGTTTAAAAAGTAAATAGTTAGTTTATATGCTTGAACTTTTTCTTGTTGGATTAATATTTACTTCTATATATGTTTTATTCAACTCATTGGACTTCAAATCACGATATTTGTTTTAAAGTTTACATCACTACATTAAATACTAGGAAATTGCCAGCAAATACTATGAAATTTCCAAGTAAGTACTTGTAGCTTCCATCATTGAATCACAAACTGCAAATGTCATTGTCTTTCGACTTTACATTCACACTAATGATGCAAAGTTTTGACTCATTCTAGTAGTATCTAAAATTGATAATTATCAGTTTGCAAAAGAAAAATAAATCATAAATTTTAAATACTATTACTATTAGCTAAAAGTTTGCAAATTGAACGATAGCGTGTTTGATTATCCCGTCACCAGAGGAAATTTCTTAGGGATGTTTGATTTATGGGCATGTGGAAGAGTAATGGGTACCAAAATTGATGATAATTATACTGGTTATTTAGTTGATCACTACGAGAATTATTCTGTCATTATGAAAATATTATAATTTATCTCATACATTCTCCGTTTGTGACTTGAGTTTTAAATTGATTAAATTGTTAGTCTAATGAAATTCATTCTGATTACAAAACCAAACATGTGAACATGAATGTTATAAACCCATACCGATAGTGAAATTAATGATTCCGATATCAGGTTTGATCTGCATATATGAAGTAAAAAACTCCTTAGTCTTTTTTTTTCCTTTTAAAAATATTGGGACCATTGTTCAATTAACTTATCTATGGCATTTTCCCATTGAACGGTGTAATGATCTTTTCTATAATCAAGGCTAATGTTGAATCTTGTCAAACAAAATTATAAATGGATACTGTCAAATATCAATGTTACTTTTTTTTTTTTGGAAATTTGTGCTCACGGCACAAGTTTATTTAAATAAAATTCTAAAAATTCCTTGATTTTAAAAATTTTATAACCAAATAAGGTTGAGATTTGACAAATCTTTAAACTTGAATAAATCTATTTCTTTTATTTCGTAGACACTCTTACTATAATAGCCAACTTTTTCATCATAATGTTGATTGTTGCGGAGATTTTAACTTGGCACATCGTGTGTGTGTGTATATACTAGAAAAGGTTTTGAAAATTCAACGCAAAAAAAGTATAACACACAATGAATAATTAACAACAAATAAACATGTAATGATTTATTTTACTGTTATAGAACCTATATTCACAGTCAATGCTTTTAATTTAGGGATAATTTCACATACCTCCCTTGAGGTTTTATATAATTACTCTCACCTCCCTTCAGGTTTTGAAAATTACACTTACACCCCCTATTTTTATATTTTTATAACAAAACAAGTCCATCTTAATAATGTAACCCAAAAACACCAACCAAACACCTTAAAATATGCTTAATAGCTTTTAAAAAAGATAAATAAACCTTAAAAATTAATTAATTAGTTATAAAAATATCAAAAGTATTTATATCTTATCTTAAATTTTAATTCCTACCAAATATTACTTCTTCAAAACTCAGTTATCTGATTAATTTGAAATAAAATTTACTTTATCTATTAAAATTTTACAAATAAATATATTAATAAGAAAGAGATAACCAATTTAAAAGCAATTTAGGATATTTTAAGGTATTTAGTTGGTATTTTTGGGTTACATTATCAAAATGGACTTATTTTGTTATAGAAAATATAAACACAGGGGGTGTAAGTGTAATTTTTAAAACCTGAGGGGAGGTAGGTGTAATTATGACAAACCTCAGGGGAGGTATGTGAAATTATCCCTTTAATTTATGTCTATACACATAAAGAAAAGGTTAAATTGCCAATTCATAATTTGCAATAGCAGTTTTGAATTTAAATTGATTGTGTTTTAATTACTACTCACATAAATACAATTAAACTATTCTCATTCGTTTTGGAAACAATTAGACACTGTTGTCCTTAACTTTTATATTAGGTGATTAAATACTAGAGTTTGGAGATAAATTAGCATATTATTCTTAGAATTCTTTCTTTAATTTACTTCATTAAGAAATCTGTGTTGCTAAGCAAAAGCAGAAAAATTACTCTCAAGAATTCGCAACAGTCTCCAATTACAATTGACTGGAAACGACATCGTTCCTCTGTAAACTGGCATTTCAATTTTCACCAGCTTTTTACAAACCGAACATGACCATTTCCTCCTATCCTCCCTCTTAATGTTAAGATGGAAATTTCTAATATTTGCTTCAATTGGTTGAAGGGTCTTTTTTAGCTTTGATCTAACCAAGAATCTTTATTCTTTAGTAATGGGGTCCGACCACCTTACCCAATTTGTGATGAAATTAATCATATTTGCATATTTGTATATTAAAATGAAATAATAATGTTTTTGAGAGTTGGTAGGGCAAGAGTTGAACAGTAATTTTTGAGATGTACAAAAAAGATTTGGAGAGAAGTTATATTCTAATGTAATACTTTGCCTTAAATGTTTTACTCCTAATTGTTCCTTATATTGCCCATCAATTTCTGCATTGTTTCATCTTGGATCACCGGAGTCTGTGCAAGTATAAGAAAGAATAAGAAATGGAACCTATCAAGAGAAGGGCTTATAGAACCTGCCGAAGTTGGCATTTTGACAAAAGATGACAATGATTAAACTAATTGCTGTTACTTTCAATCCTGTATGTATCATAGCCTTAGACAACTGCTTCTTCTGATGTGTCAAGAATCCGCTAACTGGAAATCACAAAACAAATCAAATGTGGATTGAGTCCATATTAGTGCCTTTTTTTTTTTCCGTTACAAACAATTAATTATTGGTCTGACTTTACTTCTAGATAAAATTAACAACATAAAAATTTGGAATGCGGATAAAGCAGCATTCGAAACAAACTTTTATGTAAAAGTAAAATGGAGAAAAAATCTGCATTGAATTGAATTTCTGCAAATACACGTATATATACAAGAGTTAATTGAGTCAATTTCACCTAATCTATTCCTATAATCAAGCTATCTTAATATCAATGATTATAACATTTATTCTGATACATAATTACAGTACAAACTCCATGATTCTTGGGATATAATTGATTTTTCTAACACTCCCCCTCAAGTTGGAGAGTGAATATCAAGAACTCCCAACTTGCATTTCATGGCAGAAAAAGCTGTTTTTCCTAATGGCTTGGTGAACACATCGGCAAGTTGTTCAGCTGAAGGTACATATTCAGTTGTAACTAATCCATCTTGAATCTTGTCACGAATAAAATGACAATCCATCTCTATGTGTCTAGTTCTTTCATGAAATACTGGATTAGTTGCAATATGTAGAGCTGCTTTGTTGTCGCAATATAACAATGTTGGCTTCTGATGCAATATTCGCAAATCTTTCAATAATGATCGTAACCAAGATAACTCACAACATGTACTAGTCATAGCTCTATATTCAGCTTCAGCTGAGGATAGAGAAACAGTCTTTTGTCTTTTGTTCGCTAAGAAACAAGAGATGATCCCAAAAAAATACAACAACCTGTAGTTGACTTTCGGGATATGGGACAACTCCCCCAATTTGAATCACAAAAAGCACGCAAAGACAAATTATTTTGTGAAGGGAAAAATAAACCTTGACCCGGATTATTCTTTAAATACCGCAATACACGCATGGCAGTTTCCATGTGAGGTTTGCGTGGAGCATGCATGAATCTGCTCAATATGTGTACTGAATAGGTGATATCCGGACGGGTAATAGTCAAATAAATCAGGCATCCTACAAACGCCTATATAGAGATGGATCTTTTAACAATTCACCTTCTTCTGACAGTTTTGTATTTTGTTCCATTGGAAAATCCACAGGTTTGGCTCCCAAATATCCACCTTTTTTTATAATATCCAAAGCGTATTTTCTTTGTGAAATGAAAATACCTTTCTTTGACCGAGAGACCTCAATGCCCAGAAATATTTCAAGTTACCCAGATCTTTAATCTGGAAACGATTGTGCAAAAATTATTTAAGACCAAAAATGGCATTAGGATCATTGCCAGTTATGAGGATGACATCAACATAGATTAATAAAGCTGAAAATGATTTGCCTTTCTTGCATGTAAACAATGAGTAATCTACCTTGGACTGAATAAATCCAGCATCTTGAATAGCTGTAGAGAATTTGGCAAACCATTGACGAGAGGCTTGTTTTAAATCATACAATGACTTGTTGAGGCGACACACAAGATTCTTCCCCTGTCGTTGAAAACCAGGAGGAAGAGACATATAGATTTCTTCAGAGAGATCACCATGGAGAAAAGCATTATGGACATCAAGCTGATGAAGAGACCAATTTTGAGCAGCTACAAAAGCCAATAAACAACGTATTGTAACCATTTTGGCAGTAGGTGAAAAAGTGTCATGATAATCGATGCCTTCAAGTTGTGTATAACCTTTTGCAACCAAGCGCGCTTTATAACGTTCAAGAGAACCATATGATTTGCGCTTGATTTTATACACCCAACGGCAACCAATAGCCTGCTTTCCAGGAGGTAGAGATTTGAGAGACCAAGTATTATTGGCTTCTAAAGTGGCCAACTCATATTGCATTGCCTTTTGCCAATGAGATTGAGAGGCAGCTTCATTATAACATGTAGGCTCAACATCATTAGTTACAGTAGCAATAAAGGAACGATGCTGTGGTGAGTAACAATCATAAGGGATAAAATTGCAAAGAGGATATCGTGTACCTTTATGTGGAAAAGATGACGAGGGTGACAATGATTCGGGAGACGTCACTTGATTACAAATATAATCACGTAAATTTACCGAAAGAACACGAGGTCATTGAGAACGACGCAAGGGAGCTGCTAGTGGTGAAGAAGTGGAAGTGATAGGAATGGGTTCCATTGGTATTGGCTGACTGGATGAAGAAGTCTCCGAAGCACTAGGATATGAGATAATAGCAGGTATGATTGAATCGGTGTTAGATGAGGAAGGTGTGATAGATTCATAAGGAAAGATATCCTCATGGAAAATAACATCACGACTAGTGAAGACTTGATGAGTTTCAATATTATATAATTTGTAAGCTTTCTGGCCAATAGGATAACCAAGAAAAACACATCGTGTGGCACGAGGAGCAAACTTATGGGACACATGAACATTAGTAGCATGTGCAAGGCATCCAAAAACTCTAAGGTGAGAATAAGAAGGAGTTTTACCATAGAGTCACTCAAAAGGAGTTTGGTGGGAAAGTAAAGGTGTGGGCAACTGATTGATTATATGGACTGCAGTAGAGACACATTCTGCCCAAAAGTGTAAAGGAAAATGAGCTTGAAAACGAAGAGCTCGTGCTGACTCAAGGATATGTCTATGTTTGCGTTCAACAACCCCATTTTGTTGAGGGGTGTAAGTGCAAGAATGTTGGTAAGTGGTGCCTTGTTGTTTAAAAAAAATCTCGCATTGAAAAAAATTCCCTTCCATTGTCAACCCAAATATTTGCTATAATAGCATTGAATTGGGTAGGGGTGTCAACGGGCCGGGTCCGGGCCGGAATTGAATGTTTTGGACCCGGACCCGGGACCCGACGGGTCTTGCATTTGGTTTCCCGGATTCGGGTTCGTTCGGGTCCAGGTCCATTTGGGTCCGGGTCCGGGTTTTGAAAATATAAAATATTTTTATATATTTTATAATTATTATTTATTAAGTATTGAGTATTAGAATTGTAAAATACGTATGTATGTATATTATAATTATTATTTATTGAATATTATGTATTAAAAATTTAAAATACGTATATATAATTTATAATTATTATATATATATACGGGTTCGGGTCGGGTCCGGGTCGGAACATGACATTCCGGATTCGACCCGTTTTTTATTAAGAAAAAACGGGTCCGGGTCCGGGTCCGGGTAAACGGAATTTTATTCCTACCTGGACCCGGAAAAAATCAACGGGTCCGGGTCGGGTCCGGGTTTAGACCCGGACCGTTGACAGCCCTAGAATTGGGTTTGCACAAAAGAGAAGAAGTTGGTAAGTAGATGTCGCGTTTCACTTTTGTGATGCATGAAGAAAATCCAAGTAAAACGAGAAAAGTCATCCACAATAGTCAAAAAATATTTAGCACCAAAAAGAGAAGGAATTTTGAATGGTCGCCATATGTCACAGTGAATTAATTCAAAAGGTTTAATAGAAGAAATTGAACTAATGGAAAAAGGAACTCTTGTCTGTTTTGCAAGAGCACAAACATCACAAGCATTATTTGACTCTAAGGGGAATTTTAACAAAGTTTTAGCAATAAAGTCTAATCTAGTAGAAGACAAATGACCCAGTCGTCGATGCCATAGGATTGTGGATGTGTCTTGAGAAAGGGAAGATTTGATTGTGTGGGCTGCTGCAGATTGAGTAGGAGTGTGAGACTTATTCCTTGCCATTGTAACCAAGTAATAGAGTCCGTCTCGTTGTTTACCCAAACCAATCGTCTTCCTCGTCGTCAAATCCTGCAAAATACACCAATAAGGAAAGAATGTTACTAAACAATTTAGATCTCTTGTGATTCGACTCACAAACATCAAATCCAATTTGCAAGATGGCACCCCAAGCACATTTTTTAAATAAATAACTGGACTCAAAGGTAAATTTTCAGTAGAGATAATTGGAGCCTGGTCTCCATTTGGCATAACAACTGGTGGTAAAGAGATGTTCTCTTTGCTGTTAACAAGTAAGGCTAGAGAAGAAGTGATGTGATCCGTTGCACCACTATCAATTATTAGTTTTGATGGCGACAAACCTGAGGAAGTTTTGGCATTGTTTGCCTTAGGAGTAGCTGATTGAGATGCCCCGTTACCCTGCATAATAGACAACATTTGTTGTAACTGTGATTCGGTCAATCCATTCACAGCGGACTGGATTTGTTGCATCATTGGAGCCTCTCTGACATTATTAATTGAAGGTTGGTTGTTGCCATTAGGCTTGGAATGAGTATTCTTGGTTGATGCATGCTTGGGATGTCCTGGTGGACAACCATTTAACTTCCAACATGTCTCTCTTACATGATGATCCCTGTCACAGTAAGAACAATGTAGTGGTTTGCGATTAGATGAATTAGGACGAGAAAAAAAACCAGATTCGTGTCGAACAGCAAAGGCTACTGGTTCATCTTTCCGAACAACCATGACTGAAGTTTCTATTGTCTCAAGTGTTGTGCCCAAATTTCATTGTTTTTCTTCTTGAGCAATAGAAGAATAAGCTTGTGCAACATCAGGTAATGGGTTCATTAAAAGGATTTGACCACGAATAGCACTATAAGACTCATTCAATCCCATAAGGAATTGCATCAGTTTGCGCCTTTTGTTGTCTGCTCCACAAGTGCAAACAGCATCATTATAAGAGCCTAACTCATTCCACAATTTTTTTAGCTTTGTGTAATATGCCGCAACTGTCATTTGATCCTGAGTTAGATAAGCAATGTCTCTCTCAATCTGAAAAATCCGTGGTGCATTGCTTTGAGAAAAACGGTTTCGAAGATCTTCCCAAACTTCATGGGCAGTGTTATAGAAAATAACACTATCTGCAATATCAGGCGTTAAAGAATTAAGTAGCCAAGATAATACCATGTCGTTATATTTTTGCCACGCTACATATTCTTCTGCTTCGGTGGTGACAGACGGTGCCTTGAGAGTTCCATCAACAAAAGCTAATTTGGATTTTGCACTCAAAGAAATGACCATGGCTCTACGCCAAGTGGAATAATTGTCTCCGTCAAGGGATTTGGAAATAAGAACCATTCCAGGATTATCAGAATGGTGAAGAGAATATGGATTGTCGGAACCCATGATGCTGAGAAGCAACGAATTTTGATGCAGAAAAAAAAAATGCAGAGGTATTGTCACTGCTCTGATACCATGTAAAAGTAAAATGGAGAAAAAATCTGCATTGAATTGAATTTCTGCAAATACACGTATATATACAAGAGTTAATTGAGTCAATTTCACCTAATCTATTCCTATAATCAAGCTATCTTAATATCAATGATTATAACATTTATTCTGATACATAATTACAGTACAAACTCCATGATTCTTGGGATATAATTGATTTTTCTAACATTTTAATATCCCAAATGCATCAAGGTGAATAATCCAAGGACCTAGCCACATGCCACAGTTCAAGATTTATACTTTTGCAAGAGCTATGGAATGATGCAAAGTAAAATGTCCCAGGAAACAATCAACTCCAGACAAAGAGGCCACATTTTTTCAAGAATACGGTTCAACCACCATATAGTGTCACAATTAGAAATAATCTACATACAGACTAAAACAGGGTGCCTGAAATGTGAGAACCCATTATATTGTATTTGTTGAAGAATTTTTTATCTTAAAATTTTAATCATATTCAGTCAAAAAAATGTAGAAATTTGATCAAGATCGAGCAATAAATAGTTGAATTTTTTATATTTAATAGTAAAATTCAAAATTGAACAATTCCATTTAGATTTAAATATCTGTACATATTACTTTTTTGCTATGATCTTTCCAATGCAATACCTTTTTATAAAGAGATAGACAAATTTTATTAATCAAGATTCAATTCACATAGATCGTGGAAGCCACGAAAGATGGAAGAAAAGAACTCCATCGACAAGCATATGCCATGGATCAAACATAGTTACAATGCATTATCTGTTACATCACATATGAACAATTTTTATACATCTAAGTTTAAAACTTGCATCTACTTCATACCTCTCTTTGACTTGAATTTCTTTTCTGCCCAATCTGTAGTGTGGCAATGTCTTTCTCAGTCTTATCACATGCCTCATGAAGTATCAATAATGGAAATAAAAATTTCTACGATTCAACCAGAAGCATCCTTGCAAATTCAAACCTTGCCACATTACTCATTTGCAATTAACACATCAACATAAACCTAACTTAAAAAGCCACAAAAAAAGAGTAAATTCATTCTAAAGATCAACCAGGAACAACAGAGACGAATGAGAACATGAGAAATATTGAAATAGTGAAGATATTTAGGGGAAAAAAAAAGAAAGTAATGAGTAGACCAATTAAAGTGAAGAAGATCTAAAAAAATTTAACTAAAGAAGTAAAAAAAATAACGTTTATCAGTGCAACAGAATAATTCTTTACCTGCAAAAACTCTCGACACACTGTGAGAGGAAAATCTGTAAGAAAAAATCAAGCACTATTATTCAACATTAACCAAGGCAATATTTAACGCCACAATAACTATAAGATAGAAATAATCTCACAAAAAGATCTTAAGACTTGAGGTTGGATTGCAGAGTCTTTTTTTTAGTAGCTCTTCTATTAAAGCTTTTTCGATTGTACAAAATAATTCAGACAATGGCAAGTCCATGATATTCAGCTTTATCCTAAGTGGGATTTTGGCCTGTGATGATTAGGAATAATAAACAAATTATTATGGATAGCAAAATCAAATTATTTTTGAACTATTCTATTGGGCTTTGCAATGTTGGATAGTGACCAGGGCTTATGTGCCTTCTGTGGATGGTTTTCCAGCTAGCAACAGCATAAATTAAGAATCTACTCTCTGTTGCGAAGCAGCAGGTGTGTAAATGAGCAAAAAATTTTTTATCTACCATACTTTAGTTACAAAGATTAATTAAACAGAACTATGAAATTTATGTAATTTTCTAGTTGCACAACCAACATATGTTCTCTTTGGCTGCAACTTCATCGAGTTTGTTCAAATACTTGAAGCCAACAATGTGGATCATAACTCCTCGAGATGCACATATAGAACAGAAAAATGGGTTGTAGCAGCTCAACGTCCATTCCTCAAATAATATATAATAATTAAGGCAATAATATCATATTCCAAATGTAGCTTGGCAAAAGTTCTAATAGAAAAAAGGAAAAAAAATACAAAAAATAATTTTAATAGTAGATCCTGTCATGATTTTTTCCTAACCTCTCTATAATATCATCTCATCAATAACACTTCATGTGTTCCATAGCAAAAAACTCTAGAAAATTGAGACTTTTTCTTTTACACTATAAGCACAATATCAAAACATTAATTCAGTCATAAAAAAGATATGATCATAACTTAGCCATCAACAAAAATAATAAATTTCTTCACACAATTAGTGCAACACAACAAGACCACATTGTTTATATTACGTGTTAAAAAAGTTAATATTTTTTACTCAAATAAATTTATCATTCCAAAAAACATAAAGAAACATTAACACAAAATTCTTTAAAAAATCCAAAAGAATATGGCAAAATCCATTCATCATGTTATATCATGAAATTGGTATTCTTAATTGATTCCTAATGCCTTCATCGTTATTACTATAGATTCTTAAACAGTAAACCATTAATTCTAATATAATAAACAACAATTGGTTGAATGTTTAAAGATTTGGGTGAAAAGATGCTGATGCACATATGAGTAATATATGGGTTAGAAGATTTGCGTTAGTTGTTGGACCCATCTTCTACAACAGAATATAAGTGAAACTCTTATTGCAAATTCTGTAAATTTTAAAATTCTTTAAAGAGCCATTCATGATTTAAAAGAGTCAGGATTAAAGTGTTCTGTTGTTCAACCTTCATAGCATTTGCTTTAGTGTTTAGAAGCTCTTTGAAAGAAAAAAAAAATCATTTAAAAACTATTTATACAATGATTACAGTGATTTTAATCTAAACTAAATATACAATTACTCGAGTACTTTTAGTCTAAAAGTTATGACAAATCCAAGAATTTGCCCTTCAAATTTTCGAATATTATGGTTTTTTTTTTTGGTTAAAATAACTTATATTAGAAATAACGGACAAATGAAAACAAGTCAAAGTAGCTTCTTGCAGTATTGACTTTAAGTTACAGAAAGCAGGTCCTCCCCTCCCTAAGCCCCAGCTTTGAAGTTATTTGTAAGGAGCTGTGCGTCCGTTTCACATGGAGTAGAATTCTTTAACAAAAATTGCTTAAAAAAAGACCACCACCTGGTTCTTGTCAATGATTGGAAAACTAATCAAGCAAGTCAAAGGTGAATATTAGGACCTAAAGGAAGCCCAGGCATTCGACCCGTGGATTACAAGCACCATAGCCTGGTGATACGAACTCTAAAACACCAATGCTGGTGATAGACTGGCAGTGGCCAGGCCTCGTAGCCCTTCACATATCTAAGCGAAAGATCACGTGAAGGATATTCTTTACCAAAGTAATAGCGCACATCAGTGAGGTTCTCAGGCAATCCACTGCGGAACACCCGTCCACGAGGGCCAAGCTCTCCTTCCACAGCACTTGTCTTATCCACAGCTATTAAGTATTCCAAACAGTGCTCCCGTATCGACATAATCCCTCTATCTCCTTGTAAAACCCGTGAGGTATTGCAAAAGGTTGGTCACAAGTTGTTAAATACCTGCTGTCTCCAATGTTCACTAAACCCCAAAATTGGACTATACAGGCTTTGTGAACTAAATGGGGAACTAAATGTTGTAGACCACATATTATCTTCGCTTTAATCGACGTGGACCATCTGAAATAAGAAAGTCAACGATAGCATGTTGGTAAGTTAGTCCTGTCCAGTCTTCCTCCAGAAGAAACTGTGGACCAAGGAAAACAAAATGCTTCGACAGAGTACCTTAAAATTTTCTTATTCAAAATTTATTTTGAGAATCAGATTGGGTGTTAAGTTTAGAAAGAGTGTGGAAGAAATAAATTATGATTTTCTTAAAGGTTAGTACAAAAAATTTGTTACTCTTTTCTAAGGGGAAAACTTTTATACCTATAAAAGACTTGAGGTTTCAATTGTAATAACAAAAAATATCAAAACAGATGTCCTAACGATATGGAATAGTGAAATTAAGAGCAATTAGTAGTAATTAATTGGTACTTATTGGCCAAGAGAAGAGGCCTTTGGTGGCATCGTAGTTCATCATTGTATGTGCTTCACAAAACCCACGGCTTCCAACCGGACTTATCATCACTTCAAGGGAAACCTGATAGTTCACAAGGCCCCAAATCGCACAAAGGAAAAGGAGGGCGCAAATTTTGAGCTTTTGTTGCCATTAAAATTAGAAAACTACACAAAATCTTTGTCGATTGATCTTTGTTTTCCAACTCTCAAGAGTCGATGCTTTATCAATCAATAAATACTGCCTTTTCTTTTCTCTCACATAAATTACATTTAAATTTAAATGAAGGCCAATGCTGAATGTGGTGATACAATATTAAAAGACTCGGCGTATGCTCCAGTCAATGTTTTGACAGCAAGAGCAAAGCAACAAGTATCGCCATCATTTTCGTCTGGGGAGAAATTCTTCGTCATTCGGGGCCGCTTTTTCTTTCTTTTGCTTTGTTTGTTTTTTTGACTATGGGAGGCGTTGTTCAATTTTTTTTTTCTTTTAAATAAAAGTGTAGGTGGAAGAAGAGACCGTTATCTCATTATAAATTTAGAACACGTCAGTGATAAAGCCAAAGGCTGGCCACTGATTATTTCATTTCACCGACTCGTGGTGCTTTCTCATTTGTTGCAGTAATTTTTTCTTATGTTTATGATTGAGACCGATATTGAATTGCGTCAAATGTCCACGTTACTATTCAAAAAATTAAAATTATAAACAGAAACTGCCAAATATCCCGTGGTGCTTTCTCATTTGATGCAATAAAAATTATATATAGAAGCTGTCAAATATCTACGTTAGTATTTAAAAAATTCAAAAAGAAAATACATAACACTTAATGAATTGGCAACAATAATTAAAAAAATAGAGATTACATTTCTGAGACTTATAGCAATGGAATTATCCATAATGGCGTGTGTGCACGTTTGAAAAGTACTAGGAGTACTAATTTTGCATGTGGGCTAGATTTCATCTTCAAATTGTATGCTACGTGCTAAATTATACCGAGATTAACAATTACCATTTCGATTTTCATACTGATAGTAAGATTAATAATTCTCATGTCAATTCCACTTCCCTAATACGAAACAAAAGGCTCATTCGTGTTTTTTTTAGTTTTTTATTTAGAAAACGTTGGTAGCACTATTCAATTCACCCACACACGGTATTTTCTCATTTGATTCAGTATTAATCCAGATTAATGCTGAACATTATCAAACAAAATTATAAATAGATACTATCAAATTTCAGCGTGAGTATTTAAACTTTTTTTTTTTTTTTAAATTTATGATCATGGAATAAGTTTGTTGACATAAACTTCTAACAATTCCTTGATTTAATAAATTTTATAACCAGACAAGGTTAAGATTTGACAAATATTTGAATTTGATTAAATCTATTTCTTTTATTTTGTATACACTCTTGCTCTGTTAGTAAACTTTTCCGTTATAACGTTGCTTGTTGTCCAGATT
Organism: Mitragyna speciosa; assembly: GCA_024721245.1. Classification (NCBI taxonomy): domain Eukaryota; kingdom Viridiplantae; phylum Streptophyta; class Magnoliopsida; order Gentianales; family Rubiaceae; genus Mitragyna; species Mitragyna speciosa. The sequence continues at coordinate 31,836,273 of CM045552.1, forward strand.
TTATCTCGATACACTTGTGCATTTTATATCGATACACTTGTGCCCATGTGTATATATTAGAAAACCCTTTAAAAATTGATCGGAAAGAAGTATAATACATTACGAATTAGTATCAATAGCATAAAATAGTGCTTCCTATATCGACGTAATCCCTCCACCTCTTTCTCCTTATTATGCAGGTGGGTTAGGGCAAAAGGCTGGTCACAGTTTGTTAAATACCTGGTGCCCCCAACATCCAAGAAACACCAAAATTGGAGTACAAAGGTCTTTTTTTTCTTTTTTTTGGGGCAAAAAGTTTGTATATTGTATTTTTGAAAACAGTGAAGGTTTACAATCATAAGCCAGCTTAAATCAGTCTTCAACTAGCTTGTGAAGGCCACTTTAAGCTACCCTTTGAGAATTACAAGCTCTACAACATGAACTAAACTCTACATGTACCCAACTCATGTACAATTTACAATACATAGTATACAAAATAATACAAAATATTACAGAAATATTAATTCAAAAGCTTGCTATTGATCAAAGATTTTGTGCGGTAGTCCCCATTCCATAACAAGTTTCCAGTTTTGATGGTTGAGATTTACTTTCCTCCAAGAAATCACGGTTTCCCCAACAGATCTCCTTATGTCATCAACTAACATACATGGAGTTTTCCTAATACAAGCACCTATTTCGAGATCTCCAAACATGGTATATTGTTGTTGCTAGCATCAATCTATTTACCTTATCAGCAAAAGAGTTAGATCTTCCGAAAAGAGCTCATCCAGCTTACTTCATCCCTTCAGGAACATTGCTTCCTGAATATGAAGATAGAAGATTGGATTTTTTTTCCAAATTGTTGCTGTGATTGGACATTGAAACAATAAGTGATTTGCATCCTCTTCTTCCTATTTGCACAATTCACAGTTTGCATTATCCAAGTTCAAACCTCAAGCTTTCATGCGGTCTTTTGTCGTTAATCTTCTTCTACATGCAAACCAGAGAATAAAGTACAATCTTGGAACACAACCTTGTCCCCAGACTAACTTATACCATCCAACTGTCTGTTGTCTTGGCTTTACAAATTTCATTGTTGATTTCACTGTGAAAGAGCCAGACTTGCTCCCAACCATATTATTGAATCTTTTCCTCCAGTTATTGGGATGAAATCATTTGGAGTATTCTGCTTTAAGATTTGTATTTTTCTTGACATTTTCCTCCCTTGAAGCCATTTCCATTGTCCATTTTCCACACACATTGCAATAGTGGACTATTTATTCAGTCCCAGGGAAGTAAGCACATTCTCATAGAAATGCTAGTATATTGGTCCTATTGGGTTCTAATAATCAAACCAAAAGTTGATCTCCTTTCCATTTCCAAGACTCTGATTGAGTTGGATTAGGGGTCTGCCTTTTAGTATCTTTTTCCATTCGCATGAACAATCAGCTGGAACTTTATATCCCTAGATTGATGAATTTTTCAAATTGACAGTATGCATCCATTTTATCCATAGTGACTTCTTTTTAATGTAAATGTTCCACAACAACTTTAAGATGAGACACTCATTCCAAGCCTCTAAATCAAAGAGGTTTAATCCACTTTCTTTGTAAGGATTTACACATATCTTTCCATCCTACCTTGGCTCCATAGTGCTGTCTACTTTCTCCAACCCAGATAAAACTAGCCATCATACTGATGATTTTCCTCGAAATAGCCTGAGGAAGGATAAATGCACTAGACCAGTACATTTGGATCCCATATAGAATTGATTTGACTAGCTGTAGTCTGCCTGTATAAGTTATTTCTTGGTTGCCTAGCTCTGAATCTTTTGTTGTATCTTCATAAAGATTGGTTGGCAATCTTTATAAGATAACCTTGGCTGTGATTAGTGGGAGGCCTAAGTATTTCACAAGGAGTTCTCTTATGGGTATTGGAATCATGCCATGTATCTTCCTTACCATCTCTTCACTAGTACTAGCTAAAAGCACTTGGCTTTTGGAGAGGTTTGGAGTTAACCCAGACAAATTTGCAAACGTCTTGAGAGATTTATTGATGAGATGGAAAGATCTCTCTGTTGCTCCTAGTAATGATAAGAGATCATCAACAAAAGTGATGTGTGTAACTCCTAATTGCTTGCATTTAGGGTGATAATCAAACTCCTGATTCTTGATGTTCCATTCAAATAGTTTGGAGAATACTTCCATTGCAATGAGGAATAGATAAGGTGAGGTAAGATCAAATTGTCTAAGCCCTCTTTCATTTTTGAAATACCCCACTAGAGAGCCATTTAAGTTCATGGAAAAATAAGCTGTTACAAACCCCCATTCTCACCCATTGGATAAAATTTTCTAGGGAATCCTAGCATCCCCATTGCATGAAAATCAACTCTAGTATATCAAAAACTTTCATGATGTCTACTTTCAGCATAGCTCTACCTTGTCCCCCCTTCCTATTATATCCTCTAGCTAGCTCATACATTAGAAGGACATTATCAGCTATGTTCCTACATTTTATGAAAGCTGATTAGTTGTGACTGATCAAGCTAGGCATCACTTCTTTAAGCCTATTTTGCAAGACTGCAAAATAGCACTTGTAGAGGATATTACAGCAAGAAATTGGTCTGAAATCTTTCATCCTCATAGCATCAGAGGTTTTAGGCACCAAAGTTTGGATAGTACTATTTAGATGATAGTACATGTATTTGTTGTTAAAGTAGAACAATAAGGCTTGATGATTTCTTGGCCAATATGTCCCCAATTCTGCTTAAAGAACTCGGTTGTAATCCATCAGGCCCAGGAGCCTTTTCTTTTTTCATTTGAAAAAATGCTCTCTTGATTTCCTCTTTAGTAATTTGAGCTTCGAGAAGTTGTTTTTGCTTGTTAGATGTCGCGCCCATTTTTCGAAAAGACGGAAAAATGATATTAATGTTATTTTGTTGGAAAAAGAGTGTAGGTTTTTGTAAAATGATTTTTAAAAGATGCTTTATAAAAGATATTTTGGCAAAAGATGTGATTTTTTAAAAAATATGCTTTATTTTCAAAACAAAAAGAAAAGGGCCTAAAATGGGACTTTGAAAATGCGACGATTTTTAGCCCGAAAATAGAGTCTAAAAAAGGGTTTTTAGTGAAAAGGGAGTCACCGCTTGGTATTGAGTTTTGGTGTACCAAGTCACCAGAAAATATTTTACAAAAGTAAGAAAATCGAGAATGGTTTATTTAGAAAATGATTTTTGGAAAATATAAGAAAAACAAGAAAAACCCTTCTTAAGACAACTCCGGGTCTTTGAAAACAAGAGAAAAAGGTTCGGGAGTCACAGTTGAAGAAAGGGAAAGCAAAGGCTCACGCCTAAGGTACCCTTTCAACCTAGCCGAAACTAGTTGTGAGGTTTAGTCCAAATTTTCCTAATATAACCCTAAGATTTTATCACATTTGGATGCAACTATATGAATACAAATCTAGTCCTAAAAATAGATATCGTTAAGGGACAAAATATTTCATTGAGGTTTGGTCGGGATTATCGCATTAATTGCGAAACCTGAGTTTAGACCTTAATGGAGTCACGAATATAGATGCAAAATGGAAAGAAAAGGAAAATAGTTATATAGATAGTAAGTGAACAACGAAAGTAGGGATGCAACATAACCGGTACGGGGGACTAATAGATTCGTGACTAGCTATTCCTACTCACAGAGGGGGGAACGGCATGTACGCCACCGCTTCCCACGTAAGTAGATGACTATTTCTAATCGAGTCACACAAATGACCTAAGATTCTATATGTAGTGGAATCTAAATGTTGTGCACTAAATATATGTTTAAAATAGATAATAAGTGATAAAGTATATATAAAAAATCCATACAAAAATGAAAAAAGGCCTAAAAAAAGAGAAAATGTGTGTGAAATGAGATGAGATACACACAAGAGTGATTCTAATACTAAAATGACCTAAAGGTCTAGCATTGGATTAACCTATTTTCTAAAAATTCTCCGCTAGCATTGGACTGGTGGAGAAATCGAAATTAACCACAACTAGCGTTGGACTAGTGTGGCGACGATACACATATATTATGATAAATAAATAAATAAAACACAGATTAAAGCAATAATCATATAAAAGCAGATAATAGCACATAGGAGCACATAGCACATGAGCATAATATTCTAGATGCAAAGTCCTAGAGAAAGCGAATAAAACACATAAGCACATAGCACACAAGAGCCCTAACTATTACACCGGAGAAAAACCTAATTACAATCTAAAATGGAAAAAGATAATCAAAATAGCCTATCTAACCTATCTATTACATTTTCTATGTAAAATACAAAAGGTTTTGTCGAATAGAATATTACTTATCTATTACATTCCTTTAAATAATTAAAATTATATTCAAATAAATAACATAACATAAATAAATGCTCACATATAAAAATAATAAACACTTAAAAATATATAAAGAAAACACATAAAAACATAGGAGCACATAAAGAGAAATTAAAAGGATAACAAAGGTACCTCCCATCCAAACACTTGGTATCAATACTAACAAAATGAATAAACACGTCAAGGTGCCAATATTTTGGATAAACCAAATCATAAAGTAAATAATGCAATATTAACCACTATAATCAAGGGATAAAATGCAAGAGAATTATAATAACAACAACAAATAAAAGTTAACAACACTAACTAAGCATTTAAAAATATATGTTTAATTTAAATAAAGAAAATACAATAATATGTAATTAAACTTTTAAGACAATGCATAAAAACACCAAAATAATATAAAGAGGTATAAAGAAACTAATATGATCATTAATTGAATAAATAAAAATTTAAATCGGGTTATTGATTAAAGCTTAGAAACACAAAGAGCGTAATTGAAGGTATTAGACCTTAATTAGATAAAAAAGAAAAGTTCTAAATCAAAAATAAGATTTTTCTAAGATTTTAGGTTAAAACACAAATATCCCAAAATTAGGAAAAAAATTATAATTTAAGAAAAAGTTTAGGAATTAAAATGTCAATTTTAACAAATCTAAAGTTGAAATATAAGTTCTAACAATATTCTATGGTAAAAAGTGAAAAGTCTAGCAAATTGGAGGACAAAAACATGAATTTCAATAAGTCTAGAGTAAAAAATATATTTTCCAGCAATGTTCTAGGAACAAAAATGCAATTTACAGCAAGCTTAAAGGATGAAAAATAAATTTCAGTAAATATGAGTCAAAAATAAAAATTACAGCAAGTTATGAGCAAAAATATAATTTCCAGCAAGATTGTAGGGTAATAGTGTAATTCCAACAAGGCATAATGGCAAAAAATAAAATTTTAGCAAAGTTGGGGGACAAGAATACAATTTCCAACAACACTAGGGACCAAATTATAAATTTTCAGCAACTTTCAAGTGCTAAAATACAATTTCAGCAATATTCCAGGGTCAAAATACAATTCCAGCAATGCATGGGGGGCAGAAATGAAAACTAGAGCAAATCTAGGGGATAAAAACGTAATTTCAGCAAGATTTAAGGACAAATTCACAATTTCAGCAAACTTAGGGATATAAAATTACAATTTCCAGACATATTAGAGCCATATTGCAATTAATTTGGACATGATTGAAAGGAACTACAAATTCTAGGGGGTCAATTAAAATAAATAAGAACTTACATGAAGTAAACTAAAAGTATTAAAGGGCATAATCAAACAATTAAGAACCTAAGGAGGCAAAATGTAAATATATAGAATCTGATGAAAATAATAAAAATAAATAACTAAAGAAAACTAACCAATACTATGTCGTTTCATGCCTAACCGACGTAGTTTTGCCTAAGACTTCTTTTTTCTCTTTTTTTTTCTCTGCCTTTCTGGCTCTCTCTCTCGTCGTCTCTCTTCGGTCTCTCCTCGGTCTCTTCTCTCTTCGGTCTCTCTTCGTCCTCGGTCTCTTCTCTCTCTTCGGTTTTGTTCTCTCCTCGGCCTCTCTCTCTTCGGTTTTGTTCTCTCCTCGACCTCTCCTCTCTTCGGTCTCTAGTCTTCTTCTTTTCGGTCTTCCTCTCTTCGGTTTCTAGTCTTCTTCTCTTCGGTCTCTCTTCTTCTCACACACTCTTTTCGGTTTGCCTCACTCTTCGGTCTCCCTCTCTTCGGTCTCCCTCTTCGGTCTCTAGTTTTCTTCTCTTCAGTCTCCCTTTCTTCGGTCTCCCTTTCTCTTCGGTTTTGTTCTCTTCTCGGCCTCACTCACTCTCTCCAAATCTATATTCAGATCCTAAATCCTCTAAACCCATAGCAAAGCTACTAATAGTTAAACACAATTTCAAGATAATAGAAAGAGAAATTATACCAAAAGAACAGGAAGAAGGCTGAGAGAATACCTGTTTGTTCGAGAAGATGACGGTGGTTCAGGGGAGGCTTTGAATGCAGCGTGGAATTGCTCCTGGTGAGGTAGCCGGCGGTGGGTGGTGGAGGTTCTGTGATGGTGCAAATGGGGTTGGTCCGAGGTTGTTTGGACTGGTGGTTTTGGATGCTTGATTCTTGTGTGTATGTGTTTGTCTGTGTAGCTGGATGTGTGCGTGTATATGTAACTAACTATGTGCGTGCAGGTATGTGTAATGCGTGTTGGTGGATGGTGTGTGAAGATGGTTTGTGAGTGAATTGGTGTGTGTGATGTGTGTGTTTGTGAATTGGTGACGGAGATGTTTGTGTGAGAGTTGTGTATCGTTTGTGTGCAGATGTTGAGGGGTGCAGCAGGAATGAAAATGATATGTGATTCTTGTGTATTAAAAGGAAGGCCGAGAGGGATAGGTAGAGAGAAATGTGTGTGTATAGATTGGGAAGAAAATCTACCCAAAATCCCCTCAAATAAATAGTAAATAGTGTTGAAAAATTATGAAATTTTTATGAAAAATCTATAAATTCATAAAATGCATGTATAAAATTCTTGATACGAAAATTCTAATAATAATAACATATTTGAATATGTGTCATATGTGACAAAAATTATGAAAAGAAAAATAAAATACTAAATGACCATTAAAAGTCACAAAATTTTTACACAAAATGTATTATCACACAAAAATATGTATACTAAAATTTTTACTCAAAAATTTTAAGATTAACGCATTCTTGGGAAATGTGCCCTTAACAGACAAAAAAAGACAAAAATTAAATAAATACTAAATGACCTCTAAAAATTATGTAATTTTTATAGAAAATCTATGAATATACAAATGCACATATAAAATTTTTTACTTAAAAATTATCGTAAAAGAGTGCATTGAAAAACGTGCCATTAAGTTTAAAATACTAAAATTTTAAATAAATAATAAATGACTCCAAAAAATGATTAAAATCATAAATAATGATAAAAATAGTAAAATTATGTATTTAGGAAATAAAATAAAATAAAATAAAATAATATTTACGTAGTGAAATTACGATTTTGCCCTCGATGTGACGAATTAGATATAATATACACGAAAATTGTATTCGACCTCCGAAAAATGAAAATACCCCCTAAATAAGGTAACACGCATATTTTTACAAAAAGTGTGTCAAATTTGGTATTTACATTAGAAAGCATATCTGTGATTATCCCCTCCACCATGTTGAGCCTGTTTTTGCTCATTCATTGAGGCTTACCGAATAGCTTCTAGAAGAAATTTATGATTGTCTCTTTAATTTTATTGTACTCTGTAACTTTTCCATTTTTCTCATTGTATAATGCCATAATTCTGTTATTGACATTATGTGATAAGACTTTCCTGTGAAAGAAAGCTGTGCTTTTCTCTCTAATTTTTATCCAAGTAACTCTAGATTTTGCCTTATATAACTCCTCCTCATCTCTAATCAAGTCAGCATACTCAACTAGAAGTTATTTCTCTTTGTTAATCAAATCATCATCAAATGGTTGTTCCTGCAACAAACTTTGGATATTACATATCAACTCTTTATGCTGCATAACTCTGCTAGAAATACTGCTATAGTATTCCTTGTTTATTCCTCTTAATTTCTCCTTCAACAACTTTAACTTTTTGCATACTACTACCCATGGATTTGCTTTATTCTATTCACTCCAAGTAGATTCCAGTAATTCAGGGAATTGAGCATGATTCATCCAGAACTTTTGAAATTTGAAGGGCTTGGGACCAAAAGAGAGTTGTTTCTTCACTTCCAAACAAATTGGAATATGATCTGATACCACAGGAGCTATGATTTGCATATCACATTTAGGAAATTTAGTATGCCAAACTCACTTATGCGTACCTTATCAATTTTACTGTAAATTTTATTCTCAGCTTCTCTCTTGTTATTCCAAGTGAAGTAAAACCCCTTCCCTACAAGTTCCTTTACATCCAAATCATCAATGCATTGGTTAAATTCATCCATTGCTCCAAAATCAAAGTCTTTGTCTTTCATTTACATTTCTAATCTCATTAAAATCTCCTTAATATGACCCAGGGATGTTCCCAATCATATTTCTGATGTGAAGTAAATGGTTCCATAAACTTTTTCTTTTATCAAATTTGTTCCTTACATATACCATTGTGACTAAGTTGACATCCTCAAGCTCATCATGTTTAACATAACATAATATAGCTTGGTCATGGATTTGGCACACTTGACATTTTACTACATTAGGAGTCTAACAAAACTATATCCTGCATGCGTGATCCCTCATACCATTATGTACATAATTCCATCCTCTAAAATAATTTTCAAAATACTATCGACATGTGCACTTCTAACCTTGTTTTCTAGAAACCAAAAACATCAACTAGCATTTGTTTTGCTATTTTATTTTTTTTCAATTTGTTTTATAGGATCATTTAACCCTTTAATATTCCAACTTAGAAACTTCATTTAAAAACAATGGAAGATTTTGTTACCTTTTTCCTACTAACTCTTTCCATTTTCTTCCAATTTTCTATTGTGTGTTTCTTTTCTGAAAGAAGTTGATTAGCTTTTATCAGACTAGTACAAGTATTGCTTATCTGGATAGATGCTGTCCCAACTATGTTTGTTTGCTCCTTTTTGCTATTTTGATTTCTACAACTCTCTTCTTCCATCTTCTCTTTCCCACGTTCTTTCTCATTATCCTTATGCAAAGTCTATTCACTTATCTAGACTTCCTCTTCATCTTGTGAAATTATTTAAGACCTGTGCTCCTCATTTTGTTTACATATGCCTACATTATCCTACTGTTCAATTTGGCCATTGTTTTCCTTATTCATTGGTTTCTCCTAGTTTTGAATCCCTTGCTTTTTTGGTACCCATTTTTGTGTGATCTTAGGCTGTCTTGGGCATTGTTGCCTATTATACCGAAAAATTCCGTATTCTTGGCAACATGGTAGTAGCCATTCATATTCAACCTCTTGCTACTCTATCACTTCAAATTCATTTAGATAGGATAAAGGGTTTGGTCTTTTATCCCCTGCTTTCAATTTTACACAAACTCTAGTATAAGATACTCTTTCTTGAGTTGGCGTTTGCTTGTCAGTGAACAATGGCTTTCCTACATAGTTGGCTAACTTGTTGAGTCCTTTTGCAGTGTAATAGTGCAACTTCATATGGGGAAATTTGATCCATATAGGAACTGTTGCCATATTCTCTTTCCTTAAACTCATATGAGGAGTCCAAAACTTTAAGAATAACATTATGCTTGCTAATGACCAAGGGAATTGGTTTAAGATTTTCACTTTGTCCTCTTCGGTCTGCAATTTGAATAAGAAAACTCCATTCTTTAAAGAAATTACCTCTATATTTTCACATTCTTTCCATTTCCTTCCCACAAAGTTTTTCACTACCATGAATGGTGGTGAAAATCCAAGTGTATACCCCACTATTGTGCGCTTCCATTTGGCCAAACCATCACCTACATCATCCATGGTCATTTTGGTTTGGCCTTGTATCTCTGGTTCCACAAATTGCAGTTCCATTCCTCTATGAGTACAACTTTTTTCCCTTGCAATATGTGCCCATTATCGAGTTTAATTTTTTGAGTTTACTTGATGACTCTGCTGATTTGCATTTAGTGCTAGGAAACCCAAGTTAGAACCACCTTCAAGATCCACAGTTAGTTGATTTTTTATATTCATCTCTAGTAATTTTTTAATTTTTTGAGATTCTATTTTAGGAAGGATTTAGTGAAAAGTTACCTTTATAATAAGGTAATCTTCCTGGAGATGCAGGAGTTAGCTAGAAATAGCCAACTTTTTTTAGACGAATTTCTCTACTGCACTTCTTCTAAATCTTTACAAACATTGCCCACTGAAAACTAGAGAAATGAAAATTATTAAGACTAACTGAAGGCAATAAACTCCTTACTTCATTTGCTAATAAGAATCTCAACAATGGCGAAAAGGAAAAAGTGCATATTTTAGCAAATACAAATTCTCTCAACATATTTTAGTGAATAAGATAGAACCGGATGATTTTTCAACCCACAATATGAAATTTTCCTGATTGGAATAGAAAGGTCGCTTGAGAAGAGGAGCGATTTAATCCACGTAAAGCACATTTTATCTTCTCTTTAATCATCATGACAGTAGTATCAAAGGTGTCTCCATCTGAATTAAGAAAATTAATAATTGGATGTTAATTCTTAGTTAGTTCCAATTTATTAGTAGCAAAATGGTACTTACTGGTACTGGGCAAGAGAAGAGGCCTTTGGTGGTGTCTTAGTTCATCATTGTTTCTGCTCCAGAAAATCCAACAATGGTCCTTTCTAAAGAAAATAGCAAAACTTGGATGGAACCATGATAGTTCACAAGACCCCAAATTACTCAAAGGAAAAGGAGGAAAGGGCAAATTTTTAGCTTCTTTTGCCATTACAAAGAGAAAATTACACTAAAATTTGGTTGATTGATCGTCTTTTCCAAATCACTCAAAGGAAAAAAAGGAAGGCTTTCTAATCATTAATTCTGCCTTTACTATTCCTTTTTGTGTTTCTTACTCTCGTGTTACAAAAATTGTCTTTTTGGGTCCAAAAAGTGCAAATGTTACAACTCTTAATGTACGGTACAATTGGTGTCCGTTTTCCCCTGTTTTCTTTTTTCTTTTTTTTTTGGTTTGGTTCTATTTCTTTTTTTTTTTTGTAAGCTTCTTGGATCTTATTAAGCTTTTAGCAATAAATTTTACACCAATTCAGAGGCATACCTCTGTCACTATTACACGAATTTTCTTCCTATTCTGTACATCTGTGCCTTCTTATTCAAATACCATTTTTATTACATTTAGCTCATTACATAAGTCATAGTTTTGTTGAGTTTTCAGTACTTCTCTCCATCTTGCTATTATTCCCTTCATATCCTTCAATATTTGTTGATATACCTGCTTAGGTGGACAGTGGTCTGGTTGAAAGATCACTTTGTTTCTCATACTGCATACGTGATATACTGTTATTGCAAGAGCTAGCCTTCTCACTGCTACAAGAAAAGAGTTTTGGTTACAATTCTTGCTGAACCATGCTATTTCTTCCTTTTATGTTGTTCCAGCTTTACACAACAAGCATTTTCTTTTCACCCATTCCCAGATCCAGCTTGAATATGGGCAACCAAATAACAAATGTTCTATCTTCACTTTATTTCTTCCAAAGAGAACACATTCAGCATTAACATCAATTCCCCATGATTTCAATTTATCTTTTGTGCCTAATCTTTCTTTGCATGCCAGCCGGAGTATAAATGCAAATTTCATCATATATTTTTTCTCCCACACAAGACCCCAAATTACTCAAAGGAAAAGGAGGAAAGGGTAAATTTTTAGCTTCTTTTGCCATTACAAAGAGAAAATTATACTAAAATTTGGTTGACTGATCATCTTTTCCAAATCACTTAAAGGAAAAGGAGAAAGGCTTTCCGATCATTAATTCTGCCTTTACTATTCCTTTTTGTGTTCCTTACTCTTGTGTTACAAAAATTGTCTTTTTTGGTCCAAAAAGTGCAAATGTTACAACTCTTAATGTACGGTACAGTTGGTGTTCGTTTTCCCCTGTTTTCTTTTTTCTTTTTTTTGTTTGGTTCTATTTCTTTTTTTTTTTTTTTTTTGTAAGCTTCTTGGATCTTATTAAGCTTTTAGCAATAAATTTTACACCAATTCAGAGGCATACCTCTGTCACTATTACACGAATTTTCTTCCTATTCTGTACATCTGTGCCTTCTTATTCAAATACCATTTTTATTACATTTAGCTCATTACATAAGTCATAGTTTTGTTGAGTTTTCAGTACTTCTCTCCATCTTGCTATTATTCCCTTCATATCCTTCAATATTTGTTGATATACCTGCTTAGGTGGACAGTGGTCTGGTTGAAAGATTACTTTGTTTTTCATACTCCATACGTGATATACTATTATTGCAAGAGCTAGCCTTCTCAACACTACAAGAAAAGAGTTTTGATTACAATTCTAGCTGAACCATGCTATTTCTTCCTTCCATGTTATTCCAGCTTTATACAACAAGCATTTTCTTTTCACCTATTCCCAGATCCAGCTTGAATATGGGCAATCAAATAACAAATGTTCTATCTTCTCTTTATTTCTTCCAAAGAGAACACATTCAGCATTAACATCAATTTCCCATGATCACAATTTATCCTTTGTGGCTAGTCTTTCTTTGCATGCCAGCCGGAGTATAAAAGCAAATTTCATCATATATTTTTTCTCCCACACAAACTGATACCAATCAACCTTATGCTACTTTATTCTTAGGTGCTTCATTGCAGATTTTGTAGTGTAAACTCATGTTGAAATTGGTTTGCACATTGCAACATCTTTAGAAGTGATATTTGGCATAAAATTTGGAGGAGTTTTCCTTATTAAATCTAATGCTTCACCTCTTAGTCTCCTGCCTTCTGGCCATTTCCATTTTCCATCTATTACTATGGATTTGACCCTTGCATTTTCTGAACTTGCAAACAATTTTATGATTCTGTGATTATATAGCTGTAACAGAGGTACCATTTGGGTGCCACCAATCATACCATGTCTTCACCATTTCCTACAACTATTTGTATGCAGTCTTTTGCTTCCTTTTTGAGTTTCAAGAGTTTGTTCCAATTCCAGGAGCTGTTTGGAGTTGTTTTAATTTTCCAAATACTCTCTCCTTTTAACAAGTAGCAATGTATCCATTTTATCCACAAGGTATCCTTTTTATGGAATATGTCCTGTATATGCCTCATAATCAAAGCCTTATTCTAGATTTTTAGATTCACTACTCCCAATCCTCCTTCCTTCATGGGCTTACAAACTTCATCCCAACTAGCTTTTGCATGGTTGTGTTTCATCTCAGCTCCTGCACAAAGAAAGATGCTTAGAATTTGCTTTATTTTCTTTACAAATAACTTTGGAAGGATGAAAATGCTTCCCCAATGGACAAATATACTATTAATACAGATTTTACTAGTACCAATCTACCTTCATATGACTATTTCTTGTTTGCCCAACTTTGTACTCAACCAATATTTTATCCATAATAAGTTCTCTTGTTGTTAATCTAGATGTTGTTTGAAGGACTCGCAGGTATCTTACTGGTAGATTGCGCAACTGCATTCTCATATATTTAGTTATCTTCATTGCCTCTTGTTCCTCTAGCCCTATTATAAATATTTCAAACTTCTCCAAACTTGGTTTCATGCTTGAGGGTTGATGGAATTCTTCTAAAGTGCTTTTCACCACTTGCAATGACTTTTTTTGTAACTGATGCCATGATGAATAAATCATCTGCAAAGGATATATGTGAAACTTTCATCTCTGTGCATCTTGGACAGAAATCATACACAATTTTTTTCACATTAGCTTCAAACAATTGAGTAAAGGCTTCCATTACTGGTAAAAATAGATATAGGGATATTGGATCCCCTTATCTCAAACTCCTTTCACTTGGATAGTATCCCACTAATGACCCATTCAGATTTATTGAAAACTTTGGTGTCTTCACACAATTTTTGACCCAGTTTCTAAACTTTTCATGGAATTCCATGCTCTTCATCACTTCAAACAAGAAATCCTATCTCACTGTGTCATATGCTTTATGGTGTCCACTTTTATCACATAACTCTTTTTTCCACCTTTCCTGTGATAATTCCTGACCAATTCATGCATGAAAGGATGTTATTAGAAATTGCTCTTCCTTTTATGAATGCACTTTGGTTTTAAGACACCACATCACTTATCACCCTTTTCAATCTATTTTCCAGAGTTTTTGAATATATTTTGTACAGTAAGTTGCAACAGTACCAGTTAGAGCAGCCACTTTTGGGATTAGTGTTAATATAGTACTGTTCAGGTTTGAGGGAACTACATTTTGTTGCAAGCAATACTTGATGGCCTCTATTACATCATTTCCCACAATCTCCCAGTTCTTTTTGAAGAACTTTACTGCATATCCATTAGGCCCTGGGGCTGTTCCTTTCTTCATCTCAAACAGAGCATTTTTTATCTCCACAACCTCCACTTCTTTTTTTTTTTTTTTTAGCAATAAGGAAGAATATTTACAAATATATAGAGATAAGTTAATCAGCTTTCTACCAATTAACATGTGATATGTCTAAATGTAGCAAAATTTTGTTCTATTTCATTGAAATAAGGGTTCAATTAGACTTCACATGATCATTTCACTGAGAGAGAAAATGATTACCCCACGTTTGGTATGCAAGAATAGGGTAGAATGGAAAGGCCTTTTTAATTTGTCTATTCCATTCTCATGTTTGGTATGGACATTTTAAGTTGGAAAGGTCTTTTTCACTTGGAATGCCATTCCAGTTTTTTCCTGGAATCTCATTCCTCAACAAAATCTTAGAAAAGACCTTTCCAACTTCATCTTGGAAAGGCCTTAAAAATAAGAGTCAATTTTATCCTCCATATTTATTTCTGCTAATTTTTTTAACTAAGGATACATTCACTAATTTTTATTTTTAAAATCTTAAAAACTATTAAGTTTTTAATAACTTCAATTAGTAATTTTTTATGATTTTTAAATCACAATCGGTTTAATATGTGCTTAGAATTTTTTTTCTTTTTCCTATAAAAACGTTTAAAATACTATTTTTAATTTTATGCAAATGTGTAAAAAAATATAATTTTTATAAATTAAATTAAATTGTGAATGTAGTTTCATTATTAATTTTTTCACATTTTTAAGCTAATAATTATAAAAATTTTAAAATTAATTAAAGAGTATAAATAATTTAATTTTAGTAAGAATATTAAGAATTTTAAAAATTAAACATATTAAAGCTTTTTTAGGCATAGAATTACAAACAAACAAAATAAAAATATGATATGTTCTAGTGCAAAGAATTAAGGGCATTAAGTCAAATTAATATATATTTTATTCCATTCTAAAATCTAATTATACCAAAAATTACAAAAATAAATGGTATTCCATTTTGACTTGGGTTACCAAATAATGGGCTAAAAAATTTTTTTCAGTTCATTCTGCGAGGAAAAACATTCTAGGTGAAAAGGCCTTTCCACTCTTGATCATTCCAGTGTAAGGAATTAAGGGCAATTAAGTCAAATTAATATATATTTTATTCCATTCTAATACCTAAATATGATTATACCAAACATTGGAAAAGAAATAAGCATTTCATTCTAACTTGGGTTATCAAACAATGGACTGAAAATTTTTTTCCAATCCATTCTGGGAGGAAAAGCATTCTGAGCGAAAGACCTTTCCATTCTTGATCATTCCAATGTACCAAACGTGGAGTTAGTTTTCTAAGGTATTTTTAAACTCTATATTGCTATATAAAATATTTACAAAATTTCATACTACCATCAAAAGTGATCTTTGTTTCTAATTGACATCTAAAATTAAAAAGAATGTTCAATTTTCCATTTAAAGTGAATTTTGCTTCTACTTGATGTATAAAATTAAATAAATAGTACAATTTTCCATATACAATTTTAAAAAATTTCTCAATTTATCATCAAAAGTGAATTTTATTTTTACTTACTATAGAAAATTAAATAAATAGCACAATTTTCCAACTAAATTTAATTTTCATTCTAATTGCCACGCAAAGTGTGAAAAAAATAGTTCAATTTGCCATTTTCTAATTTATAAATCCTTATAATTGGATATTTGTTGACAATTGCTTTATCTTTATTCACAGAAATTTGAGTTCATTTTATTTTATTGATTGGCACAATTACTTAAAATATTTTTTAAACTATATGAATATATTCTTTTAAAAGTTTGAGCTAGTTTGAGTTCAATCCAAAACACACATAAGTAGCCATTTTTCAAACTTAGCTATTTTCTTAATGTATAATTGTTCACTCATAATGTATGACTAGTAAGTAATAACTATTTGATGGATTAAGAGATGAACATAGAAAAATTGAACTCTTTTTTAGATGGTAAATATCTTGTAGTTGTGTAGGTACCTTTTCTCTTTTCTTTATTTAGAACAATTTTTTTAGCTTGATATTAAATGCTTTAAAAATATTTTGTTTGCATTATTGTTAAAAAAATACTTTTATGAAATATATAAACATGTATTTTCTTAAAAATACAGTCTTGGCTTGAACTCAGTCCAAAAATAAACATATAAATTGTCATCTATCAAACTGAGCTTTTTTTAATTTATAATTGGTAAATTGTCCTCTAATTTGAAATTTAAACTGAATTATTTTTAAATCAAAATTCAATTTAGATAGTAAATTGAGCTGTATTTTCAACTTAGATGGCAACTAGAAGCAAAATTCTGTTCAGATGGCAATTTAAGCTATTTTTATAAATTCATATTGTAATTAGAAATAAAGTTTATTTTAGATGAAAATATGATATTTTGAAAATACTTTAAATGGTGAGGTGATTTTTGCCCCTTCACCAATATAGTTCTGTTTCATTTCTATGGAAGCATTTTAAAACTAGGACGTGTTGGTGATAAAGCCAAAGGCTGACTACCAGTTATTCAATTCACCAACCATGAATGCTTTACCATTAGATGCAATAATATATTTTTTTATTTTAATCATTGAGACCAATGTTAGATTTTGTCGTACAAAACTATAAACGGATATTGTCAAATATCCACGTTACCATTCACAAATTCAGAAAGAAAATCCATAACACATAATGAACTAGCAACAATAATAAAACATAAAGATTATACATTCCCAAGGCTTATAACAATGGAATTATCTGTAATGGTATGTGTGTGTACGTGTGAAGAGTACTAGTAGTACTATTTTTGCATGTGGGCTAGATTTTAACTTCATTCATATGCTACACTTCTTTAATTTTCTGTCATGTGTATAAACTTAAGAAAAAGTTAGAAGGTTTTGTTTATGCTAATTACAAACGATTTTCTTATCTTACACATTATTAGAAGGCGTGTGGGATGTATGAATTGAGAAACTGGCACCTCACCTATATAATTCTTTTACAACAATAACAAGATCTTTTTTCTTCTTTTCTAGATTGTATGACACGAAGCTCATGAACATATTATTGACTGACCAACATTTTGATTGTAGTGTTACCTAATGACTTTAATATTCTTCAAGAGATACCCAGAACTTCATTGCAAGTTACTAGAATCCACTAATTATCTCCATTCAAAAGCTTAATTCTAATTCCAACTGGCAAATTCAATCTTTTTTGCTACCTTCCCCTCCAAATCCATCTTTCTAGCAGAAATTAAAAGTTGAAACTTTACTGTATCATTACCATATGTTGCCTTTAACATTATGCTGCTATCATCTAGAATTCTTGTTGCACGTGACATGGGTTGTGCTCCAATAATTTTCTTTAAAGGTTGAACAAATTCCTATTGGTCAAAGGCTCGATCATATTTTCTTGCCTTACGAGGTGGCCACCTGCGAATTCTGTACCACCTACATGTACACTTCAATGTAGATTGACTAACTGCAGAAAGGAAAATTTCAGTCAAGCAAAAAGTCCTTAGAGCATATAATCCAACATCTAGAGTAAAAGCAAATTAAGCAAAATGCATTAACCCGAATTCCATTGAATTTTGATTAGAGTAGAGCTAATAACTTGAATATAGTAACTTTACCTTCGAAGATATTTTGCAGCATCCACAAGTTACATTGCAGAATATTATTCAGGAACCTCACGAGCAATTCGGGGTTCACTTTCTCAAGTATAAGCTAGAATTGCTACATTGAGTTATCAATTGGTTGTCAATGTGTTATACTTAAAACGTTCTTCAAAAGCCGGGTGTAACAAATTCATTTTGTTGTACATTGATATCATGTATAGAATTGTTTGCAGCATCAGCTTGCTGAAATAAGCCATTAGGTGGTGTCATTCCTACTTGATTTTATACTTCTACAACCCTAGATGTAGATTCACCGCGAGGAGCACGTCAGATTTCCAAATAATCAAATTTATCATCTGAAAAAACCTTTATAATCTCAACAAACAAATTTTCTGGTAGTTCTTGTCCAGAAGCAACCTCAAAAGAACTTTGGTGGTTCTGTTTCAGTGTTTCCATTATCATGTGCAAAAATGTCGTAGGATCAACGATATCCTACGATATTCTTTACTAGAGTATCGCTCACATCAATGATGCATTCAGGCTATCCAATGCGGAACACCCGTCCAAGGAGGGCCAAGCTTTCTGTCACGCCCCGTGTCCTGAGCCGTAGCACCCGTCATGCCCTAGACTATACTAAAACACAAGGCTAATAGATGCAAAACCTCAATAACAATATCATAACTTAAAGCATATACAATAATTACCCAAAATAATGTCTTTTCATTCATCAACATAATTATCATCCACTTATAACTTCATTGCCCCATCACAAAAATAATTGGGAAATACATGTATGTCCTAGCCTATACAAAAAATATGGCTATACATTTCATAATTTAAAAATAACCTCTTCTATGTCTAAAACCAAAAGCATAGCTCAAGAGGACCAAAAGTCACTATTCCTCCCCTAGAAATTCATCTCCTACGAAACAAAGATTGGAGTGAGTGACAAATCACCCAATAAGTAGTAAATGGTCTCCTTGTGGATTGAGGTGGTTACATGTATACATATGGTTCCAAAAAAGACACATCAATGATTCACATAGTTCATAAACATATGTGGTCGTTTCATAAGCAATCATAAGCATAACACAATACAATGAGAACTCAAGTAATTAGTGGACAAATGACCCTAAATATCCAGTTGTTAACTATGACTTGGTTAACACGGTTCGAATCCAACTTTCACCTGGTTGGTCCGGTTCAAAGCTAACTTTCACCCCGTTAGTATGGTTTAAAGGTTATACCACAATCACCATTTTAAAGAACTAGTCCCATCGTAAGCCATTTTACACAAGAGCTCTAACATTTCATCATTCAAGCAATTATTAATAAACCATGTATTCTCATTTCATAGTTAAAACACTAGATAGCCAAACTCATGCCAAGTTGCATAGAAAGTACATTTCAAACATTAAAGTTCGCAAGGTACATTTTCAAAGACAGAGATTCAAGTACTATTTACCTTGATCCAAAGCTAGTTCAAATAGTTGGAGTAGGGATAATCACTATTTTCGCCTATATCACACAAATAACACTCAATCATATACTTATTCTATCAATAAACCTTAAATGAAGTCTAATCCTAGACTCTACATGCAAAACGAAGCATAAACTACAAAACTAAGGTGATCCGCGGGTGGACCCAGTTGAGCCATGCTCGCGGATCCAAAAAGCCCCAGTCACGGCTCTTAGCAAGGTTGAGCTGCGACCTCCCTAACTACTAGCCACGACCACGGCTGGCTCTAGCCTACCCGCGGCTCAGTTATTAGAGACTAGCTGCGGGCTCTCAAACCTTGAGCTGTGGTCGCGGCTCACCGAGCCTCGCTCGCAACTCACAAGTCAAAGACTTGCCGCGGGTGAAGGCTGGTTGAGCCCTGCCCGCGGCTCCTAGCACTCCACCCACGACTCACCTGCAAAAATTTTGCAAAACCAATCCTCACATACCCAAGCTTCAAACCATCCAAACCCAACATCAATCCAGCACCAAAAAGTCACAAAATAGCAATAACAAAGCAAGCAACTCACATTATGTTTAAAACTCTCCCAAAATCATAAACACAACCCATAATCATACATAATCACTTAGAACCCAAGGCTTTCATTCATCACAATCCATCAACAACTTATTTACCCATCACCACCATGCAAAGCACATACAATTAAAAGCATAAAGAGCCTAAATCTTCCCTAGTCAACCATCTATTAACGCAAATCTAGATACAACCACCAAAAGGAGAAGAAATTGGGCTCAAGAGAATTTACCTTCGATGGGAGTTGAAGTAAACGCTTCAAAGTCCCTTCTACTAGCTGTTAGGGTGTTAAATTGACATGTGATTTATAGTTAATTTCCCCTTATTTTGGTCAAGAATTGTGTTTAATACTTCCATTTATTCACTTCTTGTTATTTGGGCTTAATGTAGGAAATTATGAAGAAAATACTCTAAATTCGTCTAAAATTCCAGAAGACTATATCTGATAGACCGTGACCACGGCCTACTCACGCTTGCAATGCAGAATTCTGGAACGTGAATTTTCAAGAAGGCTGAGTTTGAAGGGTCCCACTTTCTATATAATGAAGACTTTCAGCAGACAAAATTCTTTATTGGAAAGAATTGGTAACCAAGACAAGAGGAGAGAGTTTGATTTGTACAATGAAGACTAAAAGGAAAGAAGAGTTTGAAAAGGAAACAAAAATAAGGAAGGAAGGGAGAAAGGAAAGAAACGTGCAGGAGTCAATAGAATACATTGGGGGGACGCAATTTTCAGCAGGGACACACGCCACTTTGCAGAAAAAAAATGGAGAGAGCTTTAGTTTTTTTAGAGTTTTCTATTAGTTCTTTAGTTTTTCTTTTTCTTTCTCTACGAACAAAAATTCCTGTTAAATATTTTTGGAGATTTGAAGCCATGATTCGTGGCTAAACTCTTCTATCTAGTTGAAGGATAATCGAAACTCTTGGTTCATCTATTACTGTGAGATCTAATTGATTTTATTATTTTCTACGTTTTTGGATATTTATTTATTCTCTGTTTAATTCCAAGGTGATTGTGTTCATTCTTGTGTGATTATTCTGCGCAGTTAAATAATTGGCCACTATTTAATTGTCAAATAATCTAGGGCCATCTAAAACGTCAAATCCGTAATTGTTTGATAGTTTTAGTATTTGTGGCAAGTGATTAATTCAATAGTAATAGAAACTTTTGGATTATATCATGGGGATAGATAATCTAATTTGAACAAAGCCTTGTAGGTATTTGCTGGTTAGAATTGGTGGCTTTTCTAGTTTTAAGGCTGTTGAATAATTGAATCCTAAGGTCGTACCTAGGGTTATTATTTGATTAGAGAAGTAATTAACGGTCGTACCTTGATTACCGATACAGTAAGGAAGAGTAGGTTGTTAGAGCGTCTCAACAACCATAACCAATTTATTCATGAACGTAGAAATTATTATTGCATCGATGATCAGTTAAATTGAACCAGAGTTAAGATTATTCCTTTGACTAGAGCTTAGTTAATATTTGATTTCGTTTAAATTACTTTTTGCGTTGTTAGGCTTCTTTAATTGAATCTTTCGATTTAATTAGTAAATTTCGTAAGTTGAATTCTCTTTAAATTAATTCTTGTCAAATCCCACTCTTTTAATTTTTGGTTTCAAAGAAAATAAATCTACCAGTCTCTGTGGATACGACCCTACTCATCACTGCACTTCATTTTATTTTTAATTGAGTAGGTGAATTTATTTTGCTGGTTTGACACCCAACACTAGCTTCCCTTGGAAGATGAGGATCTACAATTGTTTCTTCAAAATTTGAGTAGAGAAAAAGGAGAGAAAATTTATAGAGGTCTTTGAATGAGAGGAAAATGAAAGTGACGGATAGAAATTTCCCTAGTAATTGGGTGGAGAAAACAATTTATCAATATTACACTCTAGTCCCTCACGAATTTTTAAATTACTTCGCCACCCCAAGAAGTCTAATGCTACTGGGCCATCGAGGCCCTTGGTATCACACTTTCCTTCTTGAATACCTATCTCATCCAAAGCTACACGTTATCCTTTCATACATTTCTTCTTTATAAAAAAGGCCGGGGCATAGTGCAAAAGGTTGGTCAAAAGTTATTAAATACATGCTGTCTTCAATATTCACTAATCCTTCTAGAGCACATTTTATCTTCTCTTTAAGTAGTATTAATGGTGTCACCATCTGAATCAAGAAAAATCAAATATTGAATTTTCCAGTTTAGTAGCATTAATTTTAATCTTTTCACCAGACCACAACCAAAAAAAAAGGAAAAAAAAAAAAGAAAAGAAAATAAATACGTAGTTCATGGTAATTAGAACAAACTGGGGAGTAAGGAAGACAACGGCCATGAGAGATTCCGAATCAGATCGCCTTCAAGGTTAGAAAACAGTGTTGGAGCGATAAATTTTAATTTCTCAAAGATTAACACAAAAAAAAATTTTTTTTCTAAGGGGAAAACTTTTATACTTACAAAAAAAACAAAGGTTTTTAAAACATACTCCTTCCGTCCCATTTTGATAATCTTATAATTTTTTTACACAATTTAAAAAAAATTAGTTAACTTTATTGAAAGAATAAATTAATTTATGATGTTCCTAGAATATTTTTATATTTACCATTAAATATTTACGTTAAATACAATATAGAAAATTATACCATAAGTCAAATTAATTTTATTTGATATGTGAATGCACAGTTTGCTATGTACCTTTTACTTATAACAAAATAATTAAATAAGGACATTTTAGAGAAGTTAAAAATTAATTACATTCTTTAAATAGAAAGTATATCATAATTTGAGACAAATAAAAAAAAATTTATCAAAATACGACGGAGGTAGTGTAAAAAAAAAAAAAAAAAGTGTGCTGACATTGATGGAGAATAGTTGAAAGTAAGGGTGACTAGTAATAATTAGTACTTTACAGTTTATTGACCAAGAAAGAGGCCTTTGGTGGTATCGTACTTCATCGTTGTATCTGCTCCACAAAGCGCAATGCCCCCAACAGAAAAGATCATCACTGCAGCGGAACAATGATACGTCTCAAGGCCCCAGATTCCTCAGAGGAAAAGGAAGACTTCTTTTCGTTGCCAATAAAACGAGAAAATTACATTAAGGGTTAATTACACTTTGCCCCCGTAAACTTGGGGGGCAATCATACTATACCTCTGAATTTCGATTATCTATACTTTGCCCCCTGTGATGATTAGTCAAACGTTAATAAAAACTTTTCCTTCCAAAAAATAATAAAATGATATTAATGCCCCTTAATAATTGTTGGGTTTAATTATAGTTTATTTCTCTAAATTTGGAATAAAGTAATACTTTGCCCTCAAACTTAATACACACACACTCTCTCTGTTCCTTGTGAAGATCGTCCAATAGTTAGAAATAATATATATGTGTGTTTGTATGCGTATACATATATACATACACACACACACACATACACATATATACGTGCACACACACAAACATATATGTATGTATGAATGTATTTGGCATATATGCACTAATATTTGTGTTTTTAATTTAACTACAATTTTCTTCTTTTTACATTGATATTTAGTTTTTGAATAATTTTAATCTATAAATTCATTTTTTTAAATTTTTGTATTGTGACATTGGGCCACATTTCTCAAAGTGAGTCTTTGATTTGAAATTTTAATACATAGTTTGTTGTATATTACTTGTATTTATATAAAATTTCTATGAAAATTGGGTGATTTTTTAAATTTTTAAATTTTGTTAATTATATTATTATGTATGCATTTTAATCATTTTCCTTCTATTATGGCCATATAATCACTTTGTGCGAGTATTATTATCATTTATTTATGTTTTTGTACAAAAATATTATTTCTAACTATTGGCCGATCTTCACAAGGAACAGAGAGAGAGAGTATGTGTGTAATGTTAGGTTTGGGACAAAGCATTACTTTTGTATTATAACAACTATTCAAAATTGATAGTTTGTTAAGTTGTAATTTTTCATTTAATTTGTTATCACTATTTTTTAAATGCATATTTTGACAGAATACTTACAAATTTGTGTTTCTTTCTAATTATTATATTAATTTAATATTATAAAAAAAATAAATGTATAAGTGTGATTATCTATTATACAGTAGAAAAAGATTAAATTGAAGAGTTAGCTACATCTCAAAAAAGGTAAATTATATATATAAAAATTAAAGAAATTTTTGTGAAGACACATCATTTTTTAAAATATTGAATGACTTACATTTATATAAAAATTTATCTTAGAACGAAATATGTTTGGCTTTAGAAATTTATATAAGTAATAAAAGTCTATAATTGATTTAAATATATTTAAAATGAACTTGTAAGTTTTTAAATACAAAAGGAAAAATAAGGGATAACGGTATTTTAATCACAACAAAACATGAGCCTATGTCTCTCCATTAAATAGTGTTGATAATGTTAACATGGGAAGGGGCAAAATCTATCTATGTTGGGAGTTTTGGGCAAATTGTAAATAATGCCTATATTCAAGGAGGGTAAAGTGTAATTAACCTATTACTAGCAAGGGTGTTTTTGTCAGCCAATTTTTTACCCAATTTTTGTCCATTATAAGCTGCAATTTCTGTTAAAGTCAGGGGGCAAAGTGTAGATATTCGAAGTTTAGAGGTAAAGTGTGATTGCCCCCAAGTTCAGGTGGGCAAAGTGTAATTAACCCTTACACTGAATCTTGTCGATTGATCCAACAATCAATACTGCCTTTTCTTTTCTCTTTTGTGTTCCTAACTCTTTTAACGCTGCAAAACAATTTTTTTTCTTTATATATGCAAGGGAGGAAAGTCTGGCTGCATGCTCGACTCTTGAGTCAAAGTTTTGACACCAAACTCTTAACTCGATGTACCATATAGCTGGGGACTACTTTCGTTTCTTTTGCCATGTTTTCATCATCTTCTTCTTCCTTTCTTTTTTCTTTTTCTTATTGACAACTCTTCTACGTTGTTCTTTTTCTTTGGAAATTTGTTCAGATGCCACCGTGATTTCAGTCTCTACTAATTTCACTAATTATATTTTATTTGACGACGTTTTTACTATATTAACTTTTTAAAGTTAAAACACGTTAGTGATAAAGCCAAAGGCTAGCTACCAATTATTCAATTTACTGAATAGTGTTTGCTTTCTCATTTGATGCAGCAATTATTTTTTTTTTTATAATTGAGATTAATGTTGAATTGAAAAAACCGTGATTTCATTTTTCGCTAATTTCACTAATTTGATTTGATGATGTTTTTACTATGGTAGTTTTGTAAAGTTAAAATACGTCAGTGATAAAAGCAAAGGCTGACTGCCAATTATTCAATGCACAGAACCATGATGCTTTTTATTTGATGCAGTAATGTTTAATTAAGAAACTTGGTCAGATCCCACGTGATTTCATTTTTCACTAATTTCAATAATTTGATTTGATTTGATGATTTTTTACCATGATAACTTTTTAAAATTAAAATACGTCAGTAATAAAAGCAAACACTAACTACCAATTATTCACTTCACTAGACCATGGTGCTTTCTCGTTAGTAATAACTTTTTTTAATAATTGAGATCAATGTTAAATTAATAAACTTTGTTCGAGCCACACCATGATTTCATTTTTCACTAGTTTCACTAATTTGATGCGATTTGATGATGTTTTCACAATTTGTGCATCAACGTTTACAACTTTCCCAAATAAAAGAGCAGGCAACAAATTGCAGAGCATTACATAAGGGGCTACTACAAAAATTAAAAAATTGATGCATAACCCTACAAAATATCAATTTAGGACTTGATCAATAAAAGAAAAATGATTCATTGCTTTGGATTTTATATTCTGCTACAAACTTTATTCATCACTGTAACTAAGCATGTTCAACAACTCTCCATGCACCGGGAAACAGAGTCCCATGGGAGAGATGACACAAAAAAAAAAAAAAAAAAAAAATTGCACATGATAACCTAATGAAATTAAATCAAGGCGCATTGCCATCTACCACACTATACATGGGACAATCCTCGTAATTTTCATTTCCATAAAGTATTCTCCAATATAATTTACAGAGATACAGACATCTACCTTCAAAAACCTCAGTCGAGAAAGAAAGCTAAATACAACCCTCTGCATCAATCAAAATTTCTCCATTCAATATCAATGGTGTTCAGCTTTAAGCACAATCATCACTCCCATGGTTTGATACTTCATTTTGGCTGTCCAGAGGCATGTACCGTGCCACAATATCCCTTATCCTCGAGTCCATGTATTACTGAAATTGAAACAAGAGAGGGATTTCATGAGGTTTGAACCCAAAACAATAGAAAGAATCAACCATGTTATAAATGCCATCATGCCCCATAGACGGAAGACCAAAACACAGCATGTTTAGGTCTTTTTATCCTGCTTCAGTTCCACCTGTTTTGAAGGAAAAAAAAAAAAAAAAAAAATCTTGGCATTCATGCATCTTACACCAATCATATGCTTGGAGAAGATTTTCTAATATTTTGAAAAAAGAGTATTTGTTGTTTCCTCTTTCACTGTTCCTTCTTTCGTTCTAAATGACTGCTGAAAATGTTCTTTTTCGAGAATTCTCTATTCCATTTTGCAGCTAAGCCAGACAGACAACGCAATCCCAAATCAAAGAAAAGATAACTTCCCAATATCACACTTGCTATCAAATAATGGAAATAGAATTCCTTCTATATACTTCATATCAATTTCC
The DNA here is from genome assembly GCA_024721245.1 of Mitragyna speciosa. Classification (NCBI taxonomy): domain Eukaryota; kingdom Viridiplantae; phylum Streptophyta; class Magnoliopsida; order Gentianales; family Rubiaceae; genus Mitragyna; species Mitragyna speciosa. Next base: position 31,863,013 of record CM045552.1, read on the forward strand.
ATCAACCAAAGCCACCACAAAAGTCAAAGTCTACAATCAAAACTCACTACAATGTGTGCCTCAATCCAGAGGTCATCTTACTACATCAGCGTTATATCTGGTCAACCTAAATGACCACAAACCTAACCTAGTGGTCAAACACTAAGCCAACCAAATATAAAGTAACAAACTTACCCTCAATATATACTTGTGTATTAGGCATGTTCCTCCAGCTGCCATAGCCATTCCTATCAAAATGACCCAAACAGCAGCCCGAGCAGATTTTACCTTAGTAGCCCGCTTACCTGCAAAATGACATCTTAGATAACAAGACAAAAGTCAAGAAATATTAACGCCCATAATCATATGTAGAAGGGCACGTGCATTTAAACTCATTCATGCAAGCATCATGGTCCCTGATATACAACGGGTCTCCACTACAAGAATCAGTCCCCCAATAAGTATTCTTGCGGCTACATTCAGCACTCTGACAGGCTTTCATTTCCTTGCATTAATCTATATCTTCATTGATAGAACAACACATACAAGGATAGAATGTGAGTCAGAAATTTCTGCTAGTAGTCTCACAATTTCTTTACCTGATAATGTGGCAACAAAGTTCTTTTGTTTGTAAACCATTACTCTGTGCATTAAGCAGAAATAATCAATCCCTAATAATGCGACAACAAAGTTCTTTTGTTTAAATAGCATTATTCTGTGAACGAAGCAAAAACATCCAATTCAAATAGCTTTTTTAACCAAACATGGCAAATGACAATCAAACATGATGCTTCAGACCTCCATTTGCCATAGTGTCAATCCTTTTAAAAGCATTTTGCAGTCAACCCTCAAAAGTCTCTAAATGAGTAAAGAATATGAACTGACTTTAAGAACCAACCTTCATACTGTATTGACTCTCCCCAAACAAACTAATTCTTTGGAAATTTCTCGTAATCCCTTACAAAGATTTATTATGGAATGGTACCTGTGAGGTACATTTCCCAAGCAAAGTAGAAACTCTGGCCTACTTTATACTTGAACTTAAGTATAAATTTGGTTTCGTGACACCATTCTATAGTACCACAACCTGATCTGTAATATCTTTTTCTTTTGTGAACTTTTGTAAATTTCCTCTTTGGCAGCCTGCCTCACCTAGTACTCAAGTTTTCATAAACACCAGCCACGGGGTGAGATACCTTCAGAGAGACACAGAGAGAGACAGAGAGAGAGAGAGAGAGATGATCTTGCCAACTGAAAATGACCATTCCCTCCTATCGTCCCTCTTGACTGTTGATCTTGATTCCTTGACTTCTGCATCAATGTCAAGACTTATTTGCTTCAATTCGTTGAAGAGTCTTTAGCTTGATCCAACCAAGAATCTTATTCTTTTAAATAAACAAAAGTGGTGTATATATAGCACTAAAGTTTCATCAATGTATAACCGCAAGTGGGGTCCAATCCTGAAGAAATTAAGAAAAGGATTGAGAATCTCCTTCAGTGCCCTCCTGTAATCGTGGCTTAAGGGAAATATATCTCATTTGTTTTCAGCTTGTAACTTGTATACCGAGGTACTGCTGTTCGCATTGTAGATAACTGTTTGAATAAAGCTTGTCAGTGCATTAGAGATAACAAGCCTGAAATGTGTGCATTGCCGACGAACCTCAAGAAGTTGTAGACTACATACTGTATCACATCGCTTTCTGATTTTTAAACAGATTGATCATCAAATGGATTCTTCATAAGTTTGTTAGCATCACCTTTTGTATCCATGAAAGTGGATCATAATTGAATAGATATTTCCTGTTTCAAACATCTATCGAGCCCATTTCCATCTACCAGAAACTCCAATGACTTCCACTTCCCAAATTCTCCAAGCATGAAAAATCATTTGCTTCATTTTCTACTCTTTATAATCTTTGTATAATCTCGACTAAGAGGAAAACCAAATTTGGTTAAATTCATTGCTTTAGTCCTTTTCTTTTGAAGTCGTAACACGTTCTGTTAACAATTTATTAAGCCCAAAATGTTTCACAAAATACAATCATTAGAGATATGGTGAGGTCTCCTGGTTTTCCAACATTTTCTGATGTCTGATCACACATCAACATCTTTGAGATATTGACCTATCAACTTAGTTGGCCATACAATCTCTGGCCATTTTCTAATGGCTTGCATTTTCAACAGCATCTGGATGTTGTAAAGTATGCTTATGGATATGGACCTTCCCTCACGATATTTTGCATACAATAGAAGCCACTGTTCTCAAGAGCTTTCATGAAAGGTGCACAAGGGAGTGGCTCAGAAGTTAATTCATTTTCAATTCTTGGACCATAGTGTTATGGAAAGAAATTCATACCATAAGTTTTCAAGTGTTTCAAACCTAAAGGAATTCACAGAAAGGAAAAAATAAATAAATAGGGAAAAAATAACTTAATTAGAAGCTTGTCTCAAATTAAACCAACTGAATATTTTCTGGACTCCAGATCTGACTAGTAACGTAAAATAGACAAAAATGTTATTAATACATGTGGCATTAAAAATGCCAAGATTAAAAACCAAAGAAAAGCATTAATTCTTTACTTTGAAATAAGAACATTTTTCTTTCTTGTACATTTTCTTTTTCTTTTTCAAAGTGAATATTTTTTATAAAGATAAAAGCCAGTTTTCATTGCAGCGATTAATTTGTCATGTATGGTCATCAAGAAATATTATGTGTTTTTTGTATGTATCCATTGGAATAGCATGTTTGTTAATGTGCATTTTTGCATCTCATTTCTAGTGGAGAGGACCACAATATCATAATTGATGTCGCCACCACAATAATGTCAAGCTCTTGAACACACCTTGGATGGCTCTCTGTAAGTCAACTATTGACACTAGTTTGTATCACATTGGTTCTCTTTATTCTTTCCTTCTTTTTTTTTGGGTTGTGCTCTTAGATATACCTAATTTATTCGTGCACCATGTAATAAGCATTTATACTCTAATGCATTACTTGTTTAATACATGTGGTAATAACCTTGTTTTTATACGTAATATTATAGATTGGATCTAACTAAATGTTTTTCTTCGTGCAGTGTTTCATCATGAAAAATGGTTCATAATTTTTGACCATCAAGCTTAAACGGAGTACATTAAAACATGAATTTCACTTGGTAAATAATTGAGTTAACTTCTAGATGTTACTCTCGTAATAACTTAACTACACGATCTTAATTTCGTGACATTCTCTTGATACCTCCTTATTTTTCCTAACTCATCCTCTTCAATTTATTCTAATTAGTGATTAAAGAATCACCTAGAAAACTTCCAATATAAAGCTCAGAACTTTGATGTTTCCTAGTAAACTTAGCTATGTGGTATGTGTTCTTGAAAAGAATACTTTTCGTTTTCAATTGAAACTACACAGATTGAATTTACTGACCTTTTTAGTTAAAATTTTTGAATTATGCATAAGTATATTACTTATCATACAATCTACATAATTAATTATTCAATTATCATGCAATCTACATAATTAATTATTCAATGCACACAGCCTATCCAGATTCGTAATTTAAACGCCTCCTCACCTTCTTACTAAGATGACGTCGGAATTAGGTCCACACTAACCGTCAAGACCAACCAAATTCCTCCCGCCACATAAAATTTTCCCTTCCTTTTTCTGTCTCGCTTTCCCCTGTTTGCCCCTCCATTTTCTCTCTTATTTTCCTCTCTACAATTCTTTACTTCCCCAGCAAAACTAAAAATCTCTCCCAATACACTCCGGAGAAAATGGCATCTCCGGAGGAAAGCTCCAATTGGGTTTTCGATTTTGGGTTGATTGAAGACATTCCGGTTTCCGGCGGTGACCATTCTGCTCTTGAACCCGCTTTTCATTGGCCCCACAATGCTTTCTCCAATCCAAACAGGTCCTTCCATTTTTCCATTGTTTTATTCAGCTTTTCTTGTACCCTCTCTGATTCTTGCATTGTTTTCTTGGTGAAATCATTGTAAAAATCCTGTCTTTTGTGTTTTTTCTTGATGGGCTTATCATCTTCTTTATTGATTCTTCTCACATAGTTCTTTTCTGGGTTCTTCTTCTTTTCTTTTCTTTCTTTTTTGGTTTTTGGGGTCAAGAATTTTATGGCATCAAATGACATAACGTTCTTGTTAGTACATAATTAGCAGAATTTTGATTTCCTACAGTATGTTTCTTCCTGTGCTCATTGTGTTTTCTTTCAATGTTTTCTCTTTGCAGTCTGAATGAACTTAATTTCAAGAAGATTATCTTCTATTATCTGATAAAAGAAGTGTTTTTAATGATAATGTTACAGTGTGGAATTTGATGATGCTTTTCAAAATTCAGAGGGAAGCAAAGAAGGTTGCTCCAGGAAAAGGTGTGTAATTTCTTTAGTATTCACGAAGCTCTTTCTTTTGCTAAGATAAAGTAAATGGCAGAGATGGTCTGGAGCAATCTGGTAATTTAGAACTTTTCTTTATAGTCAAAGGGTGCAAGCACACTTGATTCTGCTTGTATACACAGCCACCTTCACTTTTTGGCCTGTAATCTGTTGTTCAGTACTTATAAATAAGTGTTTTTAGAGTTAAATTACATTTTTACTACAGCTATTTTGTTTTTTTTTTTTATAGGATTTTGACAATGAAGAATACCTCTACTAGAATAGGGACTAAAACAGCAAAGCTTGTTATTTCTAACAATCTCCTTGGCATTTCATCCACAGCTTAGAATTTTGGATGAATTTAATATGTCTGATTTCTACCCACTTTTGTCACGCCCAGTGCCCCTAGACATGACACCCGCCATGCCCTAAGTTAAGTTAGGACACAAGGCTAAACGATACAAAATATCATCTCACACAATTCGAATCTTAAAGAATGCTCAAAGATTCCCAAAAGAAGTTCATTTCATTCATAACCAAAATATACACTATTCGTACATATACATCTTCAACACCCCATCACAAAATAATCGGGGTACATATATAATCTAATCTATACAAAGTATGGCTATACATCAATATCTCAAAAATAATTTCTTCTATGTCAAATACAAAGGTATAACTTAAGAGGCCCAAAAGTAATCCCAATCTTCTTCTACGAAATCTTCACCTGTGTAATCAAACAATGAGATGAGTGACAAATCACCCAGTAAATAGTAAAGCTTGTTACATATGCATATACACTTTCAATTCAAAATCAAAGTTCGTCATCCTTCATAAAATATGTTGCCAATTCATAAACAAATAAGATTCCAAAGCATAGACATAGATCAATTCAAAAAGATCTCAAGCAATTAGTGGACAAATGACCCTGGATATGTAGTTGTTAACTACGACCCGGTTAACACGGTTCGAAACCAACTACCACCTGGTTGGTCTAGTTCAAAACTATCACCCGGTTAGTACGGTTCAAAGATTCTACTACAACACCAAGGCTAAGGAACTAATCCCATCATAATCTATTTCACATACAAGAGCTCATAACCAAAGTCATTTACATGATAATTAGACCACATGTAACCATTTCATAGCAAAACTAAAATACATCCAAACTCAAGCCCAATCATATGTAAACTAGCATTTCAGATCAATTAGGTTGTCAAAATACTTCATAATAGCAAAGAGATACAAGTACTAGTTACCTCAATCCAAGACTAGTTCAAGTATTTCGAGTAGGGATACGCACTGTCGTTGCCTATCATACACAAATAACACCCCATTATAGACTCACTCTATCAAATGAACCTATATAATGTCTATTTCTAAACTCTACACGAAAAAGAAATATAAAACAGCAAGAGAAAATGATCCGCGATTGAACCCTACAAAGCTGAGCCCGCGGATCTCTAAGAACCCAGCCACGACTCCTATCAGAAGCCGAGCCGCGGCCTCCGCACTGCCAGCCACCAGCGGCTTAGTCTCCAGAGACTAGCCACGGGCTCCAAGTTTTTGAGCCGCGGTCGCGGCTCATTTAGCCTCACCCACGGCTCGTCCATCAGAGACTTGCCGCAGGCGAGAGCCAAATGATCCTTGACTGCGTCTCACCCACCAGCACCCACGGCTTGCTGCGAAAAAGCTGCAACTCGAGCCTTCGCTCAACCAAGCTTCCATCCAAAACATTCCAACGTCAAAACCACACCCAATATGGCACAATAATGCAATTACTAGGCAATAGAAGCTCAAACATTTGCAATTCACATGCACAACCACAAATTTTCTCCTAAAATCCTTAGCTCATCCTCAATCACCCAACCACCATTAACACGCACACCAACACACATCCAAAAGCATAACTTCCTAAAAGCCTCTCTAAATCATAACCTACCCAAAGCACCTACTACTATCAATTGACCAAAAAAATCAAAGGAAAGAACTTGAGTCTTGAGGAAAAACTTACCTTGGGAAACAACTTCAAAGCTCCTACCACTTGCCTTCTCTAAAGGGTGAGGAAGAGAACCCTCAAGGCCTTCTTCAATAATGGAGAAAGAGAGTGTTAGAGAGAAAGAAGGAAGAGAAAATGAACAAGAAAATGAAAGGAAGCTTTAAGTCTTTTGGGGTAGGAAATAATTATCAAGAATTACAACCAAGTCCACCATTTCCTACAAGACACACAACGACCCAAGAAGTTTAAATTACAAAAAGGTCCATGAGGGCCTTAATATCACAACTTTCAAGCCAGCGGAGAATATATATATATATATTTTTTTGTGCTCAATTTCCTTCTCATCTAATTCTTCTTTTCATCTTGCACTTGAGTCTTAAAAGTTTGACATATCTGTATCAGGTTAAAGTGTGGACCGTGGAGTTCATCTGATTCAAAAGCGCACAGGGAGAAAATGCGTAGAGATAAGTTGAATGACAGGCAATCTCTCTCTCCCCCCCCCCCCCCCCCCGCACTGCCCCTTCTCCCTCCATCCCTCCTTCCCTTCCTGCCCCCCATTGTTTCAAGGCAATAAATGTCTGGAGTTTGTCTGGTGCAAATGAAAACAGGCAATGTTGACTTCAGAGCACATACCATTGTATAATGTTGCCTTTGTTTGGTTTCCAAGGTTCCAAGAATTAAGTTTCCTCCTGGATCCTGAAAGGCCCCCCAAAGTTGATAAAGCTGCTATAATGGGTGATGCGATGCAAAAGGTGGTTCAATTGAGAGATGAGGCCCAGAAGTTGGAGGAGTCATATGAAAGTTTACAAGAGAAGGTTAATGAATTAAAGGTGTGCCACATGTTTGTAGTTAATTACTAAAGTAAACTTCATATTTTTTAACTAGAAGAAAATTTCCTATCTATATTTTGCCTAATGTTCACTATCAAATAATGGTTGCATCATGTCCTCCTAATTGTAATGATTCCAGATCAAAATTTACAATCACAATCAAGTTGAGTTGTAACAAAATGAAAACAGTGGAATTAGTGGGAAAACAAAGAGTTGAAAGTTCAGGAAGCATAGAAAGAATTGGAGAGAATTGGGAGCTTTATTGAGAATTAGAGAGAATTACATCAATGGAGTACAAACTAACTGCCTTTTCTTCCTAATTTTATGACTATTTATACAATGAGGCGCAATGACAGCTAACTGCTGCAATTTAGACCTACTTAGACTACTAGCTTAACTGCCTGCTCCTGCTAACTAACTTGTTCAACTAACTTAACTAGTATAACTAACTCACATAGCTTATGCTTCCAACTGTCACCACAATGCACCCCTTTGTTAACTGCTTTTTCTAGTTGCTTCTAGATACTTGCCAACTCAGCAATCTTCCTGCCACGTAGTCAACCAATGATTGTCATCCACATCTTCAAGTCATAACACTAATTCATAATAAGTTCTGTTGTAGGCTGAGAAGAACGAACTTCGCGATGAGAAGCAGAAGCTTCAGGCGGAAAAAGACAAACTTGAGCACCAATTGAAAGCCTTAAGCACTCAACCTGGTTTTCTAGCTCACCCTCGTGCGATCCCAGCTCCATTTTCAGCTCCACATCAAGTTTTCAACAGCAAGCTGACTCCAATTGTTGGCTACCCTGGAACTCCAGTATGGCACTTCATGCCACCTGCTGCAGTTGATACTTCAGAGGACCATGTTCTTCGCCCGCCAGTTGCTTAACTCTTGAGAACTTGTCATTCTGCTTTAAGTTTCAGAGGAAGTGCTCTGGCTCCAACTGCCATTAATTTGTCATCAATATGTTTGTTTTCCATATGAGGTTAGACTACGTTTGGATGGTTAAACTTTTTTGAAATGGACAAAGTCGTTGGTGGCTTAAATAAATAGTAGACTTCATTAGAAATTCCACGAAATCATTCCTTAATACAATGTACTCATAGATGCTATGAAAGACAGTATATCTTTTAACAGTTTTAACTGGTGCTACAATTTTATTTTCCCGATATTTGTTGAATAAATTGGTGGAACTTTTATTTAACATTTCTTCTTCTTAACAACTAATAAGCCCATGGAATTATCTTTCTTGTGGTGCATTTTTTTTTTCTCCATTGCTTTCTGGTTTTTGGTTGGAGAGCTAGTATGCTCTGTTCACTGTTCAGTGTGCGCATGCCTAAGCTTGCATGTGATGATAGCTAGCTTAAAATTGCCAACCTCTACCAAAATGCCAAAAGCAACTCTTGCTTTGCACATAATTGCATCACATTGATAGTCTTGCTTTTGTAACAGAGTTTGTACCCAGACTATGTCACTCTGGACTTAGTTGGATCCCTTTTAGTAGTTAGCATGCAGTTGGTTAATTTTTTTCTTTCTGCCCTTATTTCATCTATTTTTTTAGGTGAGAAATGCAGCTAGATATAGGAAATACTCTAAACAGGCTTTGCTGGTTATGAAAGGAAACTGCAAAAAACAAATTCATCAGACTGAATTACACAAAGTTACACAAAGTATAAACCAGTATGCCCATGATTGAATGTCAATATTCAAACCGACAGTTTTAGATGCTAATATTGATTGTATCTCTAACCTTACGTTCTTGAAAATTGCTGTTCTTTGAAATGTACTACCTTTTAACATTTAAATGGATGCTTGCCCATACCTGCTTCCACTCTACATCTTGCATTCACAGGCTAATTTTATATGCTTCCATCTTGCTATTATCTGCTCCAAAAGTTTACTGACACCCATTGCAACATTTTTCCTTTTTCCACCTTTCAACATGGCGGTTTGAATCCCATGTATTTACCACTATGGTAATTCCTCCAGGCATCCACAGCTCCAAAACTAGTAATCAGAATAGTGCTTAAAGCCATTACTGAACCCACTGAGAATACAATCAAAGAAGATCTCCCATACTTTATTATCACTTTCTGAACAATTCCCAAACCAAAGATGGATGCGATAAAACAAATTATTGCAAAGATGATGGCACCATATACATGGTCCATTCCAAACAGCAAGAACTGCATTGATGACATTGTGGAGGAGAAGAGTACCATGAAGGAACATGTTGCTGCAGTTACCTGTACCGTAAAAGTCCTTGCATTAGGGTATTATATAGCTTACTATCTCCTGGATGTTGCGTAGTCAAAGAATTGAATTATTAACATATCAGTAACAACATGACTAACTTTTGAATCCTAGAAGAAAAACTCAACTCAATAAAAGAAAATTTGGAAAATCTGACTTCTGGAGCTATGCCAATTTGCAAAAGAAGTGGACTTATAAACATTCCACCACCAATTCCAAAAACACCACACAAAAGCCCTACTAATAGTGCCATAAGTGGGAAGATGAACATGTCTGATCCTGATCCTTGATTCTCACTGTCACCTCCTGGTTCCTACATAAAAATATGACTTGATCAATGTTCTTGCATGTAATGGGCAAAATGATTGAAATTGACATTCACCACAAAAACTACCAAAAAGACTAAGTTAAGCACCAGATGATTTTGAATCTGATTTTGATTTCTTTGTCTGCTATACAATATCAGGGAACTGAATATTACTGCAAGAGGAATTTGGGTCGATGTGATGAGCCAATATGCCACTCCACATGCCTCCACTGGGATAATACCCTGCGTACAGTTCAACCAGTCACCACTCACTGGCTTTTATAGGATGAATAAATCAGGCTGTATAATGCAAAGTTTGCTTATCTTAAAGCCATGAAACATATGAAATATTTGTTTAAGGTTGCTTTACTTCTCCACCCGTAGCTTGCAGTAACAGTAGTAAACATCCTTAAAATTATAAAAATTCTCACATTTACTCGTGGTATGTCTTATTGGTGCCTAATCTGTCATGCCAGACTTAATTCTTGCTTCTAGTTGGTGAGTTTTTTAGACCAATAGATTGCTAAATAGTTTCCCCTCTCCAGATATTTTCTTCTCATTTCATTTCAATTTCTATTTTCCACCTTTCCACCGCTAATATGTCTCTCATTCTTTCAGTTTTGGCCTACTCGGATTATACTAGGATCGAGTAAATTAATGTTTGCTTTATTAAGAGCAGAAGTTTGATAAAGTTTTTAATGCATGGTATCGTCAGGGTAGAGTCATTCAAGAGTGTCTTGGTGAATTGAACCATGAGTTTGTAAGGCGAAAACTAAAGGACCTCAAGAATGATGTGGATCTAAGAGCTGGGGGAAAGGTCTAACCTTTGATAAATATTAAGCGTCTTATTCCTTTGCTTTAGCTTTATTCGTTGCTTATATTTCATCCTTCCTGATTTGAAATCATAAAAGAATTTTTTATAAATTGAGTTGATTCAAGAGTGTCTTGGTGGATAGAACCATGATTTTGTAAGGCGAAAACTAAATGCTCTCAGGAATGATGTGGATCTAGTAACTGGGGAAAATTTCTAACCTTTAATAAATATTAAGAGTCTTATTTTGCTTTAGTTTTATTCTTTGATTTCTTTATAAGTTGACTTGGTTCTTCTTTTAGTTCTTTTCACTAACAAAACAAATAAAACTGGAATTGGTGCAATACACACATCTTTGCACAGAATTTCCATCTGTCACATTGCAATCTAAAGAATGTTAAGCTTAGGTTAAGGCAAACATACAAAGAATAGAAATTGTAGAACATGGAAAAGGAATTGGAATATTTTGAGACAGAAAGGAAGTGTGGAGTCGACGAATTGAATTTAGTGAGATGAAAGGCCGGAGAAGGGATTGCCACCTATTGCAATTTTTTTACATGCTTGTGATTTATGACAACATTTTGGTAATATAAAAAAAGCAAATAGGAACAAGAAAGAATCTGTGAAAGTATCCGTACTTGTTCAAAGGGATCTCCATGAAGAAGATAGACAGTAAAGAAAGAAATCCACATCAGAACCAATACCCCCAACTTCATCCATGGTAAATCCAACTTGGGGCTTGTTTCTTTATGCAACAAGGGCTCTTCCATACTCTGGATGGTGTCTGCTCTTCTGTCACAAATAATATCATTCCTTTCCATCCCTTCTGATTTTTGGGAGCCGTGTCTGTTCATCCCTTCTGATTCCCTTTTCCAATATGATATGCCTGATTTAAATGTCTTAAATGTCGACCAAGCAAGAAAGATAGCAAACAGAAACGTGATGAGCCAATCTGGGAACATAATGTTGCAGATCACTCCAATACCCACACCTAGCAACATACAGGGCTCTGATAGAAGTGCTATATCATAATCAATCATTGTCTCACCACCATCTCTTTTGCTTTTGATCAGAACATTAAATCCAACATTAGCAATTGTCACGCCTGTGACCATAAATGCTGTAAAACTAGAGGCTGTTTTGAGGTCGAAACTAGCAACAATAGTGAGAATTGGTATGAATAGCCCACCGCCACCAATTCCCCCAGCACTTGATATGACTGCTGCTGCAAGCCTGCAAAGCTTAGAGCCCCTGCTACTATGATAGGAGCCGTTGGCTTCAGTTTGGAGTCTTGGCCTGATTGTGTCTGCAGCTCAGTCCTCCACTGAATTGCTGCCTTCACAAACTTACCAAGTTCTTCTACAACTGGCTGTGCTTCTTTTGCATGGTTAAAGTTAATGGTGATCAAGAAGATGAGGAAAACGAGTATCGATTTGTGGTTGTCTTGCATCTTCATTGCTTGAAGTTCCTTCTTTTGTTTGTGCTTCTTTTGAGTTGTTATATTTTAGGAGGCTTAAATATGAAGGAGGTTAGGTAAATTTTGATTACACAAGGAAACATGCAACTTCAAGTCAACTGAGAAATGGATCTCAACGCGTAGAACATTACCATTCTATGTAGATCCCTGAGGTAGTAGTGATTTGTAAGGTTTGTTTAATGTAGGAACACTTTGGCATGAACATTAATTAGTGCATAATCCACCATGTAGTGTTTTAAGCAAATTTACAAAAATAGTTTGACTTTCGGCAAAAAAAAATAATAGTATAACAAAAATGTGCAATGTTGTAATCATTATCCACTAGTTCAGTACCTAGTCATGCGTCTTACCTTGCATTAGTCGGCCAACTTTTAATATAGGTTACTATTGTAGAAAAAATGATACAAGAAATAGATAAAGTGGAAACAAAAAAGAAAGAATAGACTAATAAAATTGAGGGAAAGGGAATTTCCTTAGGTTCAAGTTTCAGGAAATTTCAGTGCATGAAGTTTTGATCAAATAGCTAGCATAGAATTTCATGCGCTACAAGCATGAATTACATTAATGTATGTAGGCAGGCCTTGGCAGTAGCAATGTTGCATAGGGTGGCTAATTGGTGGCGCTGGTAGATATTATGAGCTGTATTCGTATCTTGCTTCCTATACGTTCCAAGAATTTATCATTTAGGTCTGGTTTGGGTGTTTAGTCGTAAAAAGAATAGACAGGAAAACTTGAGTTATGAGGAAAAAAAAAAAAAATACGAAGTGTTCTGTTTTTTGGAGGTTCAGAAAAGAAACATGATGGTTTTGGACCCAGTGGGTAATATTATTGCTTTGTTCTCTAACGTTTTTATGGACAATGCTAGTACTTTTATGGAATGACCTTATTTGGAAAGAAAAGGATCCAATACGTATAAATGCAAATACGCGAGATTGTTTACGCAACTCCACATATATTACATAATTCTACAGGAAAGTGCAGTGAGAGTCCCCTGCTACAGTCGGTGAAAGATGAGGATTACAATGATTCTACTATCTATAGCATCTTTCTTCGAGGACATCTCTATTCTTCTTCAGGAACTTCTAGTATTTTGTAAATATGCAATTGCTTTTTGCCTTTCGCTGCTTTCTGTTGGTTTTTGTGGAGTGGAAGGCCCAGATCAATAGAAGAATCGTGCATCAATATATCACCAAATATAATTCACTTATAACCCAAAGATTATGCTTAACCTTACAAATGCGGATACTAAGCTAAAGACACCAAAGCACAATACTAGACACAACTCACTAAGATTCATGCTCAGGAGACTTACCACACACCTTACAAATGAACCTATTGTCCTATTTATAGGTACATTAGGAAAATTCTGGACTAAAAAAAGGAAAACATTTCTCAAATCTTCTAGACTAAATCTATGTCTAGAATCATTGAGAGAAATAGAAATATGGATAATATTCTAGATAGAAACTTCTAGAACTAAGAGTAAGGATTTCTTGAGAAGTTTCTAGAATCTAAATAGCAGTTGGTGATACTTTAACACTTTGTGCATTCACAAGTCAATCTCACATAATTGGAATATTTTATTTCTGATTGTCTCAGCTACAAAATATAATAAAGCACACGGCGCACGTCTTAGTATCTTGTATTCCTGTTATCCCAGGACCAGGCATAAAGCAAAAGGGATCTTTTACAGCTTTTGCTCCACTTAATCCTCCTTTTCAACATGGCTTCTTGAATCCCATATATTTTCCAGTATTCAAGTCTCTCCAGACGTCTACAGCTCCAAAACTAGTAATAAGTACAGTACTCAAAGCCATCACTATACCAACTGAAAAGACAATCAGGGAGGCCCTTCCGTGTTTTGCTATGGCTCTTTGTACAATTACCAAACCAATGAGCGATGCAACAAAACAAACTATTGCAAATATGATGGCAGCATATACATGATTCATCCCCAGCAGTAAATACTGAAATGCTGACATTGTTGAGGAGAAGAATACCATTAACGAACAGGTTGCTGCAGTCACCTGTACCACGAAACAAAATTATTATTGCATAAGCTGATCGATTTACTCAAGGAGTTTGGTTGGATGATCAACAATTGCATAGTAAATAATGCAACAAATCGAACATATGAGAGTTTTTCAGTCCAAGAAGCTAACAGTATCTACAGAGTAACTTACTTCAGGAGCTATGCCAACTTGCAGAAGGAGTGGACTTATCAGCATTCCACCTCCAATTCCAAAAACTCCACCCAAACCCCCAGCTAAGAGTGCCATAATTGGGAATAGGAACTTGGCTGGTCCTCGATCTTTAGTACCGCTTCCTAATTCCTATTACAAAGAAGGGGACTCTGTCAAATTAAGTTCTTGCACATAAAAGGAGACAAAGATTAAAAAACGAATACATAACATGGATTCACGTAAAAAAGGGTCCAAGTATCCAAGTTAAGCACCTGCTGATGAGCATGATTGTGTCTGTTTTTTCTTCCATACAGAATCCATAAAGTGAAAAATATCGCTAGAGGAATTTGGGATGACGAGATGATCCAGTATCCTACTCCACAAGTCTCTATCGTGATGATGCCCTGCATAGATGTTAAAGATTCATTACCTTAATTACTCTTTTAAGGACGCAATGATCAGCGCAAACATATATTGCAAATTTGCAACGGAAACTTTGTCTCAGAGCCATGAAATATATGAGATTACTCATTTAAGGTCGTCTAACAGATCACTTTTTTGGTTTGTTTGTACTCATCCCCTTTGGTTCCCATTTTAACAATCTCTGATTCTAGGCCAGTTACATGGGTGTGCGTCTTGAAAAATTTGGAAGTTTTCCCATCTCTTCCCAAAAATTAGTGGGCTTCCAGACAAATAAACCCAAGTCACAAATTTGTTAAATCTTCCCCCTGATGATAAGATAAGCCACAAAGGGTTCTGAACAGAAAAGACAAAAAACAACTAGTTGAAGAGCTCCCACTGCAAATACGTATATAAATATGTATGTATGTATGTATATTTGTCTTTTATTCCATTTTCATTTCTTTTTAGGTCTCTCGATTTTTGTTTCTAATCTGACCGTTATTACCCATAATTCTAGCGTTTTTCCTGCTCAGAATTAAGGTATGATGCACTGATATATTCTGAATTTAGAGTTGAAGATATACTAGCTAACTATATATATTAATTGTTTTGGTTCATTGAATAAATAATTTTGGGTAAAATACCCTATACATCTTGTGGTTTTCGGATGCTATACATCATTTCTTTGTGGTTTGAGTTAAAGTGTTAAAGTGATAGAAATTAACTTACGTGATAGAACGTAGGTAAAATGTCCAAATTATCCCATTGCTTAATTGTTTCATCTCTATGCTTGCATGTTTTTTTTTTTTCCAAAAAATATGCACTTTACCACTTGTAGTTTTTAGATTAATCACATAACCTTCTCATGGAGTAATTTAAACATTTTATCCATAGGCCATTACGGAAGGTAATTTTCGTCAATTTGATATTTTAACTAAAACCATCGGGAGGGTGATATATAGGTTTTTGAACCATAAGGTGTCATATAATTTATTTGAAAACTGTAGGAGTAAAATGTAATTAACCCAATAATTTTTTTTCCTCAACGACCGGACCAAATTGGACTTAGCAGAAAAAGGACAAGGTCAAAAAAAAAAAAAAATCCAATTTGGACTTCGGAGGTTCTCAAAAGTCAAGAATCATTTTTGCTTTACTACTGGAGATTATTCAACACATCTTTTATAGTATTCTAATTCTTGGAATATTTCCCCCCCTTGTCTCAATTTTTTATTACTTTTGACAACCTACCAGCTCTGGTTAAAAAAGCAAGTAGTATTTTCCTTAAAAACCAAAAAAGAAGAAAAAAAGTACAAATGGATAACAAGATAAGATAGCGGCCATACTTGTCCGTAGCGATCCCCTCGAAGAAGATAGAGAATGGAGAAGCAAAACCAGATCACAATCAGCTTCCCCATCTTCATTCATGGTGTATCATCTTTAAAATTTGTTTCTTTATGCAAAAGGGGCTCTTCAATACTCTGAATGGTCAGTACCCCACCCCTGTCATCACTTAATATCTCATTCTTTGACACCCCATTTTCCAATTTTTGGTAACCATTTCTGCTAATCCCTTCTGATTCCAATTTCCAGTATGATATGCCTGATTTGAATGTCTTAAATGTGGACCAAGCAAGAAAAACAGCAAACATTATAGTAATGAGCCATTCAGGGAGTATAACATTACATATCACTCCAATACTTACTCCCAAAAGCATGCATGGCTCTGATAAAAGTGCTACATCATAATCAATCAATGTCTTACCACCATTCTTCTTGCCTTTGATGATCATATTGCACGCAACATTAGTAATTGACCCTCCCGTGACCATAAATGCTGAAAAACTTGAGGCTGTTTTGAGGTCTAAACCAGCAACAACAGTCAAAATTGGTAGGAAAAGCCCACCCCCACCAATTCCACCAGCACTTGATATAGATGCTGCCAAGAAGGATAGAGCTCCTGCTAGCATTATAGGAACCGTCAGCTTCAGTTTGGAATCTTGGGATTGTATTTGCATCTGCTGCTGATTCCTCCATTCAAGAATTGTATCAAAGAATTGATCAAGTTTTTCAAGTTTGGGTTCTTTTTTTGCCTGGCCAAAATTGATGGCGGTAAGCATAATTAGAAGGAGGAAAACCATCTTCAGGTTCCCTTGAATTTTCATAGTTGTGTTATTTACTCGTGTATTTCTCTTAGGAGTTTCAGATTAAGTGGCTCGTATAAATAGTAAAGATAAAGGAAGAAGATGAGTTACACTTGCACGGCATTTTCTGAAAGAAAAGTCCAAAATGGATGGAACAAACAAAATTGGGCGTGCGAGAAAAGGTGCAACTGCAACTATCTTATATTTTAGGGTTAATAACTCTTTGCCACCCAGAGCTTAGGATTAGTCACACTTTCCCTCTGTTAAGTATATATACATTATTTCCTATAAACACTAGTCAAATTTAAAAATTCAAAGAAATTATGTCTTATGACATGATTGCCCTTTTATTCATAAAATTATTTTTAACTTAATATTATCTCTTTTCATTGATAAAAGATTTATATTTTCTCTATCGTGCCAATGATATAAAAAAAAACTAAAAAAGTTAAAGAAAATTAATATTTAGTTTGTGTCCTTGAAATTTTTTCTCTTGGATTAATATTTACTTACATATATGTTTTGTTCAATTAGAGTTTAAGTCAAACAAAACAAATAAATAACGCAACACTCAAAATAAATTCAATTATTAAAATTTATATAAAAAAGCTAATATCAAAGTCATTTATTTAAAGTAATTTTTTATCATTTTAATTTATTTAAATTTTTAGATTAATATCATTGTCAATTTTACATTTATGAAATTAGTCCAATATGGATTCTTAATCAAAGAATATTTTGGGAAAAAAAAAGTTAGTCAATTATTGATAGGGCGTATTTAGTCAATGTTAATTGTATATTTTTCCATTATTTTTTAATGTTTTATTATTTTTATGAGTTGATTTTACTTAGTTTTATGTTTTGTGTCGTTTATAGGTGTTTTGGTGTATTTGGTGCAATTTGGAGTAGAAAGGCAAATTTCAGAAGAGTTTTGTTCGTAAGGCGTGGGCACGCTGTAGCTGAGAAACTAAGCAGCGGGATTAAAAGCAAAAACTTCCTATTGTGACTCAAGCTACGACTTTTGTGCGAGATTTTGGAAGATCAGCAGATTTTTAGGAGTCTATTATTACCTTTTGTCAATTTCAATTAATTAGATTTAGGAAAAAAGTATTATTAGTCAATTAAACTTTTATCTAAAAGGAAAGACTTCCTTTTATGGTAGAAGTCTAAGTAGGAAAGAGAGAGACGTATTATTAGCAGTGAGTTGTGAATCGTTCGGGGGATTCAATAATTTTGAACAGAGAACTCTTCTTCTTCTCTCGACATCTCTCTCTTTACTTCCATGGGGTGTAACTAAACTTCTATTCTAGTCAAAGGAAGATTGAAGAATTGGTTTTACATGCTGTGAGATCTAATTTATTTCTATTGTTTCTTTCAATTATTGGTATTTGTATATCTCATGCTTTTAGCGCTTAGGGTTATTGTGTGTTAAATTGAATATTACTAGCCAAGTATTTAATTCTACCATATAATCCTCTGTCATTCAAAATAGTTGAATCCGTAATTGTTTAACTATTTTGATATTTGTGACAACTAGTTGAGAGATCTACAATCTAATTTAAATTAACCCTTGTAGGTGTTTGTTGATTAGAATTGGGCTTTTCTAATTCATATTGCAATTGTGAGATTAATTCTATGGTTGTACCTAGGTTGTCTCTCAATTAGAGAAGTAATTAACGGTTGTACCATGATTACCGAAACTGTAAGGAAGAGTTGACTGTTCGATTGTATCAACAGCTATAACCAATTTATCAATAATTGTTAGAATTCATCTTTGCATCAATGATCAGTCGAATGAACCAATTCTAACATCATTCCTTTGGCTAGAGTTTTCTCAACCTTGATTTCCTTTCCTTTAATTTATTCTCTGCAATTTTGTTTACTCTAGTTTGTTTAGTTAATTTTAGTTATTCTAAAACCCCCCATAGTTTGGTGACTGTGAGATAAGTAAACAACCCAATCCCTGAGGAGACGACCCTACTCATCGCTATACTCGAAAAATCATCTTTTATTGAGTGGGAATTTAATATTAATTTTTTTGTGCGGTTGACACCCATCCAATTATATAGCATTAGGCAAAAGGAATAAATAAGTCAAACAAAAAAAGAATAAATAAAACAATACTAAAATAAACACAAAACTAAAATTATTTTCTATTTGAAAAGGTATTTTTTTTCTATTATTTTAGTTTATGTGAACTTTTAGCCTAATAATGTTGGCATTTTCTATTGATATATTTATAGTTTACTATTATTGCTTTTTCTTCTAAAAATAAAATTTGATTTAACCTTTATTTTCCCTCTCCAAAATTAAAAAAATTAGGCATATCAAACATTTTTCTCAAATTTGATTAAGAATCATGTTGGACTAATTGATAAATATAAAAGTGATAATGATATTAGTCTAAAAATTAAATAATTAAAATGATAAAAATTACTTTAAATAAAGCAGTTTGGTTTTACCTCTTTTATATAATTTTGTTAATTAAATTTTTTTTTTAATATTTTTATATAATTGATATAATTGAAAAGATATAAATCTTTTAGCAATAAAAAGAATTGATATTAAGTTATAAATAATTTTATAAAAAAATACAATAATAACATAATATTCACTTTTTTGAATTTCTTAATTTAACTAGTCTTCTGGGGTTAAAATGAATATATTTAATGTGATGGGGAGTAAAGGGACAAAATGTCATTAACACTATATTATATTCATCACTAATGTCGAAAGAGAGCAATTCTAATGTTACAAACCAGTGTCAAACAGAAAATTCTTATATGGATTCGATCCACGCCTCTACCTATGGATCTTATAGTCTAAAATGGATCCACATAAGTATTTATACATCACTTTCTTATATCAGCATGCATCATTATACTTATGCGGCACTCTTTTAAATAACGAAGGCTATAGGTAGGACCGTAAATTCAATCCATGTAAGAATTTTCCATGATAGACCATGACACTTACTTATGAATTTTTTAAGTTAAGAGGTCTTTGGTTTTTGCGATCAATTCAACAAATCCAATTAGTAGGTTCAGTAAAAAAAGATTGTGACCTATTCATTCAAAGTATCCACAAGAAAAATAAAATAAAAAGTAGGGTTAATAACACTTTGCCCCCTTGAACTTAGTGGGTAGTCACACTTTGCCCCCCTCAACTTTAAATATATACACTTTGCCCCCCAAAGGTTAGTCAAAGTTAATAATTCAAAAAAAAAGTGAGTGTTATGACATTATTGCCCTTTTATTAATGAATATATTTATAACTTTATATCATTTCTTTTTATTTTTAAAAGATTTATTTCTTCACTATCATATAAATTCTATAAATATATCAAACTAAAAAATTTAAAGAAAGTTAATATTTAATTTACATCTTTAAAAATTTTTCTCTTGTATCAATATTTACTTCTATATATGTTATTTTTAATTTATTAGACTTTAAATTAAATAGAATTGATAAAAAGCACAACAATAAAAGATAAATTCAGTTACCAAAATTTATATAAAAAGGTAATACCAAACTCATTTATTTAAAGTAATTTTTTATCATTTTAATTTATTTAAACTTTTAGACTAATATCATTGTCATTTTTATATTTATCAAATTATTCTACTATGAAATTCTTAATTAAAGAATTTCTTATTATTTATTGTTTTGGACTAAATGTTATATTTTTTTGTTTGACTTATTTATTCTTGTTTGCCCTAGTATTGTATAATGGGCTAACTCTTCTTTTTTCCCCAAATATTCTTTGATTAAAATTTTCATATTGGACTAATGTGATAAATATAAAAATGACTATGATATTAGTCTAAAAGTTTAAATAATTTAAAATAATAAAAATTTAGTTTAAATAAATGAGTTTGGTATTACCATTTTTATACAAAATTTGACAATTAAATTTATTTTACTGTCGTGTTATTTATCGATTTTGTTTGACTTAAAGTATAATAAATTAAACAAAAAATATATAGAAGTAAATATTAATCTAAGAGGAAAACTTCAAATATATAAACTAAATATTAACTTTCTTTAAATTTTTTAGTTTGATATTTTTATATAATTAATACAATAGAGAATATATAAATCTTTTAAAAATGAAAAGAAATGATATTAAATTATAAATGTATTCATTAATAAAAGGGCAATAATGTCGCAACACTCACTTTTTTTTTTGAATTCCTAACTTTGACTAGTCTTGGGGGGCAAAGTATATATATTTAAAGTTGAGGGGAGCAAAGTGTGACTACCCTCTAAGTTCAGGGGGGGCAAAGTGTTATTAACCCTAAAAGTACAATCAATACTTATGCGTGGTGTCAAGAGATGACAGACTTCAGAAACTGCAAATTTGGTCTTTTGTACTTTTATGGGCGGATAAAACAATGATGGGCTCCTTAGATATAGACAGCCAGGCATGCTCAAATAAGTGCGACCGGTTAATAGCTCTCACCCAATAATTTTTTAACATAAATCACGTGTTTAAAATACTTAAACCAAAATACCTAGCATCAATCAATTCTCTTACCAATATAGAATAGATAGGGTACCATACTTACTCCTCCTTTGGATATGTGTCATTACAAAACCCAATTTAAATTCCACGCTACATTAGTTCAGATTTCATGCTACATCGTGATCTGTGCTCCTCACAAAGCCCAGTTCAAATTCCGCGCAATATCGTGGCCTCTCCTCATCTATATCATTGCGTTGTCTCAACCCCTACAGATCAAATTCCAAGCTGCATCGTAAACACCTTTCCTTTGGATCTTTGCATAGTCTCATCCCGTGCAAGCAGCACACGAAATTGGGTGCGCTATATTGTGTTCACCTTTCCTTTAGACTTTTGCATAATCTCATTCTTGTTCGAATTCGGCACTACATCGTGACCATGCCTCCTTTAGACCTTTGTGTAGCCTTAATAACATATCACCCCTTCTTCGAACCTTTGCATAATCTCATTCTGTCTAGTTCAAATTCCACGCTACATCATAACTATCCATCTTTTGGACCTTTGTGTAGTCTCAGGAATTTCTGTGCTACATCATGACTACCACTTCTTTGGACCTTTGCGTAATATCATTTCATGCAAAGACCAAGTGAAACCCCTCTTTCTGACCTTCTTAGTCTCATCCCGCACAGTTCAAATTTCGCACTTGTGATTACCCTCCCTTTGATCGTAAACCATGAGTCCAAAATGCTTAGTCTAGGACTCAAGATATTACATTTTGATTATCAAGCAACGCTCCCACCGATGTAGACAAGGCATGACACGGAGAACCACAAAATAAAAAATAAAAAATAAAAAATAAGCTTTTTCTTGCCTTCAAGAAAACAAAAGATATTGGGATAGAATTCAGATATCTTTTGATGTGTTGCTAGACTGCTTTATAATGCATTAAAAATGTCCAAAGAACTCTCTTTCCCCACAATCTGATCTTATTCTAAAAAACTCTCTTGTGCTTCTAAATGATTTGGGAAATGAGCAAGATACATTAAAATAGACGGAAATTGATTAACCAAAATTTAAAATCAAGGGCATGAAGTCATTTAAACATTCTTTTAAATGCTATTTTATTTCATTCTTTTAATATTGAAAAGTGAAATGTAATTAGTACTACAATATTTCCTTCATTTCCTCACTTTCAAACTCCTTTTTAATCTACTAGTAATTAAGCACATGCACTGCACATGAATATAATTTTTTTTCAATTTGGTTATTATGAAAATTTTAATTATTTTATAGATAAATGTATTTGAAACAAAGTCAATGAATTGAAGAACATAAATTAAATTTTCTACCCTTTTCAAAATCCTTGATATGTCCAACAATAGATATAATTCCAAAAAATAGAATGTCGAAGAAGATATTTTACTTTATTTAAACAACTTGTTTGGAAACAATTATGTTCCTATTTTTGAATTAACTATAATATAACACCTACTTCTTATAAAGCTAAAATTTTATGAGCAAATTAAACTATATGCTTAGATAACTAATTTTCATCTTATTGTCAAAAATAACAAAAATATTTTCTTAAATCCCTTTATTTTACCTAATAATTCCAGTAGTTTTGAGGCATCTTGATTGAAACAAGTAAAATGTGAACATTCTCAAGAAGTGTGAAGGCCAAATTTGCTTAATAAAATAAGATTTTTTAAAATTCCAATATAGCAAAATGAAGAATAATAATGTAACATTTTGAATTCATAGACATGAGATGAAACATATACAAGTGTAGGAGAAATTCATTTTTATTTTAAAGAATGTCTAGAAACATGTTAAAAATTTACAGTCGATAAAAGCATAAAATACTTAATCAATCAAATCAAAATTATATCATTTGGAGATATATTAGGAATTATTCAAGTGGTTTTGCAAGGATATTTTATGGTGGCATACATACATGTGCCTCTTGGTACATTAAGCGAACTTCATAATATTCCTAAATTTAAGGAACTCCCATTCTTTTGGATCACCAGAACTAATGAATTCTCCCCTCTTTTAAAACGACTAGACATCCAAACTTCATTAATATAAGAACAATAAGTAGTATCAAGGAAATTATTATTACGATTTTACTAACATATCACAAATAGTAACTTACTGACAAGGTGATATGCTACAAAATGCCATTTGCCATTTAATTAAAGAATGTGATTTTAATTTTCAAAACAAACATATATGTCAATAAATGTCAAAGTGGGCTGTACTTGTCGCAAAGTTTTGTGTTTTTTTTTTTTTTTTTTGTCATCAATTCTCATTGCAAAGTATTTTGCCTCACACAATTGGGATGTGTCTACTAAATTTGTACTGGAGTGTAATTCTTTAATTTTTTTTTTTTACCTTATTTGTAGCATCCTGCACCTGGGCTGGCCCAATAACTTTTGAGCTTTTAAACCACAGGGTCAAAATGTTTAAGCCAAGTTATTTAGTAACTCAAACGCAGGACATTATATACAAATTATTTTTTCTTTCTCCCACCGATGTAGGATATTACATTCACCCCTCCTTTAGGCCTTTGCGTCCTCGTAAAGCCCAATTCATATCCAGATTGTCCATTCGGTTGTGTCAGATTTTAGAGGTGGCTTGTACGGGTTCTAGAAGTGGCTCCCGCCCTTAAGTCGACGTAGCATTTAGCCCTGCACAGCACTTAGTTCCTCCACTTTCTTGCGTAGTCCAGCCCAATACCATAGGCTCAATCTCACCCCGTGCAGAGACTACACGAGGTTCGCTTTAATACCATTTGTAGCATCTCGCGTCTGAGCTAGCCCAATAACTTTTGAGCTTTTAAACAACAGCTCAAAATGCTTAAGCCACGTTATTTAGTAACCCAAACGCAAAACATTATATACAAATCATTTTTTCTTTCTCCCACCGATGTGGGATATCACATTATTAAATTTGGAATGTGGCTCTCAATATTTTTTTACCTCACACAATATGACTCAAAAATACTTTTTTTTATTATGACTTAACAATACTTTGAAAGTGTTTTATATGTTTTGTTGAACAAGAAGTGATCTCCAAATAGTTTATATATATATATATATATATATATATATATAGTAGGCTTCATTCTTTTTTTTTGATTGATTGTGACCAAGTAATAAAATGATTTAAATAGTTAGAATTTTTTTTCCCTTTTCAATCAAGTTAAAACAATACGTTGTTTGATTAAATATCACAAAAGAAAATGCTTATAACGTGTGTGGCACGTACTTCTATACTAGATATAATAAAGCAAGGATCACAATGAAAATTTATTCAAACACTTGTACCCTTCTGCACACACCGGGGAAGAGCCATAAACCCCACCTTGTGTGTCCTTGCCTTTCTTTAGCATTCTTGTTGAAGTTGGTATGTAAAATTCATTGAATCACAAGAACAATAACCTAGACAATTCACGCCAATCAAATTCGAGGGGCTGCTTTTTCCAAGTAACTGGAGTTTCCCAAAGGGCCCATATTACACATGCATTAAAATTTTGACTGTTGGGGCCTTGAGAACTACCATGGTTCATTGGTGTTCTATTGATTCTTTGAAACAGACATGCCCAACCTAGTCATAGGTCCATTCTCTTGGAAAGTGAGAAAGAGTTCCGTACAAAGCCAGCAAAATTCCAAAGCTAATAACCCTTTTACATCTCCAACCTAGATATTTATCTCAAGGGCTGCAGCCGCCACAATAGCTGAATTTGTTCTCTTCCCCTAATTGGTCTGTAAACTTCAACTATTCATATGACAAGAGGATTAAGTGACGAGCTATGGAATTGTAAATATTTCCACTTGTCATGTTCACATGGGAGAAACAAACCACCCTTGTTCATTGACTTTTAAGAGTCCTTGCGACCTGGGCTACGGCTTCCTCATTTGACGATAGCACTCGCTATTAAATATCTTTGCAAGCTCAGTCAAATAGTACGACAGTACTCAGGAAGGAAACTAGAGTTTAAATTAGGCTTGTGGAAATTATTCCAATGGATAACGACAACACTATTTTCATTGGCGTTCTTTTGACTCTTCAAAATAGAAGACATGTCCAGCCGAGTCATAGATCCCAAATCTCTTTGAAAATGAGAAAGGTTCCGTATAAAGCTAGCAAAATTCCACAGTCAACAACCCTTTTACATCTCCAATCTAGATATTTCCTCAAAGTGCTGCAGCCGCCTCACTAGCTCAATTTTTGTTCTCTTTCTCTAATTGATCTTTAACCTTTAACTATTGATGTGACAAGAGCCTCCTTGCGAGCTGGGCTACGTCTTACTCATTGAACAGATGACGATGGCACTATTAAATATCTTTGCCAGCTCAGTCAAATAGCACTATGGGTCAATTCTTTTTTTGGGATGAGAAAGGATACCGCACAAAGCTTGCAAAATTCCATAGTCAACAACCCTTTCACATTTCCAACTTACATATTTCCTCAAACGTATGCAGCCGCCTCGCTAGCTCAATTTGTTTTCTTCCTCTAATTGATCTTTAACCTTCAACTATTCATATGACAAGAGGATTAAGTGACACACTATGCAATTGTAAGTATTGTCCACCTGTCATGTCCACATCGGAGAACCAGACCAGCCTCGTTAATTCACTTCTGAGACTCCTTTTGTTTTGCCTCTTCATCAGAATCAGAGGTTGGATGAGCTCTCTGAGACAGAATCTTTGCTGATACGTGTCATTGGGCCTGTGGTTTCTTAAATTCAAAATCGACTTACATCAGCAAAATCGATTACATCAGCAAAATCGATTACATCAGCAAAACTAGAACGGATAGAACAGATGGTCCAACTACATAGCTCTCTCTTTTTAATTAGTTCCATGGTTGCCTAATTGTTTTATTGAGATCGACTAATTTGATTGGTTTACCCAAAACCAATCAAGTCAGTTAAAGATAATAACGGCATTCCATTACAACCAATAATCTACACAGTGTATCAAAATGTTGTTAGATCTTGTGGTGCACCTTAGACTATCCTAACTAGGGGACCTGAATTTATCTCACTTATCCAATCTAAGGCACATGTTTTGCAACAGAAGATACCAAATAGAGTTTGGATTCCTTTTGTGTATCTCATCTTTTCTCTGTATACTTTTCTCTCCCCTATTGAATTATTGGTAAAAAAAAAGATACCAAATAGAGTTTCAAAAAAAAAAAAAGAAGATACCAAATAGGGACCCATTACAAATATTTCATTAGTTGATTGAAGGAAATAGAGGAGACAGACCTAATACATACTAAAACAAACCTGGTTTGAGATTAGGTTTTTGTATCTAAGAAACGAACAGTTGCAATCCATAGACAAATCTAGAGGGGTAGGAGATGCAACTACCCAGAAAATTCCGAACAAAATATAGTTGTTTATTGGTTTTTTATCAACCATTCTGAAATTTGTAGCTTTGGTTTGGAAGAGTGCTCGCCGCCCCTGAATTTATGGTGAATAGCCAGTAACAAAGTGCAAATATTCATAAAACATAGTTGGGGAACTCAAGGTACACCACGTATTTGATTTGAGCAAACTAATTTAACCAAATCATAAAGGCTAAGGTACAGTGAATTACCTCATGATAACTCTTCGTCTATTTCAATATTGGTTGCCAAAATTCTTCATTTTTTTTCTAATTTCTTTTCATTTTGCAATAATGTTGCAATTGTCATTTTTTATGATCTAACTTGTTCGGCTCTCAAACACTTTTTTTACATGTACTATTCGCTGTTTTTCCTTTTTTAGGGGAAGAAGAAGGGGAGAGGGGGGAAGAAGCGATTTCTTTCTATTTATTCTTCTTATTTCCAAAATCTTGTCGGGAAATTTTCATTCCAAATCAAGTTTTAAGCAGTTAAAGCCCATAATTATTTAGGAAACTCAATTGTTGTTATTGGGAAGAGTAACCATGCTATGGGTAAATCATTAGAATTGTTTGTTACAAAGTTTAACATTACGTGCATAAACTGTCAAGTTGTTTGTGTGCCAAATAATATAATTATATAAAGTTACCATTTTGTTATTTTCGTAACTACATATAATCTTTTATTATTTTTTAGTTTCTAAAAGATTTTCAAACTAATTTCTAAAACTTTAAATTTCTTCCATTCAAAATTTTATTCCTTAAAATACTAAGGAAACACTTTGCAAACGAAACCTACATTCCTAAGGTAAATACCTGAAATTAATATTACAAAAACAAACCTAACAATTTTAAAAGGAATGCATCCTTAATATTGTCATTAATTTATTTTTTTAAGGGCACTATGGGAAAGAAAATCTAAATTAATTGCAAAACTCTTAATATATATATGTATAAGATATAAGATAAGATAAGATAAGGTAAATTTTGCACTTCCTAAAACAATTCAAAATATGTGTGATGATGCTATTTGAATTTGTTTGGTTATACACATGTGAGTTACTTCTCAACTTCATAAAGAACTTATTTAAGGAGACATTTTTCAGTTAAAGTCATAGTTCTTTCTATTACTCTAGACTGCATTTTTTTAATTTAATTCTACTACATGAATAGTTGAATAAGAAAAGGTAAAAGACTTAGAAATAATACGTTTGAACTGATAACTTTTCCTCTTATGTTAAATAGAGTCACATTTTTTTCTATTGAATTTATTTGTACTCATAATAAAACAGGACAAATTCCAAAAACTATACAAAAGATATAGTTGAGGAGAGTTTACTTAATAAAATTCATAACTCTTCATCATCATAGGCACATTGGACAAAGTCAAATTCTCTTTTCTATTTAAATTTTATTGCATAAATAGTCCAAAAAATAAAAGTTAAAAAAAATTAAGTAGGGGATATTATTTGATTAATAACTCTTCCTCTAACATTGCATGTAGTCACATTTTTTTATTTAAGTAATAACTTAAGTGCAAAGTTATTTTAAAATATAACACTTCTTAGATACTAAAATTTCATAGAATTTTAATTCTAAACACCATGCTAAATCGACTATATATTATTATTTTCTTAAAATAATTGTTGTTGAAAAACATGATTTAAGTTTAAAGTCTTAACTTTGAATTTTTTCAAAGCTTTGCAGATAATATATAGCTGGCATTATGATAATAGCATTGACACGATGGCATTTGTCAAACTTATTGTATGCTCAATTATCATTATACTTAAGGATTTAATTTATAAGTTTTTATTTACAAAACAAAGTTATTAAAAAGATTTCAAAGTTCTCTCTCAATAAATATTGATGATTAAACTTAATACCTATTTACTTTATAATTGAATATAAACATATAAACTAGAATGAATACTCAAAATCTCATATATCTTGATAGTAATTATTAATTTGGTGAGAGAAACTTTGTTTAATATGTGTAGCATTGGATTCCAAATACAGTTATTTATTTAACTAATAATTATAAATAAATTACGTACCTGTTTAGAACTCAAGTCTTTATTCAATTAGCATGTTCAACATAGTAAATTTCAATTATAATCATTTGAGCATTAGATTTTTAACATGGCTGGAAAAAACTTAAAAAGAATTTCACAAGATTAACTTAGTTCCCTTCTAAAAGATGCAAAATATCTTCTTTTATGTGAAAAAAGATCTACTACAATCAATTAAAACTGATTTATATTATTGATATGGAAAAATTCTTTTTCGATACAAATCATTTTCTGTACAAGTACATCATATAATGTCTTGTAGTGTTCATTTATGAAATCGACTTTTTGACATTTTCTTCCGATGCAAAATATCTTCTTTTATGTGAAAAAAGATCTACTGCAATCAATTAAAACTGATTTATATTATTGATATGGAAAAATTCATTTTCTATACAAATCATTTTCTGTACAAGTACATCATATAATGTCTTGTAGTGTTCATTTATGAAATCGACTTTTTGACATTTTCTTCCAAACTGTAAAAGGAATATTATGGTCACAAGCTGTCATTTGTATGGTACAATTATCTAACAAATGTTTTTTTATGCATTTATTTTTTAATAAATTGATAACATCCTATAATAACTTATCGCTATCCAAAAAAAAAATTTACTATTTTTTTTATCATGTGATTATAGTACATCGTGTTTTTCATTTCAATGTCCATGAATGAATATATATATATATATATATATATATATATATATAATAAAGAAAGGTAAAGAGAAAGCAATAAAAAAAGGTAAAATGATAAGACAACATTTGGTAATCAAGCTTGTCTTTTCGAGCTCCAATTCAATGACAAAGCAACAAAAATGAAAGTCTTCGTCAACTAATAAAACTAAAAATCACAAAGAAAGTCAACGTCAACCAGTCCAGTTACTTCATAGCTGTTCTACTAAATGTCTCTGTTTCTATTGCTTTCGGTGTTTATGGGGGTTGGAACTCCAGTAATGAGTGCATGCCCTTCAGTTTCTCGGTCACATGATCACCATCGGGCTGCGGTTCACAATTTGCCTCCTTTTTTATTTTTCCCAAGTTAAATATAGTGTAACTATCAAGCATTATAGTATAATTATGTACAATTGCAATATAACTATTTTTTACACGAAACGACATCGGTTTAAAGCCTATTTTTGACCTTATTGGTTTATCTTATATCTTAAATTATGAAGAAATGATAAAGTTTATTGGTATTATCGGTCGAAGATTGAGTTAAAGGGTAGATAAATGGTTTTATATGGGAAATTTTTTATTTTAACTATCGGAAGGATTTTTCTTTTTTGAGAAATCCTATTCTATTACAAAAAAGGTCTTAGGGAAAGGGATAATTAAACTGGGGGGTCTCCTGCTACTCCTATGATGTGCCTACATATTGTGATAATATTTGCAAATTTAACAGTGATAGGAATCGAAACGCCGACCACTAGGGAGGAGTCGTAGAGTTCTAACCGTTTAACTCACTGTTCATTTCTCAGTAGGATTTAAATTCAATGAAATTTACAAGGGAAGGTAAAGAGTTTTACAATTTTATTACAATTAGAATACAATTAATTTGATTATAATACGAGGGTATTGTAGGCATATTTGAAAACTAACATAAAAAAGTGCAAAGAGTTTAAAACAACCAAGACTCAGCATACTCTTAAATTCTGTTTGTAATTAAAATAAAAAATCCCTTTACAAAACCATTTACCTACTCTTCAACTCAATTCTCAAGTGATCGATACTATCAATAAGCCTTAACATTTGTTCATAATTTAGCTTTGACTTACTAAAAACTAACAGATGATAATTAATACAAATGTACCTGCAAATTCTAAGAAACATGTAAAGTATTAAATTGTATCAAATTATGTTTATAGAATATCACATAATGTCAAATTTAATTAAATGCTTACAATTTAATCACAAGATTCTTTTTTAATTACAAAAAATAATATATTAAAATTTGGGTTATGAATGAGTACTTCATGAATGAGTTCCTTTTCCCTTTTTTTGAGGCTTTTGATCTATGTCAAGCTAAAGTTTGGTAAATAATGAAATAATTCAAAAAATTGTATATATAGGTCAAACTTCAAACAACAAATTGCACACTATCTAAACAGTTCATAAGCTTGACTTCAACAATCTATGAAGGATCAAAAAAATTTAGGTACATGTTTTTAATGTAAAATTTAAAATATAGATAGCACTTATAACTAAAAATAGTGCAAGATGTAGGAATATTTTCCAAAATGATAATGGAAAATAATTGCATAAGTACTATTAATTTTGCCTCATAATTTTACTTATTAAAGAACTGCTTTTATTCTTTCTTTTTTTTATTGACAAAATTCTTCAGTAAGACAAGGATTTAAAAATAAAAAAAAACATAAAAAACATTTGTTAGACAATTGTACCATATAAATGACAGATTATGACCTTAATATTCCTTTCAAAAAGGATAGTATAAGCATTTAAACATCCTAGGTTTCTGTCCAATTTTCTAGATCATTTCAAATAATGGGGTTCTTTAATGATAACATCCCTTGATAACATGCATAAAACATATATATGTACACATCTATATACATATTACCCTAGTTCAATACTATAGGGATAACATCCCTTGCTACAGACTATATTTGGAAAGTCTGCAATACCCACCACCCAATATAGGCCTCTATTTGTTTTGGGTTAATTACATTTTACCCCCCCTTGGTTTCCGGATAAATCACGTGATCCCCTTACCCTTATGGTTCAAAAAGTAATATATTACTCTTCTATATTTTTAGTTAAAGTGTCAAACTAATAGAGATTATCTCCCGTAATGGTTCATGGGAAAAATATCCAAATTATCCCTAATAAGTACTAAATATTACCATGGAGCGATGAATAGCTTTTAAAACCATAAGAGGTTATGTGATTCATTCAAAAACCATAAGGGGTAAAGTGTATTTTTTCGAAAAAAAAATACATGCAAGTACAAAGATGAAACAGTTAACCACTAAGGTAATTTGAACATTTTACTCACGCTCCGTCATAAAAGTTAATTTTTGTCACTTTGACACTTCAACTTAAATTACAAGGGGCGATGTATAGTTTTTTGAATTATAAAGGGGTCATATTCTTAGCCGCCAATTGTTGAGTGATGTATATCTTTTTGAACCATAAATGGTTACTCTGGAACTCTAGTGTGGCACTTCATGCCACCTGCTGCATTTGATACTTCAGAGGATCATGTTCTTCGCTCGCTAATTGCTTTAGTCTTGAGAATTTTGCATTCTGCTTTAAGTTTCAGAGAAAGTGCTCTGGCGCCAACTGCCAACAATTTGTCATCAATATTTTTGTTTTCCATTATGAGGTTAGACTAGGTTTGGATGGTTAAACCGTTTTTTGAATGGACGAAGTCGTTGGTGGCTTAAAAAAAATAGTAGGCATTAGAAGCTCAATAAAATCATTCCTTTACTCCAATGTACTCATAGATGCTATAAGAGGCAGTATATCTTTTCAACAGTTTAACAGGTGCTACAATTCTATTTTCCTGATATTTGTTGAATGAATTGGTGGAACTGTTATTTAACCTTTCTTCTTCTCAACAAAAGCCAATGGAATTATCTTTCTTGCGATGCATTTTGATTTTTTCCATTGCTTTCTGGTTTTGGATTGGAAAGCTAGTAAATGTTTATCCTTGTTTTTTTGTCAAATATCCTCAGCCTTCCATCAAATCAAACTCTGTTGGGTAAGCTTTGTTAACTGTTCAGTGTGCGCACGCCTAAGCTTGCATGTGATGATAGCTCGCTTAAAAATTGTCAACCTCTACCAAAATGCCAAAAGCAACTCTAGTTTTGCACATAATTGCATCATATTGATAGTTTTGCTTCTGTGACAGAGTTTGTATCCAGTCTATGTCACTCTGGACTTAGTTGAATCCCTTTTAGTAGTTAGCATACAGCTTGTTAATTTTTTCCTTTCTGCCATTCTTTCTTCTATTTTTTTAGGTGAGAAATGCAGCTAGATCTAGGAAATACTCTGAACAGGCTTTGCTGGTTATGAAAGGAAACTGCAGAAAACAAATTCATCAGACTGAATTACACAAAGTTACACAAAGTATAAACCAGTATGCCCATGATTGAATGTCAATATTGAAACTGACAGTTTTAGATGCTAGTATTGATTGTGTCTCTAACCTTGCCTTCTTGAAAATTGCTGTTCTTTGAAATGTACTACATTTTAACATTTAAATGGATGCTTGCCCATATCTGCTTCCACTCTGCATCTTGCATTCATACGCCAATTTTATATACTTCTATCTTGCCATTATCTGCTCCAAAAGTTTACTGACACCAATTGCAACATTTTTCCTCTTTTCCAACTTTCAACACGGCGATTTGAATCCCATGAATTTACCACTATGGTAGTTCCTCCAGGCATCCACAGCTCCAAAACTAGTTATTAGAATAGTGCTTAAAGCCATTACCGAACCCACTGAGAATACAATGACAGAAGATCTCCCATACTTTATTATCACTTTCTGAACAATTCCCAAACCAATTATGGATGCGATAAAACAAATTATTGCAAAGATGATGGCACCATATACATGGTCCATTCCCAACAGTAAGAACTGCATTGATGACATTGTGGAGGAGAAGAGTACCATGAAGGAACATGTTGCTGCAGTTACCTGTACCGTAAAAAGTCCTTGCATTAGGGTATTATATAGCTTATTATCTCCTGGATGTTGTGTGGTCCAAGAATTGAATTATTAGTATATCAGTAATAACATGACTAACTTTTGAATCCAAGAAGAAAAACTCAAGTCAATGAAGAAAATGTGGAAAATCTTACTTCTGGAGCTATGCCAATTTGCAAAAGAAGTGGACTTATAAGCATTCCACCACCAATTCCAAAAACACCACCCAAAAGCCCTACTAACAGTGCCATAAGTGGGAAGATGAACATGTCTGATCCTGATCCTTGATTCTCAACGTCACCTCCTAGTTCCTAAACAAAAATATGACTTGATCAATGTTCTTGCATGTAATGGGCAAAATGATTGAAATTGACATTCACCACAAAGACTACCAAGAAGACTAAGTTAAGCACCAGATGATTTTGAATCTGATTGTGATTTCTTTGTCTGCTATACAATATCAGGGAACTGAATATTATTGCAAGAGGAATTTGGGTCGATGAGATGAGCCAATATGCCACTCCACATGCCTCTACTGGGATAATACCCTGCATACAGATCCAGCAGTAACCACTCATAAGCTTTTTAGGATGAATAAATCAGGCTGTATAATGCAAAGTTTACTTATCTTAAAGCCATGAAACATATGAAAATACTTGTTTAAGTACTTCTCCACCCAGTAGCTTGCAGAAACAGTACTAAACATCCTTAAAATTATAAAAATTCTCACATTTACTAGTGGTATGTCTTATTGGTGCCTAATCTATCATGCCAGACTTAATTATTGCTTCTTGTTGGTGAGTTTTTTAGACCACAAGTTTGCTAAATAGTTTCCCCTCTACAGACATTTTCTTCTCATTTCATTTCCATTTCTATTTTTCACCTTCCCATCGCTAATATGTCTCTCATTCTTTCAGTTTTGGCCTACTAGACTTAATTATTGCTTCTTGTTGGTGAGTTTTTTAGAGCACAGGTTTGCTAAATAGTTTCCCCTCTACAGACATTTTCTTCTCATTTCATTTCCATTTCTATTTTTCACCTTCCCACCGCTAATATGTCTCTCATTCTTTCAGTTTTGGCCTACTCAAATTATATTAGGATCAAGTAAATTAACGTTTCCCTTAATAAGAACAGAAGATTGATAAAGTTGTTGACGTATGGTATCTGTCCGAGTGAAGTCATTCAAGAATGTCTTGGTGAATTGAAACATGATTTTGTGAGGCAAAAACTAAAGGCCCTCAAGAATGATGTGGATCTAGTAACTGGGGAAAAGGTTTTTACTTTTGATAAATACTAAGAGTCTTATTCATTTGCTTTAGTTTTATTCTTTGCTTATCTTTCATCTTTCCTGATTTGAAATCATAAAAGAATTTTTTATAAAATGAGTTGATTCAAGAGTGTCTTGTGCATTGAACCATGATTTTGTAAGGCGAAAACTAAATGCCGTCAAGAATGATGTAAATCTAGTAAGTGGGGAAAAGGTCTAACCTTTAATAAACATTAAGTCTTATTCATTTGCTTTAGTTTTATTCTTTGATTTCTTTATAAGTTGACTCAGTTTTTCTTTTAGTTCTTTTCACTAACAAAACAAATAAAACTGGAATTGGTGCAATACACACATCTTTGCACAGAATTTCCATCTGTCACATTGCAATATAAGAATGTTAAGCTTAGGTAGAAGAATAGAAATTGAAGAACATGGAAAAGGAATTGGAATATTTTGAGACAGAAAGGAAGTGTGAAGTCTACGAATTGAATTTAGTGAGATGAAAGGCCGGAGAAGGGATTGCCAACTATTGCAAATTTTTTACATGCTTGTAATTTATGACAACATTTTGGTAATATAAAAAATGCAAATAGGAACAAGAAAGAATCTGTGAAAGTATCCGTACTTGTTCAAAGGGATCTCCATGGAGAAGATAGACAGTAAAGAAAGAAATCCATATCAGGACCAATACCCCCAACTTCATCCATGGTAAATCCAACTTGTGGCTTGTTTCTTTTTGCAACAAGGGTTCTTCCATACTCTGGACGGTGTCTTCTCTTCTGTCACTAATTATATCATTCCTTTCCATCCCATTCTCCCATTTTTGGGAGCCGCGTCTGTTCATCCCTTCTGATTCCCTTTTCCAATATGATATGCCTGATTTAAATGTCTTAAATGTCGACCAAGCAAGAAAGATAGCAAACAGAAACGTGATGAGCCAATCTGGGAACATAATGTTGCAGATCACTCCAATACCCACACCTAGCAACATACATGGCTCTGATAAAAGTGCTATATCATAATCAATCAATGTCTCACCACCATTTCTTTTGCTCTTGATCAGAACATTAAATCCAACGTTAGCAATTGTCACACCTGTGACCATAAATGCTGTAAAACTGGAGGCTGTTTTGAGGTCGAAACCAGCGACAATAGTGAGAATTGGTATGAATAGCCCACCACCACCAATTCCTCCAGCACTTGATATGACTGCTGCTGCAAAGCTTAGAGCCCCTGCTAATATGATAGGAGCCGTTGGCTTCAGTTTGGAGTCTTGGCCTGATTGTGTCTGCAGCTCAGTCCTCCACTGAATTGCTGCCTTCACAAACTTACCAAGTTCTTCTACAAACGGTTGTGCTTCTTTTGCATGGTTAAATTTGATGGCGATCAAGAAGATGAGGAAAAAGAGTATCAATTGGAGGTTGTCTTGCATCTTCATTGCTTGAAGTTCCTCTTGTTTGTGCTTCTTTTGAGGCGTTATAGTTTAGAAGGCTTAATATCCCTTAATATCAGAGAGGTTACGAAAATTTTCATTACACAATGAAACATGCAACCATCCTTATTATAATCGGCAATCAAGTCAACTGAGAAATGGATCTCAACTTGTAGAACATTACCATTCTATGTTATATCTCTCAGGTTATAGTGATTTGTAGGGTTTGTTTTATGTAGGAACACTTTGGCATGAACATTAATTAATGCATAATCCACCATGTAGCGCTGTAAGCAAATTTACAAAAATAGTTTGACTTTCAGCAAAAAAAAAAAAAAAAAATAGTATAACAAAAATATTAAATGTTGTAATCACTACCCACTAGTTCAGCAAAAAAATAATAGTATAACAGAAGTGTGCAATGTTGTAATCACTACCCACTAGTTCAGTACTTAGTCATGCGTCTTACCTTGTATTAGTCGGCCACATTTTAATATAGGTTAATATAGTAAAAAATTGATACAAGAAATAGATAAAGTAGGGGAAATAAAAAGAAAGAATGAACTAACAAATTGAGGGGAAGTCAATTGTATTAGGTTCTATTTTAAGGAAGTTTCGTTGCATGAAATTTTGTTTACATAGCTAGCATAGAATTTCATGCGCCACAAGCATGAATTATATAAAGTATGTAGGCTGGCCTTGGCAGTAGCAATGTTGCATAGGGTGGCTAATTGGTAGCGCTGGAAAATATTATCAGCTGTATTCGTATCATGCTTCCTATACGTTACAAGAATTTATCATCTAGGCCTAGTTTGGGAAGAAAAGAAAAGAAATAAATATGCTATGTTTTGTTTTCACTTGTTTAATGGTTCAGAAAAGAAACATCATGGTTTTGGACTCAATGGGTATTATTATTGCTTTGTTCCCTAACATTATTATGAGCAAAGCTAGTACTATTATGGAATGACCTTATTTTAAAAGGAAAGGATGCAATACGTATTAGTTGCAAATATGCGAGATTGTTTGTGCAACTCCACTACTATATATTACAACATTCCATAGGAAAGTGCAGCAAGGGTACCCTTGCTTTCTGAACAAGTACACAATTAATCTTGCATTACATTGGCTACAGTCAGGGTGAAAGCTGAGGATTACAATGATCCTATTATCTCTAGCATCTTTCTTCGAAGACATCTCTATTTGTCCCTAGGAACCTTCAGAACTGCTTGATGCATTCATGAGTCAATCTCACAACATTGGGAACTTTTTATTTGTCAGATTGTCTCAGCTACCAAATTTAAAGCACACGGCGCACCTCTTAGTCTTTTATATTCCTGATATTCCAGGGCCAGGTATAAAGCAAAAAAAAAAAAAGGACCATTTACAGTTTTTTCTCTATGTATCCTCCCTTTCAACATGGCTTCTTGAATCCCATATATTTCCCAGCATTGAAGTCTCTCCAGGCGTCTACGGCTCCAAAACTAGTAATAAGAACTGTACTCAAAGCCATTACTATACCGACTGAAAAGACAATCAGGGAGGCCCTTCCGTG
Organism: Mitragyna speciosa; assembly: GCA_024721245.1. Lineage (NCBI taxonomy): Eukaryota > Viridiplantae > Streptophyta > Magnoliopsida > Gentianales > Rubiaceae > Mitragyna > Mitragyna speciosa. The sequence continues at coordinate 31,900,637 of CM045552.1, forward strand.
TTTTGTTATGGCTCTTTGTACAATTACCAAACCAATGAGCGATGCAATAAAACAAACTATTGCAAATATCATGGCAGCATATACATGGTTCATCCCCAACAGTAAATACTGAAATGCTGACATTGTTGAGGAGAAGAATACCATTAATGAACAGGTTGCTGCAGTCACCTGTACCATGAGATAAAATTATTATTGCAAAAGCTGATCGATTTATTCAAGGAGTTCGGTTGGATGATCAAGAATTGCATAGTCAATATTGCAACAAATAAAACATATGAAAGTTTTTCAGTCCATGAAGCCAACAGTATCTATAGAGTAACTTACTTCAGGGGCTATGCCAACTTGCAGAAGAAGTGGACTTATCAGCATTCCACCTCCAATACCAAAGACACCACCCAAACCCCCTGCTAACAGTGCCATAATCGGGAATACAAACTTGTCTGGTCCTCGATCGTTAGTGCCATTTCCTGATTCCTATCACAAGGGACTCTGTCAAATTAAGTTCTTGCACATAGAAGGAGATAAAGATTAAAAAATAAAATAAAAGATGGATCCACGAAAAAAGGGTCCAATAAATCCATGTTAAGCACCTGCTGATGAGCATGATTGTGTCTGTTTTTTCTTCCATACAGAATCCAGAAAGTGAAAATTACTGCTAGTGGAATTTGGGATGATGAGATGATCCAGTATCCTACTCCACAAGTCTCTATCGTGATAATACCCTGCATAGATGTCAAAGATTCACTACCTTAGTTACTCTTTTAAGGTCATCTATAACGGAAACTCGTCTTAGAGCCATGAAAGATACGAGATTACTCATTTAAGGTCATCTACAACGGACCACTTCTTTGATTAGTTTCTACTCATCCCCTCGTGGTTCCCATTTTAACAATTTCTAATTCTAGACTAATTACATGGTTGTGCATCTTAAAAATTTTGGAAGTTTTCTCATATTTTTCCAAAAATTATTTTGCATCCAGACATATAAACCCAAGTCACAAATTTGTAAATCCTCCCCCCTGATAATGAGAAAAGCCACAAAGGGTTCTGAACAGAACAGACAAAAAGCAACTAGTTGAAGAACTCCCATTGCAAATATATATGTATATTGTCTCTCATTCCATTTTCATTTCTTTTTAGCCCTGTCCACTTTTTATCGCTAATCTGACTGTTATGATTCATAATTCAAATGATCTTCCTGCTCAGAATCAAGGAATGAAGCACGGATATTTCCCTGAATTCAGAGTTGAAGATAGATAAAGAAGTGCATTTTTATACTAAACTATATATGCCGGGCCCTGGGGGGATTTGTTCAAGACTGTTTCAGTTCATTGAACAAATAATTTTTTTACTTAACAACGGAACTAAATTGGACTTATCAAAAAAAAAAAAAAAGGATTTTGGAGGTTCTGAGGAGTCAAGAATGATTTTGCTCTACTACCTGGAGATTATTCAGCACATTTCCTATAGTATTTTAATTCTTTGGATATTTCCCCTGTTGTCTCAATTTTTCATTGCTTTGAACTCTTAAAACAGATAAGCTGAGCAGCTTTTGTTAAAAAGGTAAAGTAGTATTTTCCCCACAAAAAAGGGAAAGAAAAAAGTAAAAATAGATAACAGGATAAGATAGCGGTCATACTTGTCCGTAGCGATTCCCTCGAAGAAGATAGAGAATAAAGAAGCAAAACCAGATCACCATCAGCGTCCCCATCTTCATCCATGGAATATCAACTTTATATCTTGTCTCTTTATGCAAAAGGGGCTCTTCAATTGTCTGAATGGTCAGTACTCCACTTTGGTCATCACTTAATATCTCAGTCCTAGACACCCTCTCTTCCCATTTCTGGTAACCATTTCTGCTCATCCCTTCTGACTCCAATTTCCAATATGATATGCCAGATTTGAACGTCTTGAATGTGGACCAAGCAAGAAAAACAGCAAACATTATTGTAATGAGCCATTCAGGGAGTATAACATTACAGATTACTCCAATACTGACTCCCAAAAGCATGCATGGCTCTGATAAAAGTGCTATATCATAATCAATCAATGTCTTACCACCATTCTTCTTGCCTTTGATAATCATATTGCATGCAACATTAGCAATTGACCCTCCCGTGACCATAAATGCTGAAAAACTTGAGGCTGATTTTAGATCTAAACCAGCCACAACAGTCAGAATTGGTATGAAAAGCCCACCACCACCAATTCCACCAGCACTTGATATAGATGCTGCCAAAAAGGATAGTGCTCCTGCTAGCATCACAGGAACCGTCAGCTTCAGTTTGGAATCTTGGGATTGTATTTGCATCTGCTGCTGATTTCTCCATTCAAGAATTGCATCCAAGAATTGATCAAGTTTTTCAAATTTGGGTTCTTTTTTTGCCTGGCAAAAATTGAGGGCGGTGAGCATAATTAGAAGAAGGAAAACCGTCAATTTCAGGTTCCCTTGAATTTCCATAGTTGTGTTATTTACTCGTGTATTTCTCTTAGGAGTTTCAGATTAAGTGGCTCATATTATATCGAAGGTAAAGCAAGAAGATGGGCTGCACTTGCACGGCATTTTCTGAAGGAAAAGTCCAAAATAGATGGGACAAATTGGGTATGCTAGAAAAGGTGCAACTCAACTATGCTATATTGTATTCATAACTGATCTCGGAAGAGAGCACATCTTCTAACGTTACAAATCAGTGCCAGACCACAACACTTCAACTACTTATCATTTGTATGAATTTTTTAAGTTCGAAGGGCTTTGGTTTTTTTGTAATCAATTCAACAAATCCAACTTGTAGTTCAGCCAAAAAAAGTGTTTAAAAAAAAAAAAAAAGAGTGTGACCTGTTCATTTAAAATATTCAAAAAAAAAAAAAAAAAAGCACAATCAGTACTTGTGCGTGGTGTCAACAGATCATAGACTTCAGAAACTGCAAAATTTGGTCTTATGTACTTTATGGGCGGAGAAAACAATTATTGGGCACCTTAGACGTAGACAGGCAGACGCACTCAAGTAAGTGAGACTCAAAGATGGAGAACCACGCAAACAAAAATGCTTTTCCTTTTTCCTCAAAAAAAAAAAAAAAAAAAGCTTTTTCTTTCAAATTTGGATTCGTCTTGCCTTCAACAAAACAAAGATTTTACGATAAAATTCACAAATCCTCTGAAATGATCCTATGATTAGCTACACTGTTATTATGTATTAAAATTAAAAAAAAAAAAAAACTATCTTGCGCCTAGAAATGATCTTGCTCAGAAAATTCTCTTGGGCTTTGAAATGATATGGAAAATGAACAGAAGGACCCATTAAAATAGACGGAGATTGATTAAACAAAATTTAATTTATGGGAATAAAGACATTTAGACATCCTTTTAAGTACCATTTTATTTCATTCTTTTAATATTGAGAAGTGAAATATAATTAGCACTATATTATTTCCATCATTTCCTCTCTTCCAAACTCCTTTTCAATTTATTCGCTCCAATTTTTTTTTTTCCCTCTTTAACGCACTCGAATACTTTCCCTTCTCCCACTTTCACCGAAAACTCGAATATATCCAACCTCGTAGCTACTATTAATGTAATTGATCAAACACAAAAAGCAATTCTTGAACCCTGTCGCCTGTCGCATTGAAAATCGATTTTGACTCTTCAACTATAATTGCGTATATATGTCGAATTGTGATGCATTTGCTGGATCTTAAAGATTTGGGTTGTGGCCACATCATTTAGACTTTGCTCGATCACATCCCTACTTTTACCCATTAAAAAAGGATAGTACAAGCATTTTAACAGCCTACGGTTTTCGTCCAATTGTTTAGATCATTTCAAAGTAATAGGGTTCTTTACATACTTTTAAAGCATATAAAGTTAAAATATGACCCTCACGAAAACCACACTGAGATTTTCTAAATTTTACCCAAAATTTTATTTTCTTATCTTCGAATTTCAAATTTTAAAATAGGAGTGACATTATCAATATAAAAAATCTTCATATTATCATTATAGTCCGATATCGGAATTATTAGTATATACCTTTTACTTGGTATTATACTGTGACAGTATTGTAGAATTCCCAATAGAAATATTTTATATTTGTTATCAACTTGTGTTAACCATGAAGGAACGGCAGGATAAGAATAAACCTAACTCTCGATGAAATGTATATAGATATGGAGAATGTTTCTTTTTTATTTTTTTTCATTTTAAAATGTATAAAGATATTCTCTCACATCAATTGAAATTTTTAATATGAACTTATTAGTAATGCATGCATTCAAGGGCATCATTGTTTGGTTGAAGATGAGTATCATTTACTCAATTCTTGAACTAGGATTTGAGAAAATTTACAGGACCAGTACAACAATTCGACAATCAAGCTCAAATAGATAGATAGATATGTGGGATTACAGCAAAAGGCCTCATAATTTTGAGCACTAAGAAGGTAAGCAATTAACATTGTCTTGACTACGCTACATTTCTGCCGACATTATAGATTTTTTTGCTCAGCACATTGAATAAAATAACTAATTTGCGTGATCTTATTTCAATAATTTCAATTATGACTAAATGGACAGGATAAACTTTTAAGTAGGTTCAGTCTACCAATACAGCGTTGTACCATAAGCTTTAAAAGTTGTACAATACGAATACGTAAACTCCTGAGTACAATTTTGTATAGAAACTGCACCCAGGTTCTTCAGAAAGGACATTTGATTGATTTAATCCAAGTAATAGTCTAATGGTAATAATAATTAAATTAATCCAAGTGGCGGAACCCAGTGTCTGAGCTAGTTGGACAGCCGACCTATCTTATCACGAAAGCAACCAGCGAACTGTTGAAGATTAAGAAGATAGAAGGTACCAGTATGATTTGGAATTTTAGCAAATCCCAAACGTCAGAGTGGCTTTTTAATGTGTAAATAACTACCATTGTCGGAGACAAGCATTCAATATTTATATGATGAAATGACTCTAATGCTGATGTTAATGAAGTATTTAATTAAATCTGTGAGTATAATTGTTTTTAAGTCCCCATTGTATGACCAATATGAAATATTAAATTCAACCCATAGTCCATTTTTGAAAGAATCAGTAATCACACCATTTGTTAGATCTTCAAACTTAACATCAACTCTAAAAGTTTTTGAACATTCATAGAACAAGTACTGAAATATCATTTTCTTTGATGCCCAACTTATAAAGCATCAAGGATGTAAACAATAAAAATTCTATAGAACCGTTACAGTATGGTATTGCAATAGAGAAGTATTCAATTGAATATATATTACCCTTTAATTTTTAGTCAATAGTGTTATCGGTTAAGAATTTTTCATATATATATATATATAGGGTTCTGTTACGGTATTGTACCGTATGAAAAATTCCTACATATATTCAATTGAATACTCTATATATGTATATATATATATGTGTGTGTGTGTGTATATATTTGCTTCATGATTTGCAGGAAAATTATTTTAACTTCCATTGGAATGCAGGACCCACATTTTTTTTTCCTTATATTTCTCTTGCAATAGAAAGGATAAAAGTTGACTGGATATGATGCTTGCATTCATTTGTTGTAGTTTGCATTTAAGGCATAATTTTTTAACTTAATTTTTCCCAGATCTCTATTATCCACCTTTTTCCTTAGGCATGGCTAGCAACCAAAATTACAAAATAAACAAATAAAACAACGATATGTCAAGAAAGAGAAATAGTGAAGGAAACATCCAACTCGCATGGTAATACAATTAAGCAGATGATAAGAGATATTTATACAAAACAATTGATAATCAACTTATTGATCCAATATGCTAGTATATCACAATGGCAAATACTTACAAAGGTAGCTAGAGTAGTATTCGTTATTTACATATTGTGCACAATGATTTACAATGTGAATTTTTCAGTTGACTTTTGCGATAAAAAAAAAAATTTACAATTTATAATTTGTGAGATATTTTGTACATTCACTTTCTACTGTTGAGACAATGACTCCTCTCCAACTCCCAGCTACAATAAGATCCATTATCAAAAAGTTTGGTGGAATTGGCTGTTAAAACATTTTCTGAAAGGCTACTAAGCAACGAATAGCAGGCCCAGGAGGGCGATATGGTAAGATAAGATGCGAGATGGAAACAGGTTAGTGTATTTCGCTGTTGTTGAAAAGCAACTAAGCTACAAAAAACAGGCAGAGTTGATATGATATGATCGATGGTCCAAAAAAAAAAAAATATTTACTGTTTTCCGACTCTGCTATCTTGATCGTATGCAACAATGACTTTATGTGTGTACTAAATAGGAGCCAGTACATTGCGTGTTGCCCTAAAATTAATGGCTTATCCAGGATGCAATTGGGAATTAGGCAAGCAAAAGCTTTTCTTTATGTTTCATGCCCACAAATCAGTCCCCGTCACACATGTACGCTGTCGTACAGTCTCGTAACTCTCGTTTGTGCATGCATGCATATAATTTGGGTGAAAATGAAAATTGAAATCTGCTTCTTCTTGGTACGTGCACTTCACACAATGATTCACTGGTTTTTTGTTATCATAGTTCTCATAAAAATAATAAATTTTTATAAAAACTTGGTTAGTTTCAACCAAAAAAAAAAAAAAAACACTGTTTTTCGTTAAAAAAAAAAAAAAACTTAGCCTCTTCCATCAGCACAACATTTCTATTAGAACTTCAGATGATCTTCAGTCCACAGTCATTCTTTTTGAATGAGACTGCAATATTCAAGGTTGACCACCTTCGTGATTTAATTTCATGATCTACAGTATATGGTTAGAGATAAAGTTCTCATTTGGAAAGAAATATTTGCAACAAAGGTACTTGATTTAACAAAAATCAAATTAAATGGAAATTCCAATGGTTAAATGGGAACTCTAAATTATAATGAACTTGGTTTAATTGCCAAAAAGAAACCAATATTAGGCTGTTAGCACCAAAAAAAATTTATGTGTGCAAATTGTATTGAATATGTGGGCAAGGAGGAGTTATAAAATAAAGCATTCTAACTCTTATATTAAAAACAGTATAAACCTATACAATCACTTTAACGTCACCTTAAATTTATCTAGAGTCTCTACCCCTTTCAACTCAGTACAATATATAACCAAACGACTTGAACGATAGAAAATCTAATTGATGCAGAGGATATAAATAAAAATAACAAATAATGCTAAATATATTAAATAAATTAACTACTAACAAACTCAAGTAAAACATAACTTTTAAAACTAAATAGGAAATTTCTAAGTATTTCGAAGTTTGTTTTGATCACGCCAACATCGGCTTATGTTTTGGGTTCATAGCCTTGCAGAAGTACGGAAATGCCTCTGATTAATTTTTCCTTTATCTAGGATATAACTCCGTAATTGAGGCTTCATTTATAGACGGCCCTCGCACTAATTTGTTGCTGGTAGAATTATCTGATTCTGATGGCTCATTAGGAATGCCCTGTGTTCTACTGCGTCCAAAAAATGCAGGGGGATTAGGTGTCGGTAAAGTAACAGAATAGCTATTCAGCATTAGAACTACTGAAGCCATGGTAGGCCTTTGTTCAACATCCTCCTGAACACATAATAAGCCTATATGGATAAGCTGAATGACTTCATCTCTAGGACAAGAATTTCCAAGAGTTGGATCTAGCAAGGATAATGGTGTTCCATCCCTCCATTGCCTCCAAGCCTGCAACATTGATATAATTCATAATCTTTGAACTTTACAATAAGAATGATCATATTTAATTGCTGAGTAAAAATTCCCATTGTATAGTATAAAAATATTGTTATTTTGCACTCACATAGCTTAGAAGGTCATCGGCTCCATGTTCTTGGTAGAACCTACTATTTTTCTTTCCGCTTAAGATCTCCAAAACTAAAACACCAAAACTAAATACATCCGACTTCACAGAGAACAGGCCATGCATTGCGTACTCAGGTGCCATGTAACCGCTTCATGATGGAGACATTGTTGCGATTAGTGTAATAACATATTATGCTTTATTCTTATGAATACTACTGAAGCAAGCAAAGAAAGCTGAATACATGGTGGTATAAATTAAAGGATGTAAATCACATAACAAGGGCATGAAGATAGTGGGGATTTGCTTAAATTATATAGCGAAAGGATGTATATGACAATATATTGATGCAGAGTGAACTTACAATGTCCCGGCAATTTTACTTGTGTTTCCTTCAGATTGATCAGCAACAACAAGCCTCGCCGTGCCAAAATCTGCGACTTTTGGGTTCATATTTTGATCTAATAATATATTGCTGGCTTTCAGATCACGATGTATAATTTTAAGCCGAGAATCTTCGTGAAGATAAAGAAGACCCCTTGCTATTCCTTCTATGATCTTGTAACGCCTTGACCAGCCCAACAGTGGCTGCTTTTCTGCGTCTATACAACGACCAAACATGATTGTAAGATGAACTACATAATTATTCAGAGTCTTCTCTAATTCAGTCAGTATGATTATATACTAGATAGAGCAACAAGAGAAGACAATTTCAGAAGTGTTTAGCGTGGGACCTAACCAAATAAAAAGTAGTCAAGGCTTTTGTTATGAACAAATTCATAGATGAGAATCTTTTCGCTTCCTTCAAAGCAATATCCGAGGAGTCGAACCATATTCCTGTGTTGAAGCCTAGCAAGCAGGGAAATTTCATTTTTGAATTCATCAGCACCTTGAGCTGAACCTCTTGATAGCCTCTTTACAGCTATAGCTTGTCCATTTTGTAGTGTCCCCTGATGTCAGATAAAAAAATAAAACAGATACGAAAAGAAATTTTGATTGCAATGATCATATAGATCTTTCTAGCTTTCCCAAATTTGCTTAAACTTACGGTACCTTGAAATACCCATGACCTTGGGGCTAAAGTGCAATTTGAAAAAATTTTGTTTTTGCGTAAGGGGATTTAAGGCTTCTGTTCTCCCATTTTTCATTTTATTTCTCTCTCTCTACCCTTCCCCCCCCCCCCCCCCTCTCTCTTCTCTTTCTTGCTCTCTCCCTCTCTATTTCACTCTGTAGAAGAAGGGGAAGCTTGGAGCTTCAACCCAACTCTGTACTTAAGGTATTCTTCTTCCAATTTTATTCTACTCTTCATGGGTTTTCTTTATGATAGTAGCTAAGACTAATTAGTGCATGATTAGAGAAGATTTGGAGTTGATTATGCCATTGTGACTATAGGTTATGATAATAGTGGTGATTGTGCCTAAGTTTGATTATGGGTTTATTTTGCTATGTTGAGCTGGTTTAGGTGCTTAGAATGTGATTTGAGAAGTTTGGAATGTTGGATGTTGAGGATTTATGTTGCAAGCTCGTGAGAACCAGCATTCTGGTCCAAGCCATGGCACCAGCTGTGCCGCTGCGCCAATTTGCCCTAATCTAATTCTTTGCATTCTGTTTTGGATATAGAGTCTAGTATTAAGTTTTTATCAAGATTTATTAATGGTGTAGACCTATATTTGAGTGTTTAATTGTGTATTTTAGGCGAAAACGGTTTTGGATTATTTGAGTTAGTTTGGACCAAAGTAAGTGCTACGTGTATCATTTATAATTTATGAAAATGTATTTGAGATAAAGATTATATTTTGGATACTATTTTATATATGTTGAAATGACATAAGTATGAATATGTTAATGATTTGACATGAATATGTAAATGTGATTAAATACGAATGTATGAATGATTTGTTTGATTGAGCTCTTGTGTAATGTTACATTTGATGGGACTAGTTCCTTAAAACAGAATGAGGTGAATGTCTATTCGAACTGCATTAAAACCGGTTGATAGTTAGTTGTGAGCCGGACCAACTAGTTGAAAGTTGAATTTGGACTGTGTTAATAGGTAAATGCAAACAACTGGATATCCAGGGTCAATTGTGCTTTATTTCTTGAGCTCTTTCATACATGTCTATGATATGTGATTTAATGTTTAAATTGTTTTGATTGACCACATGCGTTTATATGGATTATAAATTAAAAGATAATTATTTGAAGTATATCACGTATTTATAGCTAGCATGCTCAAGCCAATAAAGTGATACATGTGCTACTTACTAGGTGAAGGTTTCACTCACCCTTTGTTTTTTTTTTTTTTTTTAATACGCAGTGGAAGATAAGTTCTTAAAGGAGAACTGGGGTAACTCTTGAAGCCATTTGCCTTAAAGATATGACGTAAGGTTATTGGTAGTAGTAGAGTTTTATTTTTGTTTAAGCCATACTATGTTAAGTTAGGATATATTTTGGGAATTCTAATATGTTATATAGAAACTTTGGAATCGTATTTAAAAGTTGTATGTTATTATTTTGAGAATTGGTAATATTTGGGATTAATGTTATCTTTAAATATGTTAATTGGGATATTTTTATTATATGCTTTGACCATTTGAGCCTTATGACTCAGTTTAACTTGGTTACGGCGGTGTTATGTCTCGAGTATAATAAGGTGTGACATACCTTATATACAGGACCAAATCCACCTTCACCAATTCTGTTACCACGAGCAAAGTTGTTTGTGGCAGCTTGAATTTCACTAAGATTATATTGTAGAGATTCTTCGGTTAAAATTTTAGTTTCACCTACAACAAAAATGGTGCAAGTACAGTGAATTCAATAAACTATCATCTGGGAATGATAAATCTGGAGAACTTAACCCTTATAAGCTACCTGTTGTTTCGACAGCAATATTGTATTTGGTCCTTGCTTTCCTTGCCAAGCAGATTGCAACGACAAACAGCGGAAAGGCAACAAGGGTTGGGATGACAATGGCAACAATTGTGCGTGTTGAGATCTGCCCATTTCCTGTACAAATTGACAAGTGTCGTTTACTTCAGAATTATATGATGGATATAGAGTTTTCCGCTTTAGTGTCGCGAACTTCACTTTCACGTCTCAGGCTTGGTTGGATTGGGAGAAGATCGACAGTTACAATTTATTCCCTTTGTGTTTACAAGAACTAAGTCGTGTGAATGTTTGGTAATTGTTCTCTTTTTATCTCATCAAGGGATAATTGTCCAGGGAAACTTTTAGAAGCCACAACACGTGATGAATATGTCTATCAGATCAGGTTTCAGGTGAGCTCGGTAATAGTATTATAATTGTAAAAGACTTGAATTGCCTAGTGACCCCCTATAGAACTTGATTATTTTCCAGTTAAAAGCTTGGCAAAGCTTACATGAATGCACTATATTAATCAAGCTGTGAAGTTTACCTTTACTTATCACAATTGTAGAAAGAGGAGGAAAAGCAGGAGGCGGCGGAGGAGGAGGATTTGAGGCCGGCGCTGGTGCTGAGCTTACAAGGTTGTAAAAGCTGTAGGCCTCATACCTAATATTACAGCTAGGATAGATAACTCTACCGCCCTGAGTATTATCACAGCAGGTCGGTAAATAGGCAATTGCACTACGAAGGCAAGTTCGGCAGTCAACACTTGAAAGATCTGGAGTACATTGTCCAAGGGCATATAATGTTCCATTAAATGGGGGATAATCTGCTTCGTGAACAGAAAATCTCTTGCCTGAACTATCGTTTGCAGCCCCACTCGTTATACTCTCCATCAAACTGCCTAATGTTTGGTTGAACTTCTCCGGGTCGAGGGCCTGGTTTGGATTCCACAGAGTATATAGGTAACTCTGATCTACTTTAGAGAAGATGGACTGATTTGAATAGCGCAACAAGCACTCGTCATACAGAATTACAGCAATCTTTTGATCCGGACATCGCTTTATAATATCCCCTCTAGCACTTGCCACGCATTGTGCACAAACCTCAGTGCTAACATCACCTCGACAGAGAAATAGGCCATAGACCACGTTAGAAGGGTCACGGCCAGCAGTGAAATTGTAGAAGCCTTTAGTGGTTGTTAGAGAAGCATTTGAAGATAGAGTAGAAAGGAGGAAATTCAGGTTGGTTCTATAAGGACTTCCTGAAGTGCTGTTAGAACTGTATGTTATATGTTGGCAGTGATATCCAAGAAAAGTAATGGACAGGACTCTCGAATTGAAGCTAAGATAGAAAAGAAGGCAACATAAGAAATATAGATATCTGCGGGTCATGATTAAGGCAGGAATTATAAGTATGTAGTGCTCAAATATTCAATTTGGAAGGGTGTATTTTGCTGCTAAACTAACAATTGAGCCACAATATATAAAGCCCCTCCTGATACTGTTGATTGCCAAAAGTCGGTCATCCCTATTCCTGCATTTTGGTGAGTGGCTTTTACTTCAGTTGTGAAAACGGGAAATTAATCTTAAAGTCTCCTATGATTGAATTTTGACGGGAGTTGGGAAATTAACGAGAAGTCTTGTATCATTGGGTTTGATGGGACTCAAAAGTTATCAGTAAACAGTAACTTTGGACTTTATTATTGACTCAAAAGTTATCAGTAAACAGTAACTTTGGACTTTATTATTGGTCAATAATTGAATAGGCTATAAACGAGCGTACCAATTAGCCTGCTACAATAATAACTATAGAGAACGTTATAGTTACGAAGCATCACCAAATTCAAATGAACGTCAGTCATGTCTATTGTCAGCACAAAAAATCACACAGTGATATTTTTATTTAACACATATACAAATATGTGAGAAGAGGAGTTACAAAATAAAATACTTTCGACTCTTATATTGAGACCGACATAAACTCACAGTATTATAGCGTTAATCTCATTTAGAATTTCTCTAGATTCTCATATCTCTCCACTCTTCTTAACTCAATACAACTTGTTCTCAATAGTTTCTGATTTTTATAAAAACTAATTTTAGAAAAGTTGAAAATCAGTTGATGATGATTTAACTTTAAAAATTCAAAAACATAATAGACAAAGCAATTGAGAACATCACAAACTAAATTTTTCAAAAATCAAAAGCTAAAATTAGATAGAAAAAAGCCCTAAAGCTCTCTATTTATAACTTACAAGACCTTGATAATAAGAAACCAAGCTGAAATGAATAATGTACTTCCAATAGAAAGCTAAGGCCTTGTTCTTAATAACTTCTAATTTTTATAAAAACTAATTTTAGAAAAAATAAAAATTAGCTATTCTTGATTTTAGCTCAAAAAATCCAAAACTATAGCAAAAAAAAAAAAAGAGAATATCACCAAAATAAAATTTTCAAAGATCAGAAGCAAACATTCGGTAGAAAAAATGTATTGAGAATAGGCCCTAACAAATAATACTCAGCACATCAAATAAATAAAAACCAATAAAAACTAAAATAAAACGCAACTTCTAAATTAAATAGGAAACTTCCAATTCTTTTGGAGTGTGGTTTAATTATTAGTTGACTCCATTGCATACGGTAGGAACAATTAATCTTAGCTGCCTTTTTCAATTGCAATTTTCAATATGTCGTTCAAACTTCCACGTACCATGATAAATAATTTATTTCCTCCTTGAATTTCTTGGCCTCCTTGATTAACGTCTTGATCTCAAATTCTTCAACACAATCAACAATCTTGACAAGACCTTTTTTTGTGATCACAGTCAATTAAGGTCAAATTTAATCCCTAATTGTCAACATACAAGTACTCTTAAGACTGACCAAGTGGTCCAATTTTTTTGATGTTTAAGTATTCTAACAAACACAAATCTTATGCTCCAAATTTTAAAATTGATACCCCAAGATCGATGTCTAGGGCTGCATATTTTTATTTAACACATATAAAAATATGTGAGAAAAGATGAGTTACAAAATAAAGCACTTTCAACTCTCATATATTGAGACTCGCATAAACCTACAACATCATAGTCTTGATCTCATCTAAAATTTCTCTGGATTCTCAAATCTCTCAATTCCTCTCAACTCAATACAATAATAAAACTTTTTATTTATAATTCACGAGACCTTAGTAATAAGAAACCAAACTGAAATAGATAATGTAATTCTAATAGGAAACTAACAAATAATACTCAACACATCAAATAAAAAAATTACTAAAAATTATTAAAATAAAGCATGACTTCTAAATTAAATAGAAAACGTGTGATTCTTTAGGAGTTTGGTTTAATTATGCCAACACCTATTGCAGCGTTCTTGAATGTGGTTTACACTTCTTGTGAAAACGGGAAATTAATCTAAAAATTTTGTATGATTCATTTTGACGGGAGCTGGGAAATTAACAAAAATTCTTGTATCATTAAGTTTGATGAGACTCGAAAATTATGGATGAACAATAACTTTGGACTTTATCATTGGTCAATAATTGAATAGGTTAAAAACGAATATACGCGTTAGCCCTCTACAACAATAACTGTAGAGAATGCTACAGTGATGAAGCGTCACCAAATTTGCATCACCAAACTTAACTGAAAAAAATGATAAGTTTTTATAGACTAGTGATAAATTTAAGTTTCAACAAAAATTTACAATTTCTTTTATGAAACTTACTATTTTTTCCCCGTAAAATATACCATTGTGATTTGTGTTTGGAAAGTTTTCTGCTTGAACATGTTGTGGTAATCAAAGAAAATCAAAATCAAGAAGTTAATAGGTGCTTAAGTATGACATGTTTGTTTGTCAAATTTCTCGAGGAAGAATAAGAAAAGAGAAAGATTGAAGTTAGAAAACATTGTTGCGTTAGATTTAGTCAAAGTTGTAGTTATTTACAAATCTCAAAACTTAGACACTATTAAAGATTCGAAACAATTGTTATATTGATTCTCAGTATTTGTTAATCTAATTTCGTAGAATTCAAGTCTTTTAAGGTTCTAATATGAACTATAAAATTATAAAATAGAGAATATATGAAGACAAATGAAATAATATAGGGAAGGCTATTGGCAAAAATATTCTGTATAGGAGAAGAGGTATAATCTCAACTACTGATCAATTAAACACTAAAACCATTTGACACAAAAAAATACAAGAAAAAAATACACACAAATAAGTTGTTCCTTATTCAACCCTAGACGAATATCAGAGTACCCTATAAAATAACCTATAAAACTCGATGAATAAGCAGGAGGAAAAAACCAATAAATTCCTAATAAAATAATCAATACCTTAAACAAGCAAAATTTTCAATAGTTTGAATATGATAAAAACTTCTAATTTAATATAAAATCTTCAAAATTAGTAGGTTTAGTTTAATCGCCAACAAATTTTACGAATTCAACGACTGGCTATATCTCAATTTTATCTTTTGCCAACTGTCATTGGAATACACGTACAACATATATGCCTTCTTCTAGTGTTAATAAAAAACAGACATAGGAAAAGTATGTAGTTCTCAAAATATGCTTAATGCAACACTTATGCTTGACCTTTGAGCTAAAAATATAAAACAAAACAAGGTAGGCCAGGAAAAAATTGGTTTAGGGAAACTTCTAAGAGCTAGTCATCCGTCTTCCCTTGACGTGTTACATGCGAAATGTGAAAATAGTAAGTGACAAAAAGTCTTGATTCTTGTAGACGAAAACAAAGAAAGAAAAATAGGAAATTGTCATTTATTTATTTTTACGGGAGGGAAAGATATCAAGAATTCCTAACTTTGTCATCAATGGAGCATCCACAATTGGCAAGACTGAAAAAAGAAGTACTACATTAAAATCCTGCTATTGTAAGAATTGAAACTTTTGGATATTTGTCACACCCCGCGTCCGAGTGTAACATGTCGTGTATTAGGCTTACTTAATACGCAAGGCTTCCAAATGATCAAAGCAATTCTAAACATAAACATTATAAACACTAAAATGCTCCAATTATTATAACTGCATCAATAAAAATCTAACATCCACGAAGTCATCAAACTTTCTTAACAGAAACAAAATAATACTAAACATAAAATAAACTATTGTCATTGGCTCATAGACCAACTAACTATTGCTCACATAAAATTTGCCTTGTTGATGACTAAGCACCTTACTAGCCTATTCCAAACTAACGATACCTGCAAAACAGATAATATAATGGGGTGAGCAACCACTGTGCTCAGTAAGCAATTTCACCCCTTTCTCATCAGTCTGGGTAGTTACATATATATAAATATACATAGTACATGCATTCATTCTGTCACACACTATTTGTAATCCCACAAAAAAATAATACATAATATATATCAAAATTGTGGCATATCAAACGAAACATAATCTGCATATACATAATCATACATAGGTAGGCTCAGATTCATCAATGCAGGAACCAGTCGTTCTAAATATCTAGCCTATCTTTTCCCCAATTAGGAGGGTCATAATTGTACATACATGTCCTAACTATTCACCGTCAAGAAGGTAGACGAGAATTAGCTCTCTCTGGTGTAAAAGGAATAATCAGAGCCAAAACATACATGTCATACATTCACGTATCGCACACAATCATGCATATGCATATATATAGTCAAAGTGCCATAAATGTATGAAGAATTATCGCAATTATAACATGCCTAACCTGTGTTTCATATTAGGAAAATATTCACGAAGGATAAAATAAACATATACAATAATTTTTCAAAATATGAGAAAAGTTAGGAACCACTTACCTCGATGTCCAACCAAATTCTTTAACTACAATAATTTTGATCTGAAAAATACTCACCACCTATTGACAATAGAAATAACGTGCAATTTCACTTTATTACTTATATCACTATATAATAAAATACTAACAACTCCGACACCACAAAATGGTCCTAAATTTACAAGCCTCGAAATGAGAGAAAAAGAAAAACTTATCATCTATACTTCCCAATTGAAAATTTAGATAAACTTAATTCCAACATATACTTAATTTAATGAACTAAGAAAATTCTAAAGTCTCGAAATTATTACGAAAACCTAGTTATTCTTATTTGATAATTTAATAGAACTAAAATAATATCTGATCCAAAACTAAAAGATTGACTTACGAAGATAATTAATCAAATTACCAAAATAATCCTGTACAATTCCTATACATATTTTTTCTCGTTGCTATAGGCTACCAATTGTGACTTACAACTCCCTGCCATATTCTAAAGAAACAGAGAGAGCTTCAACTTCTAATGCATACACGGCCTACCCGTAGCAACTAAAAGAAAAGCCACGGCAACTGCTAACTGTTAAAGAAACAAAAGCTTCCAATTTCCATTGCATCCGTTCCAATTTCTTTCGTGGCCCTCTTTTTTGTGGACCCACAAATCCGTTGCCCAAACCAATTCCCTGGGTCTGCCGTCTACCGACGCCAAGGCCATAAATAATTTCCTGTGCGTTGTTTATTCGTTTGTTTACTTGTTTGGTTTGTCGTTTTTTTTTTTTTTTTTTCTTGTTCCCAACCAGGGATCAGATCTTTATAGAAGAAAAAAGATCACTTTCTTTCTCTAAATTGCTGCATCAACTCATCTAAATCCTCAATAATTCAAAAACTCAAATCCTACAAGCCATAACCGGACATCATATTTTCTAAAATTAAAAGAACCAACAAAAAACAATAATTCTAAAATCTAAATCTAAATAAGATAAAACTTAAAGTCAGAGATAAACTAACCGTAATCGTTGTGGGGATTGAAAGAGTAGCCTGTGGATCCTAGCATTCTTCTCCCTCTGCTTGTTCTTGCCCTAGGGAAGAAATTGATAGTGAGGTTTTGGAAAACAAACGTACCGACTGTGGGCTTGAGAATACGTCGTCGGATAAGTTTTTATAAAAAATAAAAGGATTATTCTATTTAATAATATTTTTCACATTTTTTTTTGTTTTTACAATAAGGCCTCTCACTTCTTCAAAACTCCATCTAGCCCAAAAATATATTTTTCACACTTTGTCATTAGCCCATGAATTTAGGGCACGGGTGTTTCAATATCAGTTGTAGATAAGGACTGGAAATTGGGACCTGAAAGCTCAAATCTTGAGTCTACTGTTGTCTAAAACAATTGTTTCTCAAAAGAATTTTCGAAAATTAACCTACCTCAAGAGAAATGTCTACTTTAGATATTTTGAATCTCGAAATGGACAACAATGGATAGTAAAGATTAGACGTGTTGTTTGATCATTTCAATGGAATGCGTAAGTAAACTGATTTTAAAACTAAATGTGCCAAGTTCAATAAATAAATGACACTTTCCTTAACAAATTAAAAAATGAAATAGCAAAAGACACGTAAATATACCATCCTCAATCTTTAGGGTTAACAGTAACATATTCCAAAAAATTATTTTTATTACTTAAATACTAGGAATTTGGATGTGCATCGCACATGCTTTGAGTGCGGGTCGATTGGTGAATACAGCATTAGATTAGAAATTGTTTCTAAAAATTCAGATATGAATTAAAAGGAATTATATTGCAGTATGAGTTTAATGAACAAACTTAAAATCAGTTATTCTAGTATGTAAATATGCATTGAATTTAATATAAAACGCAGAATTTAAAAGTTCAAGGAGTGTTCTCCCCTTTTAGTTTTCAGCTTTTTTTTTTAACTGGCAATCCTCGCTTTCTTGTCATCATCTATAGCTAGCAAGTCCTCTTGTTTGTTCTTTGTATCACCTTTTGTTAGATGGTTTGTTTGTTCTCATTGAAACTTGTAGTTTTTGCTTTTTAATTATTGTTTTTACAGCTTTAGTGTTGTCTTTGTCTTGGTGCCTTTTCTTTTAAGATGGAGATATTTACTTATTTTTCCTTGAAATTTGCATTCTTTAATCGTGAATTGACGATTTTTGGCATTCAATTGCCATAAAAGTTGTTTCCTATTGCATCTGTTGTGAAGTTGAGTGCTCCACTTGTACTTTCATTCATTTTGAATAAGAATTTGTACTATTAATCATAGAATCTAGTCAATTCCATATAGTAACTTGATTTTGTATTATTTTGTGAAATTATATTATTCTTATTGTGTAAGAATCGCCAAAAATGTAAACAAATTATATGTTTTGTTTTTGCTGGCCTACCTTTTCAATGATTTATTATATGCGGTAACTGGAACAACCAATATACACTTTTGCTGTGTTTTTAAATAGTGTAATAATTGCATCTTGAGATGTATATTCAATCTATATCTACAATATATTTTTGATTATATATTATTAAGATTTTACTTCCAAAATCTAATTTGTTATTGAATTTAATTACCTGAGTATTTCTTCAGGTTCGTCAGTTTCACAACTTCTGCACTGTAGTCCTAAAGGTGTAATAATAATAGTATTGGACCACTTTGTACATGCGTTGTACTATGGATTGCATATGTTTTACACATCATCAACTGCTAAATTGAACAAATAGAATTTGTTTTGCAGTAATATGCCATCAAAGGTAGTTATTTAGTTATTCAATATGATATGTGTACATAAATAATTAATTATCATACCTGAATTAGAGATTTTGGGTCCTCAATAATTTTGGCTGAGCTTTACTTATGTGGCTTAGCTGATCCTTTTCTTCATTAAGAGCTTTTCAATTTGTTTGGACTCCTTAAATTTTTTAATCTGGATAATATGTAATTATATTTGTGTCAAAATGATTAGCTCACTTTCAGTTTGTTGGAGAATTGGGTTCTTTTCTGGAGAGGATTATGCTTACCATCTCTTCAATTTTTCTGCTTCTGGACATTTTGGTTACCCTTGTAATATTAAAAGACCATTGTTTTGTAGTTGTGCTCCTCCTGTTATAATAAGATGCTAACTGGGTTGTGCCTTAAAACTACTTCTTAAACAAACTACTTTAATGTGATTATTTATGAAGCCATACTACAACAAAAAAGGGCACTAGCTACAATAATTTTAGCGAGGAGTAGAAGATTTGACGCTATTAATAGGCTTATAGCAAGGAAATAAATAATACCTCGCCAAAGATTTGAGTCAGCATATACCTAGCGAGAAATACAAATTTCTCTCTCAAACTTCTCGCTAAAACCAACGCGGGAAAGCTTCCCTCCAAATGCTGACTCTTAATGTGCCCAATTTTTTTTGTTACTGGCGAGAAATCATAGAATTGCAGCTAATGAGCCTTGTTTTGCGAGGAAATTTTCCTCGCCATATATTTGAGCAATAGAGAGGACGGGTCCTCTCCTCACCAAAACCATATATTTACTACTAAATGACGTCAATAGGCCTAAAAGGATTAAAAAAAAAAAGAAAAGAAAAAATAAAGACATAAGAGTAAAGTTAGACATTTGCCATCCGTTTTTTCTCTTTCCTTCTTAGTTCCAATCTTTTTACACTCTCTCTCTGCAACAATCTCCTACCTTCATAGTTTCTGTAGTCTAATCTTGCATTTAGTATTTGCTTTCCCATGTTCAATAATATTAGCCCTTTTATTTTGAGAATTGTTCATTGTTAAAAGTATCAATTGTTAAAACTACCACTCATAGGTAATGAAAATCTGTATAAGGCAACATGGAAAGCTTGTGCAGCTCTATCGATTGATCTTCCAAGGCTAGGAGAGCATGTTTACTATTTTCCACAGGCCCACCGGGAAAAGGCATGCTTTTCGAAACTTTGTTCTTTATTTTGACAATTCAGTTGTTATTTATAGGAAATGCATTTGGTATTATGTCTTTTTTTCAATTGTGCATTTTCTGTTTTTTAGTTCAAATTTGATTGTTTACTACCTTTGGATGCATCAATTTACATTACTTTCACCTGGAATTGTGTTTTGTCGGAGGAGTCATCAAAGGCTTGTGCGGGTCTATCGATTAATCTACCTTGAAATCTTGTCATGTTATTAATATTTAACTTCTTGAATGTTCTCATCGACTTTGTCTTCATCTGAAATTCTTGGATTGAGTCTAATCAGATTGCCGTGTAAGTCCAGAAATCACCGTTTTACTGCTTGATTGTCTTTGCTCTTTGGTTCTTCTATTCTATTTTTGTATCCATAATAGAGGTTCATCCTTTTTATCTGAGTTCTAAACCCACAAAAGAGGGGTTTGGTGTAAAACCTTTAATGAAATGCAAGGCTTTGTGCCTCATTCATTCCTTAAATACATGATTGGGTCTACGTATATGCACTTTTTTCTTTTTGAAGATTTTTAAAAATTTTTCTTCTTTTAACCTAAATTTCAGTTAGTATTCTAGCTCAATAACTTCCTTAATCTACAGGTATGTCATGGATAAAAGCCTAATCTTCTCTTCTATATTTTTTTTAAATACTCCATTAACCTTCTTATTCTAAAGGCATGTCTTAGTTGCAGTCTTTCTTCTCCAATTCTTCTCTTCCCTTCTTTATTTTTTTCACATTAAAAGTAATTTTTGTGGGTTAGTTTTATTTTGTTTTGGATAGAATATTTGGATTATTCAGATTTTTTAATTCTTTTAGAGATTTATGTTGGCTTTGTTCCCAAAACTTCACAAATATATAACTTTTCATTCTTTTCGTAAAAGTAATAAAGGGACCCATTTTAATACACTCAAGCTCAATACAAGTATTGTTAATCTGTATAACATTCTTTGAACAGGGGAAATTGGATGTAGGAAGCATAAAGAGTTCAAACACAAACACTTTATTAATCTTCTTCAGCCGTTCTTCACAGTAAATGCATTACATCAAGTCCTCAAATTTGTTTTCTTTCGGTCCAAATTGACAATAAATATGCTGCGTTTGAAGTGAAACTGCCACTATATGGACCTCACTTATGATATTGTGAATGTATATGATTTTGTTGGGTTACGGCTTATTTTTCTTTGTTTAACTTGTTATTTACAATTATCATATCCTTGAATTTCAGTGCTATTTTTATAATACAATTATACTAGGAAGGCTTTTCATCTAAACTGGCACTTTGGTATAGCACGTAGTTCATATATCACAGGAGCAAACATGGATAAGAGTTGGATGTTTCTTCTTGATAGATGGTGTGAAGAATATAGGAATAGACTAGAAAAATTTATGAAATATTAGATGTCCATGTAGAAAATGTAAAAATGTGAAATATTACTCCGTTTGTATTGTTGAAAGTCATCTACTGTATAAGGGAATGGACAATACTTATACATATTGGAAATTTTACAGGGAAACTCTACCTGTTGAAAATTCAGATGTTCATTCATGTCAGCATTTAGTCTTATTCTAAACTCTATAGAATTGCAATTTTGTGTGTTCTCACCTTGTTCTTAGTTGTATTAGCTCGTAAAAAGCGTGGACCCAATTAAATTATCAAGCTTGAGAAAGAAGTAAGGGCAAACAGGGAACAAGATCCAGAAGGTGAATAATACATACCACCAATACTAATACCTGAAGATGAGAATGCATCTGTTGGTGACTGGAGTGCATGTTTTGCAAGAAAGCTTGATCTTATCTTTAGGCAAGATACACCAATAATGGTACAGAATTGGATGGCCATTAACAAGTCAGCCAAGGAAGACTTTTATGAACGTGCAATGGTATGATGCATTTAATACATTTCGTATCGTTTCCAAGTTTCTAAACTTATTTTGTTAAATTTTACATGACACATTTAATTTGGACTGTACAAAATCACATGTTCAAGATGTTGTTAAGAGTCAGTTTGGACAATTGTATGGAAATTTTAGAAATAAATGTCACCAACACTACAAAAAGTTTGGGGAAGGTGCAAATGCAAGGGCCAATCCTCCTGTCCATTTTCTTGAGAAAAGGGATGATTGGGTTTGGATGTGTGACAATATCTTTGACAATGAAGATTGGAAAGTAAGTAAATATGTATGCATTACTTTTTGCTAAATTGATTCATGTATAGGAGTAGCAAATTCTTAACTTGATTATACCTTGAACGTTAGGCTCATTTAGTGAATAATGCATGAAATCGTACAAATCTGGAGTATGTGCACAAGCTAGGATCTAAGTCTTTTCCACAAAAACACCATGAAATGGTAAATTCATGTCCTATATTGCCTCTTTATTGTGACTGTGGGGCTGAAGTTTTTAAATATAGTTGAACTGAAACTTTTTAAACATGTTTGTATGTTCACATTGTTGCCTATTTTGTCAGACCAATCCAGAGACAAATGAGAAACCTGGCCCTATTGAATTGTTTGATATTGCATATAGAAATAAAAATGGTTGGTCCTCCCCTCTTGCTGAAGAAAGGCATGTAAGTAACAAATATCAAACATATTTTTTTTTAAAAAAAAATTAAATTAAGAGTTTATACTATGACACAACTCTTATATCATGCAGCAAGAAATGATTAACTTGAAAAACCAACCTGTTTCTGAAAATGAGCTGCCAAGGTCTGAGGTTAAGATAGTTGCAAAAGTTTGTCTGAAAAATTCTAGTTATATCTATGGGAAACCTCGTGGAGTCAGACCTCCATCTAAAAGGCAATATGCTAGGGGAACCAATGGGAACAATAATAGACAAATGGAGAGTATCATTGTTGAGCAAAAGTCACAACTGGAGGTTGCACATTCTAAAATTGAAGAACAACAAGCTCAGCTTCAGCACCTACAAGAGTTGATAGATTGGTTGATGGCAGAAGTGAGAAGCAGGACTATGCCTAATGGCAATACCTGATCTTATAAGTTAACCTGGTAAGAAAATGATGCAATCTACATGTAGTTTTGAAAAGCAATATGTGAATAGCCAAGTATATTAGTAGTTCTAGCAGAACAGTTTAGGCACAATGGTTTTTGCAAAAAATTTTATTGTGTCTGACATTGAATTTATGTTTTGCAGGTTCATTTTGGTGATTTTGGATGGAAATTGGCTGTAAAATCTAAAAGGGACCTTTTGAGTCTTAAAATGTTTTTGTAGTTTGGCTTGTTTTGGATGTGGTAGATGGTGGATTATTTTGAAACTAAGTTTTCTTGTTTAATAGATGTAATGTTAACTTCCACCAGAAAATATGTGATTTTTTGGTGCAGGTTAACATTGGGAATTTGGAATAGGCTGCAATATAGAATGCATTGTGAAAGTGTTTAAAATATTTAGGCAACTTGTCTAGGATGTGGTGATTACAGGACCTTTTGGAAACTACTCCATGTTTTGGGAAGAGGTCATAAACTCTTGGTAGTTTGGAAAAAGACAATTGGTGTTCATGTATTTCAGAGGTATTGACTTCATCTTTAGACATCACATTTCTTTAGACATCCCAATTTATACTTGTTGCTTTTTTCCAGTTTAAGTATTTGTATAAATTTATCATTTTTATTACTCCATGTAATCAAAGCGGGCAAATCTAAGGATGTCCAGTAGAATTGCCTAGTTTTTAGAAATTTGTAACTTTTTATCAAGTAATGTCATATATTGGTCCATAGAATGTCATGATATTTATATATTTTATTTAAAAAAAAAATCATTGAATTGAAGTTGAATTGGTTTGATTGGTTGAACCGTGACTCAATCACTTCACAAGTTCTATTAATGGTACAAGTTTCAAAAGATTGGCCAAAAGTGTATTAAGTATTTTATATGATTAGTTGAAAAATATTCGAATAAAAAATGCTTACTATTTGTTGAATAATGCATATGGATATGTACTAGCACAAGAACAATCTAAATATCTACTAACTAGCACACTCGAATGTATTTCTCGAAATATATATTTTGTACATAGTTATGTTCTTTGAAATTCAATCATGACAAATAAGATTAACAAATAACTTCAAGAAATGATAATTCCATATCATAAAACAAAATTTTCTTTTTCGCACATATCTTTTTGTCTTTATTTTATCATTTAGTGTGAATACAAGTTTTTTGATCAACGCTATGTTTTTTAACTAGCACTTCATTCCTTCTATTTTTTTTTTTTTTTTTTGCTAATCCCGTACACAAGAGAGGGCACCACTTCTCATTTCATTAACACCAAAAAACCAAGGGGAACATAAAACTTACCTCACAAATACATGAAAGTTCAAAAAGAAATAGGAATACTATCCGTTTACAATGAAATAATGTATCTATTTAATGAAAGACTAGGCCAAGTGTATAAAAAAAGGGTTCAAATGGCAATCCATGGATTGATTCAACCCAATCCACGGACAGAATGCAATCCGTCCGTGGATTGAATGCAATCCATCCGTGGATTGAATGCAATCCATGGATGGATTGCACCACCTTTTTTTTTTTTTTTTTTTTTTTGGGATTGCACCACCTTGAACTCACACAATTAAATGAGCAAAGATTTATTTCTTAAAGAAGGTAAACCTACCTTATCTAACCTAAAATCCCATATTACATCTTCAGGTAACTTTAAAATAGTAAATAAAACTTTATTACAACAATAGAGCAACCAAAATTTGCAAGACCATCTACCACTCTATTAGCGTTACGAAAGCAATATGAAATTGACGCCCATTGAGCATTCTTTAACTCTTCGATCTCACGAGCCACAACCCAAGCGGCATTAGCATCTTTAAGAAGAATATCAACAAGAACTTTTGAATCAAGTTGAATATGTATTTGAAAAAAGTTAAAAATGTCAATAACAAAAAGTGAAGTATATCACTATATATTTATGTTAAAGTCATTAAGAACGTAGCACTAATCACATCTCACAAGACAAGAAAATAGTTAAGGGTCGATCTGATTGTATTAAAAATATTTTTTTAAAAAGTATTTTTAGAAATTTTCTTGGTGTGAAACACTGGAAAACATAAAACATTTTTCCCGAGGAAATTAGTTTTCAATTTCCTTCCTCTAGTTGAAAATGACTTACGTACTTAATGGGCACTCTTATGCTGCTCTTATGCTGCTTGTAGTTTTAGGATTTGGAGCTCCATTAGATTTTGTTTAGTTTCGATAGTTTTACTAGATTTTGTTTAATTTTAGAATGTAGTACGGTTTTTTGGTCGGATTTAAATTATTATCATTTTTTTATAGGTACAATTGAAAAGTATTTATTTGTTTAAATTTACAATCTAAAAATTTATTTGTGAAAGCCCAAATTTTTTTGGAAATATTTAACTTTTTACGAGGTGATATTTTATATTGGTCCATAAAATGTCTAGGTATTTATAATAGTGAACTGGGATTGAACTGGTTCAATCGGTTGAATCGTGACCTGACTAGTTCTATTAACAGTCCGGGTTTCAAAACATTAGCCAAAAGTGTATTAAGTGTTTTGTATAGTTACTTGTAGAATATTCATATGAAAAATGCATTTTGTTGAATGGTACATATGGACATGTATTAGCACAAGAATAATATGAATATTTACTAACTAGTAATTATCTTTTTGTCTATATTTTTTTGCTACTAGCACTTCAAGAAATATTTTTCAATTTTCCTCCCTTTGGTTGAAAAAACTTGTTAGGGTGTTAAATTGACATATATATTATAATTAATTTTCCCTTGTTTTGGTCAAGAATTGTGTTTCATACTTCCATTTATTTACTTTTTGTTATTTGGGCTTAATGTAGGAAATTGTAGAGAAAAGACTTTAACTTAGCCAAAATTTCAGAAAACTATGTCTGATAGAACGTGACCAGGGGCCACTGGTACTGCTGTGCAGCATTCTAGACGTGAATTAGAAGAAATTTGCAATTTGAGGGTCCCACTTTCTTTTGTGTGGTGAATCTGAATTGGGAAGAGGTTTAGAGAAAATTAGAGTCAATTAGAAAAGAGGAATCTTCCCAAAAAGCAAAGATTTTACAAGGAAGTAGAATTGGAGAAGGAAACAAAGAGCAAAAAGGAAAGAGAAGGAAGGGAAAAAGAAAAGAAACGTGTAGGAAACAAAAGAAGACATAGGGGGATGCAATTTCTACAGGCAAACACATGCACGCAGCTTTGTAGAGAAAATTAGAGAGCATTAGTTTTTTAGAATTTTTCATTAGTTCTTTAATTTCTTCTTTTTCTTTCTCTAAAAGCAAAAATTCCTGTTGAATATTTTTGGAGATTTAAAGCCATGATTCGTGGCTAGACTCTTCTATTTAGTTGAAGGATAATCGAAACTCTTGGTTCAACTATTACTGTGAGATCTAATTATTTTTATTATTTTCTGCGTTTTTTGGTATTTATTTATTCTCTGTTTAATTCCAAGGTGATTGTGTTTATTCTTGTGTGATTATTCTGCGCAGTTAAATAATTGGCCACTATTTAATTGTCAAATAATCTAGGGCCATCTAAAACGTCAAATCCGTAATTGTTTGATAGTTTTAGTATTTGTGGCAAGTGATTAATTCAATCGTAATAGAAACTCTTGGATTATATCACGGGAATAAATAATTTAATTTGAACAAAGCCTCGTCAGTATTTGCTGGTTGGAATTGGTGACTTTTCTAGTTTTAAAGCTGTTGAATAATTGAATCCTATGGTCGTACCTAGGGTTATTATTTGATAAGGGAAGTAATTAACGGTCGTACCTTGATTACCGATACAGTAAGGAAGAGCAGGTTGTTAGAGCTTCTCAACAACCATAACCAATTTATTCATGAACGTAAAAATTTATTATTGCGTCGATGATCAGTTAAATTGGACCAGAGTTAAGATTATTCCTTTGACTAGAGCTTAGTTAATATTTGACTTCGTTTACATTAATTTTGCGTTATTGAACTTATTTGAATCCTTTGATTCAATTATTAGATTTCTTAAATTGAATTCTCTTTAGATTAATTCTTGTTAAATCTCCCTCCTTTAATTTTTGGTTCTAAGGAAAATAAATCTACCAGTCTCTGTGGATACGACCCTACTCACTACTATACTTGAGTATATTTTTCTTAGAGTAAGAAATTTTATTTTGTTGGTTTGACACCCAACAAAACTTACTCAATGAGCGCAAAACCATATAAACCACTTAAGCCAATTTGAACCGTGAATCAGTGATTTTGTAATTTTGTCAAGTAATTAGAAAAAAAAAACAAAGAATTGGACATGTAATTTGGATAAATTTAATGCTGCTCTTACGTTGCTTGTAGTTTTAGCATTTGAGTTTCATTAAATTTTGTTTGGTTTCAATAGTTTTGATGGATATTGTTTAATTTTAAAATATATTAGATTTTTTGGTAGGATTTAAAATTGTTATTTTTTTCAGGTACAATTGAAATGCATTTATTTGTTTTGTGGAAGTCCAGATTTTTTTGTTAATATCTAACTTTTTATGAGGCGATGTTTATATTTTTTTAGGTACAATTATAATACATTTATTCAACGCTATACTTTTTTGCTATTAGCACTTCAAGAAATATTTTTCAATTTTCCTTCATTTGGTTGAAAACAACCTACAACTACAAGCCTTATATTATCTAATTACCTTAGAGTACATACTTCCAAAATTCCCAAATTAGTGGGCGGGGATTCTAAATTTTGTGCACCAATTTCTACAACTACAAGCCTTATATTATCTAATTACCTTACTTCCAAATTTCCCAAATTAGTGGGCGGGAATTCTAAATTTTGTGCACCAATTTCAATACCATTCAAATCCCGCCATCTGTTAGAAAGAAACTTAATAAAGTTATAATAATACAAATTCTAAAGCACACTTCCTCTTCTTCACTGCTAGATGTAAACCCACACTAATTTTCCCTCGTTCTCTTCCAACTTTCCCTCCCTCAAGAACTCTGTCCATAAGCCCTTTAAAAATTTCAGATTTATTCACTGCTTTGGAATCCTCAGCTCCTTCAACATCTTTGATGCCTTCAACTCCTCTCTAGAGCTCCGAAACGACCTCGTTTTGACAAATTTCATTTCTGTTCAATTTTTTACCAAACAATTATGTTTTCGGAATAGGCTCACCTCACGAACTCTCCATACTACCACGTCGGTATATGCTATGCTTTGTACTTCGATTGCTAAGCGCAAATGGAGAATCGGTAAGATCGGAGGAGAGGGGCCCTTCAGTCGGGGGTCTTAGTTTAGTTTGTTTGGCTGCAGTCTGATAATCAAATCCCTTTAATTTTGAGCTTAAGAGTGGGTGTTCTACTCTCTTTTTTTTTCTGTAGTCGAAAACTGATTGTGTATTTGATTTTCTTTGATTTTATAAGTACGTCAAGATGGTAGCAGTCGATATAGTTCGGGATTATACGGGATCTGAGGATGGTTTACAAATGCTTGGCAAGTTCAATATTGTTGTTCTTCCATCACTTTATTGCCTCCTAGCCGACAACAAGGTTAGATGTTTACTTCGATATACCTTTAGAGTTTCATTCATTTCCATCATGTTTTACCTTTGTAGTATGGTGGTTGATGAAATGTAATGGGAACTTTAAATAGACAAAACACATGGGGGAGTACCAAATGGTGTAAATATTTTAGATATTCCTTTTTAAAGGCTATTCTTTTTGTCTTGGTAATCCTTTCATGGGGCCTTGAATAACTCTTCAATTTAAATGTTCTATGCTAAAATAAGGAGATTATGATCCCATTTGGAACCGGCATGTTTTACAATGAAAACTCTTGTGCTAAGGCCACATTTCATGTTCTAAAGAGATGACTGATTATAATTTTAATTGGATAAACAAACTTTAAAATGGTTGATTTGGACATTAGTTTCTCATTGAATCTTGTTCGAGCAACATTAGTCGGTATATTCATGGCTCAGGAAGTGTCAGAGCCTGCTACAAAAACACTTTAAATTTGTCTTAAATTTCAGATTTCTCAAAACAGATGGTGGATATGGGTATTATCGAAACAGCAATAGATATCTTATACAAAAAAAATTGTGAGATTACTTGATTATTGGTTATGCTCCTTGTTAATCTTACACAGTTGGATGCTGGCATTGATTATTTGCTTCAGGTGATTCCCTTGTATTTTTACCAAATTCCTATTTTTATTGTGTTTCAATTATGCCGTTTCTTTGTTCGTTTTGGTCTAGAAATTTCAAAATTCTATTATTTCGTTAAATCTGGAGCATATATGAACATTTATGAATGTTTCTTCCTATTGGTGGTACTTGTATCTTTTTTCTTTTGACCTTGCATGTCATGTAAAACTATCGACTTTTTGTACTTGCTGATATTTTGTGTTCCTATCAATCTTGAGATGAGAAAATGCAAGGTCTATATATATTATGAAGCGTGTCAGGTCATTCTGTATATCATCTAGTGACAATAAAGGTATATAGTTTCTTATTCTGCTAGTCTACTTGTGCGTTTTGAGTGATGCCGCCCTTTTGTGTGATTTCTTCATATAAAAGGGTAGAATAAAACTTGAAAATCGATAATTGTTGGGTGCAAATGAAATATCTGCTGCAACTAATTTAAAACTTTTTCTCCCCTTCTTTTTCCTTTCCTGTCTTTCACCTTTATATTATCTATCCTATCAATGATAGAGCATGAAAATTTTCCAGTGGGTATCTTTCGACTATGATTGTGTCAATGATTGGTTGGCCTTAAAACAAAATGAGTGTGCAAATGTATGTTTTAGTTCTGCATCAAACCAAATACTCAAAAACGACATTGAAGGTATGTGTTATTTATGTCTTCTCTATTTATAGGGAAGGAAAGTTCCTTTAGTGCTTTTACATTATTTTATTCATTTGAGTAGAGAAAGGAGAATCCATACATGTCCTACACAAAACAATCAATATGGAAAACATGGACTACAAAGGAATCTTCTTTGTGCACATGCACAGGTGATCCTTTTGAACAAGCCTCTGTTTTCGTGAACATTTCGAAGAAAGAAGCAGGAAGAAAACTTATGTTGGATCCGAAGAGGGGTCTTTTGAAGCAAATCATTAGGCAAATTGATTCCACAAGCCAACTGTGAAAGAAAGGGGTACATATATGGGACAATCCTTTGTAGTTTGTCTGATTTTTATCTTCAAAAATTTATGTTCTTTCATGTTGCCTTTTACTGATGTTCTCTCTTCCTTGTGTTAACTCATCAATGGTCTTCTATGTCAATGGATTTCGGCTGATATGGAATATATATGCTTTATTTTGTGTGATTCTGGACATGGTACTCTATTTCCAATTGTAATGAGGTGGAGAGAATTTGGTTTCATTTATAAGTATATAAAGCTTTGCTATTCTAGCTTAAAAGAACATGAGAATAGTTATTATCCCAATAGATAGGTGATTTTAATTTTCGAATGGCAATCAATATTTTAATGTTCTCTCTTTTTAATTGCTTCTTTCAACATTATGTGGCTCTTAACCTATTGCTATACTATTTGGTACTCAGAATGGAGCGCTGCTTGAATCATCTGATGACGTTGAGAAACAAGAGCTTAGGGAGGTTTCAGATGAAGAGGACTTCGCTTAATGTAACATTTGGCTTATTGCCTTGTAATTTTACTAATAAATTCTCAATTTTTTGACCAACAATTCTTACATTTGATTTTGGGGTTTTAGCTATTACAATTTTTTTCATCGTTTAATAAAATTTTTAAATGCAATTGCTCAAGTTTATATCAACATTTGCTTAAGTTTGCAACAACCCAAATATTTGGTTTATGATTTATTTTAGAATTGTCTATTTTCGTAATGATTCATCAATAATTTGGTTGCCAATTGCAACCAATTTAAAGTTTATAAGAAGTTAATAAACAATAGCCATGCAATAAACTATATTTGAGCGATTTATAACTAAACTTTCTAACAAAATCATCCAATAATTAAAATTAAAATTTTAAATTAGGATTAATAAATATTTACAACAACATTTTGGAAAGGAAAATTTTCTCGCCAAAAAACAAGGCAGGAACCTACTAAAGCTTGTTAGAGAGGAAATTTTCCTAGCTAAAAACATTATATTGGCTTGGTGTACAGTAATTATGTCAAAAGATCCCTTGCTAATTTTATATTATTAGTGAGGATGCTCAATTTTCCTCGCCAAACACCTTGGCCATTTGCAAGGAATGCAGGTTTTTGTGAGGAACATTTTGACTTCAATAGAGAGGAAGTTTTCCTCGCTATAGTATCAAAGTTATTAGTGAGGAAGATGCCTCCTCGCTATTGATCTACATCATTAGCGAGAAAGACAAATGCAATCCTCGCCAATTACTTTTAGCGACGAGCATCTAGCGAGAATGTTGGCGAGGAAGCACTTTCCTTGCTAAAACTAATTGGCGAGGAAGTCAAAATTTTTGGCATGGACTTTGTTTCCTCGCTAGTTTCCCTTTTTGTTGTAGTGCCAGTTTGTTTTTAAGAAACTTGTCGCATGTGATATATAAATCTATATACTAATTGATTATGGTATGCTCCGGTAGAAAACTATATATTTTGAGGATTCTAATCCACAAAGACATAGAAATATTAATGAGGTTATTTTTTACTAAAATATTAATTCAGGATTCATTGATAAAGTTCTTTTCTCATTTTTCTTGATACTTTCTATAGTATTCCAAGTAGGAAGTTTCAAATTTGACATACATGCCCACGACATTACTCTTCTCTTCACCAACTTTTTTTGATATCTGGATGCCATCTGACTTCACCATTGGGAAGTCTCTTAATTTTTGAAGTATTTTGCATACCGATATGGTCCCATAATTTTCGTCAACTTTTCTACAATTTATTGCCAAATGTTTCCACCTGAAATTATCTCCATTCCGTTTTAAATATCTTTTTCTGTGTCATAGAAATACAGTTGAAAATAGATAGGACCATTTTCATTGGATACTAAACATAGAAAGTCGTGATAGATCTGTTCTTGGACTCAAAATGTGTAAATCCCATTGTTGTTAGAAAACAATGTTGCCATTAGATTTAGTCAAAGTTTTGGTTATTTATAAATCTCAAAACTTACAAACCCTAAAGATTCCAAACAATTATTGTATTGATTCTCAATGTTTGTTAATCAATTTCGTACAATTCAAATCTTTTAAGGTTCCAACATGAATTATAAAATTGAGATAATTCGAAGACAAATGAAATTTATATAGGGAAGGCTATATAAAACTATTAATCAATTAAACAATAAAATCATTTGACCAAAATAGAAAGGGTAAGTTGTTCCTTCAATCAACTATATACGAATATCAGAGTATCTTAAAAAATAACTTATAAAACTTGATGAATAAGATGGGAAAAAAATAAATTTTCTAACAAGATAATCAATGCCATAAACAAGTAAATTTCCAATACTTGATTATGATAAAAACTTTTAAATTAATGTAAAATCTTCTAAATTTGTTGGCTCAGTTTGATTGCCAATAAATTTTACGAATTCAATGGTAGGCTACATCCCAATTTTATCTTTTGCCAACTATGCCTTCTTCTAGAGTTATTCAAAAACTGTCAGATGAAAAGTGTGTATGCTTCGTATGCTTGACCCTTGAGCTAGAAATAGAAAACATGTTAGGCCAGGAAAAAAAATGGTATATGAAAACTTATGAGAGCTTGTCGTCCGCTTTCCCTTGACGAGTTACATGTGAAAAATGAAAACAGCAAATCACGAAAAGTCTTGATTCCTATGCACGAAAACAAAGAAAGAAAAGTTGAAAATTGTCATTTATTTTGACGGAAGGGGAAGATATTCAGAATTCCTAGCTTTGTCAATCCAGAACTAATTGGCAAGGCTGAAAAGTAGTACTACATTAAGAGGTTGTTATTGTAAGACTGGAAATTTGGTCCCGAAGGCTGAAATCTGGAGTCTACTGTAGTCTAAAATAATTCTTTCTCAGTAGAATATTCCAAAATTAATCTACCTCAGAGAGAAAAATCTACTTTAGACACTTTGAATTTCAAAGTGGACTATAATGGATGGTAAAGACTAGACGTGTTGTTTAATCATCTCAATGGAAATGCGTAAGTGAACTGATTTTAAATCTAAATGTGCCAAGTTCAATATATAAATGACACTTTCCTTAATGAGTAAAAAAAATGAAAAGAAAAGGACAGGGATATATACCACCCTCAATCTTAGAATTAAGAGTAACATATTCCACAAAGTATTATGTTATTACTTAATAATAATTTATGTACCTTTCAAAAAAAAATAATATTAATTTATGTACAAATGATTGAAATCGCCTGATATTAAACTTGTGCCCCCTACTGTTAGGAATGTAGATATTACATGTTTACATCTTATTTTTGTAGTGATATTATAAAGAGATGTGAAATTCCTATAAAAAAAAATTGATTAATTATTCAGATGTTACACTTCGAAATTTTAAGTTTGAGATTGTCAATTGTACACTATATCAAGAAGGTGTAATAATTTGATGAAACAAGTACACACATATATGAAGATAGCGTAACAATTTGACAGAACAATTTGCTGAATGTAAATTGTACACTCAGATGGTGTAAAGTTTTGTGTTCAAAAATATAAAACAACATCAAATTTGTCAAGGTTGACAGCCCCGCATGGTGCTACTAGAAGTTTAGAAAAGCCTGGTTTTTTCCTCTTATTTTGGATATACTTCAGTTATTGATGCTTCATTCACAGATGCTGGCGCTGCCTTGCTCGTGGTGGATTCATCTGACTCTAATGCCTCATTTGCTCGGTTCTCTCCTCTACTCTGGATATAAAATGCAGGTGGATTAGGTGTTGGGATGGTGGCAGACAAACTGCTGAGCATGAGAACTACTGCGGCCATGTTAGGCCTTCTCTCAACCTCATCTTGAGCACATAGTAAGCCAATTTGGATACTCCTAATGGCTTCATCTCTTACATAGGAGTCCCTATAGATGGATCCAACAAGGCTAGTGGTCTTCCATCCCTCCAGTGCTTCCAAACCTGCAAATTAAATCAAAAAAACTGATGCTAATCTCAAGCTAGGAATCATGACACCATGTTTGATGTTTATTTTCACTCACATTGCTTAGAAGGCTATCAGCGGCATCATCTGATTCACTGAAACCGCTATTCTTGTTTCCACTTACAATCTCGAGAACTAAAACGCCAAAACTGAACACATCTGACTTTACAGAGAATCGACCTTGGTATGAAAAATAGTGTAATGTGATCAATAGTGTAATCGGTTAAGAATTTTTCATATATATATATATATATATACTTGCTTCATGATTTGCAGGAAAATTATTTTAACTTCCATTGGAATGCAGGGCCCACATTTTTTTTTCCTTATATTTCTCTTGCAATAGAAAGGATAAACGTTGACTGGGTATGATGCTTGCAT
Source organism: Mitragyna speciosa (assembly GCA_024721245.1). Taxonomy (NCBI): domain Eukaryota; kingdom Viridiplantae; phylum Streptophyta; class Magnoliopsida; order Gentianales; family Rubiaceae; genus Mitragyna; species Mitragyna speciosa. The sequence continues at coordinate 31,935,511 of CM045552.1, forward strand.
TCATTTGTTGTAGTTTGCATTTAAGGCATAATTTTTTTACTTAATTTTTCCCAGATCTCTACTATCCACCTTTTTCCTTAGGCAGGGCTAGCAACCAAAATTACAAAATAAACAAATAAAACAACGATATGTCAAGAAAGAGAAATAGTGAAGGAAACATCCAACTCGCATGGTAATACAATTAAGCAGATGATAGAGACATTTACACAAAACAATTGATAATCAACTTATTGATCCAATATGCTAGTATATCACAATGGCAAATACTTACAAAGGTAGCTAGAGTGGTATTCGTTATTTACATATTGTGCACGATGATTTACAATGTGAATTTTCAGTTGACTTTTGGGATAAAAAAAAATTTACAATGTGAATTTACAATTTATAATTTGTGAGATATTTTGTACATTCACTTTCTACTGTTGAGACAATTACTCCCTCTCCAACTCCCAGCTACAATAAGATCCATTATCAAAAAGTTTGGTGGAATTGGCTGTTAAAACATTTTCTGAAAGGCTACTAAGCAACGAATAGCAGGCCCACGAGGGTGTATGATAAGATAAGATGCGAGATGGAAACAGGTTAGTGTATTTCGCTGTTGTTGAAAAGCAACAAAGCTACAAAAAACAGGCAGAGGTGACATGATATGATGGATGATCCAAAAAAAAAAAAAAAAAAAGAGTTACTTTTTGCCGACTCTGCTATCTTGATCGTATGCAACAATGACTTTATCTGTGTACTAAATAGGGGCCAGTACATTGCGTGTTGCCCTAAAATTAATGGCTTATCCAGAATGCAATTGGGAATTAGGCAAGCAAAAGCTTTTATTTATGTTTCATACCCACAATTCAGTCCCCGTCACCCATGTACAGTGTAGTACAGTCCCCGTCACCCATGATGCAATTGGGAATTAGGCAAGCAAAAGCTTTTATTTATGTTTCATACCCACAATTCAGTCCCCGTCACCCATGTACAGTGTAGTACAGTCTGGCAACTCTCGTTTGTGCATGCATGTATATAATTTGGGTGAAAATGAAAATTGAAATCTGCTTCTTCTTGGTACGTGCACTTAATACAATGATTCACTAGTTTTTTTGTTATCATAGTTCTCATAAAAATAATAAATTTTTATAAAAACTTAGTTAGTTTCAACCAAAAAAAATTACTTTTTTTTCTTGAAAAGAAAAAAAACTTAAACTCTTCCATCACCACTGTTAGCATAATTGTAGGGTGTTAGCATAATTGCAGCCTTATTATGTTAGCATAATAAGGCTGCAATTATGCTAACACCCTACAATTATGCTAACAGTTGTTGCACGCTCTAGTACTGAATCTGAATATCGTGTTCGTGCTGATGCGACATTTGAATTACTTTGGTTACGGTGGTTATTGACCGACATGGGTATCACGCACTCTTCTGCCACTGTACTTCATTGTAATAATAAAGTGCCATACAAATTTCTCATAATGATGTGTTTCATGAACGTACAAAACACATTGAAATTGATTGTCACTTTGTACGTCATCATGCTACTCATAGCACTGTACATTTGGTTCATGTTTCTTCTATCAACCAAACGGCTGATATATTCACTAAAACACATCTTCCAGCTCGCTTTCAGGATCTATTAAGCAAACTCAAGTTGGCGTCCACTATACCACCTTGAGTTTGAGGGGGGGTGTTAGCATAATTGTAGGGTGTTAGCATAATTGCAGCCTTATTATGTTAGCATAATTGTAGCCTAATTAGCTTGATTGTTACTACATTGTATAGAAATTGTCTAGGTTCATTGCTATTTAGGTGTCTAGGTTCATTATAGCATAATTGTAGCCTAATTAGCTATTTTGAGTAGTGCTTCAAGATCATTTATCGTGATAGTAGTAGAACCCTCAGTAGTAGCAACAGCAGTGACTAAAGAAGATCCAGTCTTTGAGACATTCTTAAACTTGGGAACCTCCCCTTTAGGTCCAGGAGGACGTGTGAGACAATTTTCAATAATATGGCCAAGACCATGACAATATCTGCACTCAACAGTAGGACAATTAGCAAAAACACCTAAATAGCAATGAACCTAGACAATTGTAGGGTGTTAGCATAATTGCTAACACCTATAATGAACTTGTCTCTACTATAATTGCAGGGTGTTAGCATAATTAAGCGTTACTGATTGTTTTCTTTTCAATTTCTATACAAGGTAGTAACAATCAAGCTAATTAGGCTACAATTATGCTAACATAATAAGGCTGCAATTATGCTAACACTCTACAATTATGCTAACACCCCCCCTCAAACTCAAGGTGGTATAGTGGACGCCAACTTGAGTTTGCTTAATAGATCCTGAAAGCGAGTTGGAAGATGTGTTTTAGTGAATATATCAGCTGTTTTGTTGATAGAAGAAACAGGAACCAAATGTACAGTGCCATGAGTAGCATGATGATGTACAAAGTGACAATCAATTTCAATGTGTTTTGTACGTTCATGAAACACATCATTATGAGAAATTTGCATGGCACTTTGATTATCACAATGAAGTACAGTGGCAGAAGAGTGCGTGATACCCATGTCGGTCAATAATCACCGTAACCAAAGTAATTCAGATGTCGCATCAGCAAGAGCACGATATTCAGATTCAGTACTAGAGCGTGCAACAACAGTTTGCTTTTTGCTTCGCCAGGAGATAAGAGAGTCACCTAGGAAAAAACAGTAATCAGTTGTAGACCAACGATCTGTTGGATCACCAGCCCAATCAGCATCCGAGTAGCCTGATAATATTAAAGATGAGTTAGCAGAGAAATGTAAACCATGAAAAAGAGTTCCCTTGATATAGCGAATGATCCGAAGGACTGCAGAGAAGTGAGATGAGCGGGGAGCCGACATAAATTGACTGACTAGATGAACAGCATATGAGATATTAGGACGAGTAACAGTGAGGTAAACAAGACTCCCAACAAGTTGGCGATATAAAGTAGGATCAGCAAGTGGAGTGCCATCAAGAGGTGTAAGCTTGCAATTGAGTTTCAAGGAAGTTGATACAGTTTTCCTATCAGTGATGCCAGCCCGAGAAAGTAAGTCAGATGCATACTTGGCTTGAGAAAGATAATACCCGTCAAGATTTTGAGAAACTTCAAGACCCAAAAAATAGCTAAGTAAACTAAGATCTTTCATTTCAAAATGCTGGCTGAGATGATGTTGTACTTCTGAAATACCAGATGTATCATCTCCTGTTATTATCATATCATCAACATAAAGTAACAGAAGGACAATCCCACTATCAGTCCGTCGAATGAATAAAGCAGAATCATATGAACTAGAAACAAAACCAAATTGAGCAAGAGTGGAACTAAATTTGGCAAACCAGGCTCTAGGGGCTTGCTTTAGTCCATACAAAACTTTTCGAAGTTTGCAAACTTTATGAGGTGTATGATAGCCAGGAGGAGGATGCATATAAACCTCTTCAGTCAAATCACCATGAAGAAAAGCATTTTTAACATCCATCTGAAAAAGCTTCCATTTACGAACTGCAGCAATAGCTAAGAGACTGCGGACATATGTTAATCGAGCCACTGGAGCAAACGTCTCTTCATAGTCTATGCCATACTCTTGAGCGTACCCCTTGGCTACTAAGCGTGTTTTGTAACGCTCAACAGTTCCATTAGAGTGGGTCTTGATTTTGTAGACCCATTTGCAGCCAATCGGAGTCTTGTTTGGAGAGAGATCAACTAAATCCCAAGTATGAGTTTTCTCTAAAGCGTGAAGTTCTTCAGTCATAGCTTGTTGCCAAAGAGGGTCAGTACTTGCCTCACGATAAGAGCGAGACTCATGGAGAGTTGCAATAGCAGAATAGTAGTGGAAATCAGAGAGATAATGAGGAGTTTCTTTTACTCGAGTAGAATGACGACGAGTAATATCATGAGTAGATGTAGAAAGAGGTGCAGGATCAACAACCGGCACAGGTTTAATAGAAGCAGGTGAGGCAGGTCGAGTATTGGGCTCATTAGAGTCACCTGGATCAGAACTTGGAAACAACTCAATTGAAGAATCAGTGAAAAACAAAGATTCACTATTGACAAACTGATGAAATTTAGAAAGAGATGAAAACATGGTATTTTCCCAAAAAGTAACATGACGAGAAATACGTAATTTATTTGATGTAGGATCCCAATATCGATAACCTTTATGTTCAGTACCATAACTAAGAAAATAGCACAGACGAACACGAGGTTCTAATTTTGTATGTTCATGAGGTTGTAGAAGAACAAAACATGCACATCCAAAAGGTCTAAGGAGTGAATAGTTAGGCAATTTACCAAACAACTTCTCAAAAGGAGATAAATTATGGAGAATCACGGAAGAAAGTTGATTAATAGTATAGACAGCATTAAGAGCTACTTCTCCCCAAAATTTTTCTGGACATGAGGTAGAAAGAAGAAGGGCACGAACATAATCAAGTATATGGCGATGCTTACGCTCGGCTCGTCCATTTTGCTGGGAGGTGTGAGGACAGGAACGTTGAACAACAATGCCTTGCTGACTAAGAAATTGAAGTAAGGAAGAATCTTTATATTCCATTGCATTATCTGTTCGCAAAATTTTTGTAGTGCAAGAAAACTGAGTTTTGATCATATTTGCAAATTTAATGTAAGTGTGTGATAATTCAGATCGATATTTCAAAAAATATATCCAAGTAAACCGAGAGTAATCATCAATAAATAACACAAAATACCGAAAACCATTTACTGAAGAAATAGGGGAAGAACCCAAAATGTCAGAGTGAATTAAACCAAAAGGACTATTTGAAATGGAATCATTATTATTAAAAGACAAAGCAGGTTGTTTTGCAAGCTGACAATTTAAGCAATTAAAAGATTCAAACTTTGTAGATCCTAATAATCCACGAGAAATTAAAGACTGAATTTTGCTAGATGAGGCATGACCAAGACGCAAATGCCATTGATGGATGGAAGATTTAGTGGTTGTAGCTGCAGACACAAGTTTTGAAGGAAGGTGAAGAGATTCAAGCTCAAATAATCGACCCACCCTGCGACCCGTCCCAAGAATCTGTCCCGTCTGTGGATCCTGTACCTGAACACCAAAAGGAGAAAAGTTAACATGTAATCCCTTTTCACACAACTGACCAACAGAGATAAGATTGAGAGTCAAGTTAGGGATATAGTAGGTTTCAGGAAGGTCAAGATTGGTGCTAGAAGCGTGACCAGTATGAGTGATATTCATTTTAGTGCCATTTGTAGTGTGGATTGGTGATAAGGAAGACACAAGTGTTGCAGAAGGCAAAAGTTTACTGTTAGAGGTCATAGATTGCAACATGCAGAGTCAAAAAACCAATGAAAATTACCCAGAGTGGCAGACATTGCAGTAGATGTATTGGAAGAGATAACCTGTTTGAGTAGTGCTTCAAGATCATTTATCGTGATAGTAGTAGAACCCTCAGTAGTAGCAATAGCAGTGACTGAAGAAGATCCAGTTTTCGAGACATTCTTAGACTTGGGAACCTCCCCTTTAAGTCTAGGAGGACGTGTGGGACAATTTTCAATAATATGGCCAAGACTATGACAATATCTGCACTCAACAGTAGGACAATTAGCAAAAACATGACCAGTTTGATTACAATTCTTACATGGTTGATTGCCAGATTTTTTATGTGCAGATCGGGTAGTTGCAAGAACTACTTCAGATTGAGGAGTTTTGTCCAGATTGAGGCAAGTCTCTTCAAAAATAATTTCTTAAATAGCAGTATCCAATGATGGGAGTGGATTTCGATGTAGTAGAGAGGCCCGGACAGTTTCATATTCAGGTCGAAGAGCCATAAGAACCTGAATGAGATGAAGATGATCTTCACTGATTTTGGCCTAAGATATTTGATTCCAAATCGGTTGAACTTTAGCAAGAAAATCATTCACAGATTGACCTGATTCTTGTTTCAGATTATGAAGAGTTGTCCACAACTGGTAGAAGTGGGCAAGTCCAGTGGTTTGATATCTGATAGCCAAAAAATCCAAGATTTCTTTCACAGATTCGTAATCAGCAAATTGAATGTGAATAGATAGGATTGAGGTATTACGAAACCATGTGATGATTTGGTGATTTCTACTATCCCAATCTTCAAGACGATCTGCAAATTTTGCATCAGTTTCATTTGGCTCTCTAATTGGCTTGGTGATATCCCCAATAACAATTCGCCAAAGCTTGCAGCCTATCAAGAAACTTTTCATTCCTTGAACCCATAAATTATAGTTTGAGCCAATCAAAACAGTTGCAATAGGTTTTGAAATATCAGATTTCTCCATGATGAAGAGTTTCAAATTTTGTGACAGAATGGTCAAAGTAAAGGAAACTGAAGAATAAGGTCGGGAAATTATGCAGGCAGAAAATTACACAAAACACAGGTTAAATGGCTCTGATACCATGTTAACAGAAAAGAACCAAGAATCATGAAAAGAATTGTTTGCTGCTTGTTATTGATTTGTACAACATAAAGCCTATTTATAGGCATTACAAAATGAACCTGGACACCTATAGCAATGAACCTAGACTACTTCTATACAAGGTAGTAACCAATCATGCAACAATCAAGCTAATTAGGCTACAATTATGCTATAATGAACCTAGACACCTAAATAGCAATGAACCTAGACAATTTTGCATCAGTTTCATTGAAAAGAAACTGATTGTTACTACCTTGTCTCTACTATACAAAGTGCAAAACTGATTGTTACTACCTTGTCTCTACCTTGTCTCTACGCTTAATTATGCTAACACCCTTGTCTCTACTACCCATAATTATGCTAACACCCTGCAATTATGCTAACACCTATAATGAACCTAGACACCTAAATAGCAATGAACCTAGACAATTTCTATACAAGGTAGTAACAATCAAGCTAATTAGGCTACAATTATGCTAACATATGCTAACACCCTACAATTATGCTAACAACCACAATATTTCGATTAGAATTTCAGATGATCTTCAGTCCACAGTCACACTTTTTGAATGAGACTGCAATAGTCAAGGTTGACCACCTTCGTGATTAATTTCATGATCTACAGTATAAGGTTAGAGATAAAGTTCTCATTTGGAAAGAAATATTTGCAACAAAGGTAATTGATTTAATAAAAAACAAATTAAATGGAGCTTCCAATAATTAAATGGGAACTCTAAATTATAATGAACTTGGTTTAATTGCCAAAAAGAAACCAACTTTATGCTATTAGCACAAAACAACAACAAATTATGGGCAGATTGTATTTAATACGTGAGAAAGGAGGAGTTATAGAATAAAGTATCTTAACTCTCATATTAAAAACAGCATAAACCTATACAACGACCTTGACCTCACATAAAATTTATTCATACTCTCTTCCCCTTTAAACTCAGTACAATATATAATCAAACGACTTGAACGATAGAAAATCTAATTGATACAGAGGATATAAATTTAATAGAAAAATAACAAATAATACTAAATATATTGAATAAATAAACTGCTAACAAACTCAAATAAAACATAACTTTTAAAACTAAATAGGAAATTTCTAACTATTTCGAAGTTTGTTTTGATCATGCCAACATCGGCTCGTGTTTGGGTTCATAACCTTGCAAAAGTACGGAAGTGCCTCTGATTAATTTTCCCTTTATCTAGGATGTAACTCCGTAATTGAGGCTTCATTTATAGACGGCCCTCGCACTAATTTGTTGCTGGTAGAATTATATGATTCTGATGGCTCATTAGGCATGCCCTGTGTTCTACTGCGTCCAAAAAGTGCAGGGGGATTAGGTATCGGTAAAGTAACAGAATAGCTATTCAGCATAAGAACTACTGAAGCCATGGTAGGCCTATGTTCAGCATCCTCTTGAACGCATAATAAGCCTATATGGATAATTTGAATGACTTCATCCCTAGGATAAGAATTTCCAAGAGTTGGATCTAGCAAGGATAATGGTGTTCCATCCCTCCATTGCCTCCAAGCCTGCAACGTGATAGAATTCATAATATTTGAACTTTACAATGAGAATGATCATAATCAATTGCGAGTAAAAGTTCCCATAGTGTAAAAATATTGTTATTTTGCACTCACATAGCTTAGAAGGTCATCGGCTCCATGTTCTTGGTGGAAGCTATTATTCTTCTTGCCGCTTAAGGTCTCCAAAACCAAAACACCAAAACTAAAAACATCGGACTTCACAGAGAACAGGCCATGCATTGCATACTCAGGAGCCATATAACCACTTCAGGATAAAGCCATTGTTGTGATTAGTATAGTAACATATTAAGCTACTACTGAAGCAAGTAATGGAAGCCAAATACATGATGATATAAATTATTGGAGTTAATCACAAAACAAAGGCACGAAGATAGTGGGGATTTGCATAAAATATATTGCAAAAGCATGTATACGACAAGATATGGATGCATAAGTAAACTTACAATGTCCCGGCAATTTTACTTGTGTTTCCTTCAGATTGCTCAAGAATAACAAGCCTTGCCGTGCCGAAATCTGCAACTTTTGGGTTCATATTTTGATCTAATAATATATTGCTAGCTTTCAAATCACGATGTATAATTTTAAGACGAGAATCCTCATGAAGATAAAGAAGACCTCTTGCTATTCCTCCTATGATCTTGTAACGCCTTGACCAATCCAACAATGGCTGCTTTTCTGTGTCTATAGAACGATCAAACATGATTATAAGGTAAACTATATAATTATTCAGAGTCTTTTCTAATTCAGTCAGTATAATTATATACTAGATAGAGCAACAAGAGAAGAAAATTTCGCAAGTGCTTAGCGCAGAATCTAACCAAATAGAAAGTAGTCGAGGCTTTTGTTATGCACAAATTCATAGATAAGAATCTTTTCTTTTCCTTCAAAGCAATATCCAAGGAGTCGAACCAGATTCCTGTGTTGAAGCCTAGCAAGCAGGGAAATTTCATTTTTGAACTCATCAGCACCTTGAGATGAGTTTCTAGATAGCCTCTTTACCGCTATAGCTTGTCCATTTTGTAGTGTCCCCTGATTGCAGATAAAACAAATAGAAAAGATACGAAGAGAAATGTTGATCACAATGATCATGTAGATCTTTCTAGCTTTCTCAAATTTATTTAAATTTATCGTACCTTATATACAGGACCAAATCCACCTTCACCAATTCTGTTACGAAGAGCAAAGTTGTTTGTGGCAGCTTGAATTTCACTAAGATTATATTGTAGAGATTCTTCAGTTAAAATTTCAGTTTCACCTGCAACAGAAATGGTACAAGTACAGTGAATTCACTAAACTAGCATCTGGGAATTGATGAATCTGGAGAACTTAACCTAAGTTACTTGTTGTTTCGACTACAACATTGTATCTGGTCCTTGCTTTCCTTGCCGTGCAGATTGCCATGAGAAACAGCAGAGAGGCAACAACTGGGACAACAATGGCAACAACTGTTCGTGTCGAGATCTGCCCATGTTCTGTACCAATTGACAAGATTCCTTTGTTTCAGAATTACCCGATGGATATAGAATTTTCCACTTTAGTGTTGTTAATTTCATTTTCATCAGGCTTGGTTGGAATTGGTGAAGATCAATAGTTACAATTTATTCCCTTTGTGTTTGCAAGAATTAAGGGGCCGTTTGGTTCAACCTCCTCAATCACTATCACTATATGTATCATTAACCCTATTATGAGTAAAGGTTTTGATATTCTACTCAACATGTTTGGTTTAATAATGGAATGCGTATCATTATAAAAGTATTTGTTTCATTTATTAGAATGACTTTCCAGTAAATTTAAAAATTTTTAAATCTTCTATTTATGATGTACATATTTTTTAGATTTCTTATTTTGTATTTTTCGAAAGAAAAATTCTAAAAAGATTTCTTCAATTTTAAATATAGCCATGCTCTAATTTGAGTTTTATGCAAATAATAGCCTTATAGAGTACTAATAAAAAATATTCCAAATTAAAAGACAAAATAGAGAGAGAGAGAGAGAGAGAGAGAGAGAGGAATAGTATATTGTGGGTGTGTAACTCAAAAGATATGTGTTTTTTTAGTGGGTGTGTATTTTTCTTTAATCATAAGGGTTAATAGATTTGATATAATAGTATTTTAGGGAGAATTATTATCACCCCAATTAATCACTATCATTCCCATTGAATGATAGTCATTATTTATGATATCCATTCCCCTTCTTGATTCCCCTAAACCAAACACCCCCTAAATGTTGTAAATGTTTGGTAACTATTCTCCTTTTATCTATTCTCTCTCTAAAAGTATGGTGAGTCTTAGTTGTTTTGTAGTGTTAGTTTTTTAATATGCCTTAAATGCTCTTATGTGCTATTATATCATATTAATTGTATTCTAATTGTAGTAGAGCTACAAAACATTTAACATTCCTTTGTGAAGTTCATTGAATTTAAATTTTTAATATTAATTAGAATAAACAATTCCCAGTACAAAAAACCTTTACCTACCCTTCAATTCAATCCTCAAAAGATTGATAGTATGGTGAGTCTTAGTTGTTTTGAAGTCTTTACTCTTTGTAGTGTTAGTTTTCTAATATGCCTAAAATGCCCTCATGTGGTATTATATCATATTAATTGTATTCTAATTGTAGTAGATCTAAAAAACTCCATACATTCCCTTGTGGAGTTCATTGAATTTAAATTTTGCTATTAATTAAAATAAACAATTCCCCATACAAAAAAAACCTTTACCTATCCTTCAATTCAATCCTCAAGAGATTGATAATACCAATAAACTTTAATATTTGTTCATAATTTAGTTTTGACTTATTAAAAACTAAAGGAGAGGGTGATTCATACAAACTAACTGCAAATTCTAAGAAACCAAGCAAAGTACTAAACTGCACTAAATTATGTTAATAAAATATAACATGATTTCAAATTTTATTAAATTATTATAGGATTCTTTTTTAACAAGTAAGTTGTTACAAAAAATAATATATTAAAATTTGGGTTATGAATAAGCATTCCACTAGCAAGTGCCTTTGCTTTTTTTTTTTTTATCCATGTCAAGCTAAAGTTTGGTGATTGATGAAAATTCAAAAAATTGTATATATAGTTCAAAGTTCAAACAACAAATTACATACTATCTAAATGGTCCATAAGTATTGACTTTAACAATCTATGGAGGATGACAAAAAATAGATATATGTTTTCACTGTAAAATTTATATATAGAGCACTTATAACAAAAAGGTACAAGATGTAAGATTTTCCAAAATTAAAATGGAAAATAATTAGAAGAGTACTATTAACATCACCTCATAATTTTATTTGTGAAAGAACACCTTTAATTTTATTTCTTGAAAAAAAACTTCTTCAACAAAAAAGGATTTAAAAAATAAAAAATATATAAAAACATTTGTAAATTCAAATTTATAAATGAAATACAATAAGATATTATATGATATACTTGTATAAAAAATGGAGTTTTCCATATCATAATATAAAACAATTTTATTTGATTGTAATGAATCTTTTTTCACATAAAAAAAATGATATTTTGCATCCTTTAGAAAGCAATTAAGTTGATTTTGTGAAATTATTTATAAGTTTTTTTCCAGCCATGTTAAAAATTTATTGTGCAAATGATTATAATTGAAAATTTACTACTTTGATCATACTAATTGAATAAAGAACTTGAATTCTGAAAGAATAAATATGTATTTTATTTATAAGTATATAGTTAAATAAACAACTATGTTTGGAATCCAATTCGACACATATTAAACAAAGTTTCTTTCATTAAATTAATAATTACTATTAAGATGTATGGGATTTTAAGTACCCATTTGAGTTGACATATTTATAATAAATTATAAAGTAAATAAGTTTTAAGTTAATCATCAATATTTGTAGAGAAAGAACTTCAAAATCTTTTTAAGAACATTATTTTTAAATAAAAAATTATAATTTAAAATTTTGAGTATAATGATAGTTAAGCATAAAATAAGTTTGACAAAATACCTTAGTGTCAGTGTTAGTATTATAATATCAGCTATATAATATTTGTAAAGCTTTGATGAAATTCAAACCATGCGTTTCAATAACAATTGTTTTAAGAAAATAATAATATAAAATCAATTTAACATGGTGTTCAGAAAATTATAAAACAATTTTAGTATTTAAGAAATGTTATATTTTAAAATAACTTTGCCCTTAAATTGTTACAATTTAAAACTTGCACCTACCAAATGACAACCTATAAGCATTTAAATAACCATAAACATTTAAATATAAATTATGTTTGGAAAAAAAGAAGAGTTATACTTTTTTGACTATATACGAAATTAATTAAATAAAAAATGCGACTTCATGCAATGTTAGAGAAAGAGTTGTTAATTAGATACTATCTCCTACTTAAGTTCTTTTTATCACTTATTTTTGGATTATTTATGAAATAAAATTTAAATAGAAAAAAGAATGCGACTGTCCAATGCCTATAATAATCAAGAGTTATGAATTTTATTAAGCAAACTCTCCTAATGTGTATCTTTTCTATAGTTTTTGAAGATTATCCTTTTTTATTAATAATAAACATAAATTAAGTAGAAAAAATATGACTCCATTTAAAATAAGAGCAAGAATTTTGAGTTCAATTAAACATAGTATTTTCTTTGTACCTTTTGTTATTCAACTTCAAGTAGTAGAATTGAATAGGAAAAATATCTGATCTACAGTAACAGAAACACTATAAAAAAAAACTAAAAAAATCTCATAAAATACTTTTTTGAATTTGAGAAGTAACTTACTGTGTACTAAAAAACATTCAAATAGCATCATCACACTTATTTTGAATTGTTTTAGAAAAACTTCCTAAGTTATCTCCCAATGATAGAACTTTGAATTGATTGATTAAGCGTTTTATACTTCTATGGACTGTAATTTTTTCAACATGTTTCTGGACATATTCTTCAAAATAAAAATAAAATTCCTGAGCACTTATGATTCATCTTGTGTATTATTGGATTATCAAAAATATTTTGTAGTAATATTGCAATGTCAAAACACATATCAAGGATTTTGAAGAGCATGGAGAACTTAATTTAATGTTCTTCAATTCGTTCCCTTTATTTCAAATATATTTATTTATAAGATAATTAGATTTCTTGTAATCACAAAATAAAATAAAATAAAAACAAACAAAAGCAAACGTGCATCATTGGTATTGAGACTAAAAGGATAAATTGTCCACGGAAACTTTTACCAGCTACGACACGTGATGAATATGATATGACTATCATATCAGCTATTCAGGTGGGCTCAGTAATTATATTACAGTTGTGAAAAACTTGAATAGCCTGAGTGGTCCTCTACATGTCGATGATTTTCCGGTTAAAAGCTTAGCAAAATATGAATTTACGCTATTAATCAGGCTGCGAAGCGTACCTTTAGTTATCACAACTGTAGAAAGAGGAGGAGGAGCAGCATAAGGAGGAGAAGGAGGAGAAGGATTTGGTGATGGCGCCGGTCCTGGGGTTACGGGGCTGTAAAAGCTGTAGGGCTCATACCTAATATTACAGCTAGGATAGACAACTCTACCGCCCACAGTATTATCACAGCAGGTCGGTAAATAGGCAATTGCACTACGAAGGCAAGTTCGGCAGTCAACACTAGAAAGATCTGGAGTACATTGTCCAAGGGCATATAATTTTCCATTAAATGGGGGATAATCTGCTTCTTGAACAGCAAATCTCTTGCCTGAACTATCATTTGCAGCCCGACTCGTTATACTCTCCATCAAACTGCCTAATGTTTGGTTGAACTTCCCCGGGTCGATGGCCTGGTTTGTATTCCACAGAGTATATCGGTAACTCTGATCTACTTTAGAGAAGATGGACTGATTTGAATAGCGCAACAAGCACTCGTCATACATAATTATAGCAATCTTTTGATCCGGACATCGCTTTATAAGATCCCCTCTAGCATTTGCCACGCATTGTGCACAAACATCAGTGCTAACATCACCTCGACAGAGAAATAGGCCATAGACCACGTTAGAAGCGTCACGGCCAGCAGTGAAATTGTAGAAGCCATTAGTGGTTGTTAGAGAAGCATTTGAAGATAGAGTAGAAAGGAGGAAATTCAGGTTGGTTCTATAAGGACTCCCTGAAGTGCTGTTAGAACTGTATGTTGTATTTTGGCATTGATATCCAAGAAAAGTAATGCAAAGGACCCTTGAATTGAAGCTAAGATAGAAAAGAAGGCAACATAAGAAATATTGATATCTGCAGGTCATGATTAAGGTAGGAATTATAAGTATGTAGTGCTCAACTAATCAATTTGAAATGGTGTATTTTGCTGCTAAACTAACGGTTGAGCCATGATATATAAAGCCCCTCCTGATACTGTTGATTGCCAAAAGTCGGTCATCCCTATTCCTGCATTTCGGAGAGTGGCTTTTACTTCAGTTGTGAAAACGGGAAATTAATCTAAAAGTCTTCTATGATTGAATTTGACGAGAGTTGGGAAATTAACGAAAAGTCTTGTATCATTGAGTTTCATGGGACTCGAAAATTATCAGTAAACAATAACTTTGGACTTTATTATTGGTCAATAATTGAATAGGCTATAAACGAGCATACCAATTAGCCTGCTACAATAATAACTATAGAGAACGTTATAGTTACGAAGTATCACCAAATTCAAATGAACGTCAGTCATCTCTATTGTCAGCACAAAAGATCACACAGTGATATTTTTATTTAACACATATAAAAATATGTGAGAAGAGGAATTACAAAATAAAATACTTTCGACTCTCATATTGAGACCGACATAAACCCACAGTATATCATAGCGTTAATCTCATCTAGAGTTTCTCTAGATTCTCATATCTCTCCACTCTTCTTAACTCAATACAACTTATTCTTAATAGTTTCTGATTTTTATAAAAACTAATTTTAAAAAATTTGAAAATTAGTTGATGATTATTTTAACTTAAAAAATTCAAAAACATAATAGAAACAGCAATTGAGAACATCATAAAATAGATTTTTCAAAAATCAGAAACCAAAATTAGATAGAAAAAAGCCCTAAAACTCTCTATTTATAACTTACAAGACTTTAATAATAAGAAACCAAACTGAAATGAATAATGTAATTCTAATAGAAAGCTAAGGCCTTGTTCTTAATAACTTCTAACTTTTATAAAAACTAATTTTAGAAAAACTAAAAATCAGCTATTCTTGATTTTAGCTCAAAAAATCCAAAACTATAGCAAAAAAAAAAATTTGAGAATATCACCAAAAATAAATTTTTCAAAGATTAGAAGCAAACATTCGGTAAAAAAAAGGTATTGAGAATAGGCCCTAACAAATAATACTCAACACATCAAATAAATAAAAACCAATAAAAACTAAAATAAAATGTGACTTCTAAATTAAATAGGAACCTTCTAATTCTTTTGGAGTTTGGTTTAATTATGCAAACAATGGTTCCCTCAAATCAAACTCTCTAAAACAATGTTAGTTTACTCCATTGCGAACAGTAGGAACAATTAATCTTAGCTGACCTTTTCAATTGCAATTTTCAATATGTCTTTCAAACTTCCACGTACCATGATAAATAATTTCTTTCCTCCTTGAATTTCTTGGCCTCCTTGATAAATGTCTTGATCTCAAATTCTTAAACACAATCAACAATCTTGACAAGACCTTTTTTTGTGATCACAGTGAAAACACCACACAGCAAACTTGACGGAGTCTTTCTTTTACATATTTGTTCAATTAAGGTCAAATTTGATCCCTAATTGTCAACATACAAGTACTCTAAGACTAACCAAGTGGTCCAATTTTTTTGATGTTTAAGTATTCTAACAAACACAAACCTTGTGCTCCAAATTTAACAATTGATATCCCAAGATCAATGTCTAGGGCAGCATATTTTTATTTAACACATATAAAAATATGTGAGAAAAGATGAGTTACAAAATAAAGCACTTTCGATTCTCATATATTGAGACTCACATAAACCCATAGCATCATAGCCTTGATCTCATCTAAAATTTCTCTAGATTTTCAAATCTTTCAATTCTTCTCAACTCAATACAATAATAAAACTTTTTATTTGTAATTCATGAGACCTTAGTGATAAGAAACCACACTGAAATAGATAATGTAATTCTAATAGGAAACTAACAAATAATACTCAACACATCAAATAAAAAAATTACTAAAAATTAAAAATAAAGCATGACTTCTAAATTAAATAGAAAATTTGTGATTCTTTAGGAATTTGGTTTAATTATGCCAACACCTATTGCAGCATTCTTGAACGTGGTTTACACTTCTTATGAAAACGGGAAATTAATCTAAAAATTTTGTACGATTCATTTTGACTGTAGCTGGGAAATTAACAAAAATTCTTGTATCATTAAGTTTGATGAGACTCGAAAATTATGGGTGAACAATAACTTTGGACTTTATCATTGGTCAATAAATGAATAGGTTAAAAACGAATATACGCGTTAGCCCTCTACAATAATAACTGTAGAGAATGTAATAGCGATGAAGCATCACCAAATTTGCATCACCAAACTTAACTGAAAAAATGATAAGTTTTTATAGACTAGTGATAAGTTTTAAGTTTCAACAAAAATTTACAATTTCTTTTATGTAACTTACTATTTTTTCCCCGTAAAATATACCATTGTGATTTGTGTCTGGAAAGTTTTCTGCTTGAACATGTTGTGGTAATCAAAGAAAATCAAAATCAAGAAGTTAATAGTTGCGTTAATAGTTGCTTAATTATGACATGTTTGTTTGTCAAATTTCTCGAGGAAGAATAAGAAGAGAGAAAGATTGAAGTTAGAAAACATTGTTGCGTTAGATTTAATCAAAGTTGTAGCTATTTAAAAATCTCAAAACTTAGAAACTATTAAAGATTCGAAACAATTGTTATATTGATTCTCAATATTTGTTAATCTAATTTCGTAGAATTCAAGTCTTTTAAGGTTCTAATATGAACTATAAAATTATAAAATAGAGAAAATATGAAGACAAATGAAATTATATAGGGAAGGCTATTGGCAAAAATATTCTGTATAGGAGAAGAGGTATAATCTCAACTACTGATCAATTAAACACTAAAATCATTTGACACAAAAAAAAGAAAAAAATACACACAAATAAGTTGTTCCTTATTCAACTCTAGACGAATATCATAGTACCCTATAAAATAACCTATAAAACTCGACAAATAAGAAGGAGGAAAAAACCAATAAATTCTAAATAAAATAATCAATAACTTAAACAAGCAAAATTTTCAATAGTTTGAATATGATAAAATCTTCAATATAAAATCTTCAAAATTAGTAGGTTTTGTTTACTCGCCAACAAAATTTACGAATTCAACGACTGGCTATATCTCAATTTTATCTTTTGCCAACTTTCATTGGAATACACGTACAACATATATGCCTTCTTCTAGTGTTATTCAAAAACAGACATAGGAAAAATATGTAGTTCTCAAAATATGCTTAATGCAACACTTATGCTTGACCCTTTAGCTAAAAATATAAAACAAAACAAGTTAGGCCAGGAAAAAATTGGTTTAGGGAGACTCTAAGAACTAGTCATCCGTCTTCCCTTGACGTGTTACATGCGAAATGTGAAAATAGTAAGTGACAAAAAGTCTTGATTCTTGTAGACGAAAACAAAGAAATAAAAATAGGAAATTGTACGCCCCTTGCGAAAGGGTTCGCTCACTCCCTGTATAGGACCATTAAGAAGAACTAAGGAAATCGATTATTCACAAGTCTTTCAATATTCTTTCTTTCGGGGTGGAGCCCCTACGGTTGCTTGGAAGTCGTCTTCGAAGTATTATTCACGACAAATCCGCTCCGGGAAGCTCGGCTAACTGGGGAAATATTTACATAGACCCAAAAGTCCATGGACCCATGGACCCTGTGGCTTAGATTAAGCCACAAGGGTTCAGGGGGGCCCCTGAACCCTTGTGGCTTAATCTAAGCCATTGGGTCCACGGGTGGGGCCCGTGAACCGGGTCCATCTAAATATTTTCCGGCTAACTGGCTATATCTCAATTTTATCTTTTGCCAACTGTCATTGGAATACACGTGCAACATATATGCCTTCTTCTAGTGTTATTCAAAAACAGACATAGGAAAAGTATGTAGTTCTCAAAATATGCTTAATGCAACACTTATGCTTGACCCTTGAGCTAAAAATATAAAACAAAACAAGTTAGGCCCGGAAAAAATTGGTTTAGGAAAACTTCTAAGAGCTAGTCATCCGTCTTCCCTTGACGTGTTACATGCGAAATGTGAAAATAGTAAGTGACAAAAAGTCTTGATTCTTGTAGACGAAAACAAAGAAAGAAAAATAGGAAATTGTCATTTATTTATTTTGACGGGAGGGAAAGATATCAAGAATTCCTAACTTTGTCATCAATGGAGCATCGACAATTGGCAAGACTGAAAAAAGAAGTGCTACATTAAAATCCTGCTATTGTAAGAATTGAAACTTTTGGATATCTACCATACCCAGCGTCCGGTGTAACACGCCATGTAATAGGCTTACTTAATACACAAGGTTTCAAATTGATCAAAGCAATTGTAAACATAAACATTATAAACACTAAAATACTCCAATTATTATAACTCCATTAATAAAAATCTAACATCCACTAAGTCATCAAACTTGCTTAACAGAAACAAAATAATACTAAATGTGAAATAAACTACTGTCATTGGCTCATAGACCAACTAACTATTGCTCACATAAAATTTGCCTTATTGATGACTAAGCACCATGCTAGCCTATTCCAAACCAACGATACCTGCAAAATAGATAATATAATGAGGTGAGCAATCACTGTACTCAGTAAGCAATTCTACCCCTTTCTCACCAATCTAGGCAGTTACATATATATAAATATACATAGTACATATATTCATTCTGTCACATATTATCCATAATCCAACAAAAAAATAATACACAATATATATCAAAATTGTGGCATTTCAAACGAAACATAATCTGCATATACATAATGATACATAGGTAGGCTCATATTCATCAATGCAGGAATCAGTTGTTCTAGATATCTAGTCTAACTTTTTCCCAGTTAGGAGGGTCATAATCGTACATACATGTCCTGACTATTTACCATTAGAGAGGTAGAAGAGAACTAACTCTTTCTAGTGTACAAAGAATAATCAGAGCCAAAACATACATGTCATACATTCACACATCACACACAATCATGCATATACATATATACAGTCAAGATGCCACAAATGTATGAAGAATTATCGCAATTATAACATGCCCAACTTGTGTTTCATATTAGAAAAATATTCACGAAGGAATAAATATACATATACAATAATTTTTCAAAACATGAAAAAGGTTAGGAATCACTTACCTCGATGTCCAACCAAATTTTCTATCTCCAATAATCTCGATCTAAAACATACTCACCACCTATTGATAATAGAAATAACGTGCAATTTCACTTTATTACTTATATCAATATATAATAAAATCCTAACAACTCCGACACCACAAAATAGTCCTAAATTTACAAGCCTAAAAAGGAGAGAAAAAGAAAAACTTATCATCTATACTTCCCAATTGAAAATTTAGATAATTTTAATTCCAACATATACTTAATTTAATGAACTAAGAAAATTCTAAAGTCTCGAAATTATTACGAAAACCTAGTTATTCTTATTTCATAATTTAATCGAACTAAAATATAATCTGATCCAAAACTAAAAGATTGACTTACTCAGCTAATTAATCAAATTACCAAAATAATCCTATACAATTCCTATACATATATTTTCTCTTTGCTATAGGCCACCAATTGTGACTTACAACTCCCCACCATATTCTAAAGAACCAGACAAAGAGCTTCAACTTCCATTGCATACACGGCCTACCCGTTGCAACTAAAAGAAAAGCCACGGCAAGTGCTTACTGTTAAAGAAACAAAAGCTTCCAATTTCCGTTGCATCCGTTACAATTTCGTTCGTGGCCCCACTTTTTTTTCCCCCCTGCTGTGGGTCCACATGGGACCCACAAATCCCTTGCCCAAACGATTTCCCTGGATCTGCCGTCTACTGACACAAGGCCACGAGCAATTTCGTGTGCGTTGTTTCTTCGTTGTTTATCTGTTTGGTTTCTCCTTTTTTTTCTGTTTTTTTTTTCCAACCAGGGATCAGATCTTTATAGAAGAAAAAAGATCACTATCTTTCTCTAAATTGCTGCATCAACTCATCTAAACCCTCAATAATTCAAAAATTAAAATCCTACAAGCCATAATCGGGCATCATATTTTCTAAAATTAAAAGAACCAAAAAAATAATTCTAAAATCTAAATCTAAATTAGATAAAAC
Organism: Mitragyna speciosa; assembly: GCA_024721245.1. Classification (NCBI taxonomy): domain Eukaryota; kingdom Viridiplantae; phylum Streptophyta; class Magnoliopsida; order Gentianales; family Rubiaceae; genus Mitragyna; species Mitragyna speciosa. The sequence continues at coordinate 31,955,904 of CM045552.1, forward strand.
TTAAAGTCAGAGATAAACCAACCGCAATCGTTGTGGGGATTGAAAGCTAAACTAACCGCAATCGTTGTGGGAATTAAAAGAGTAGCCTATAGATCCTAGCTCTGTGAATTCGTCTCCCTTTGCTTGTTCTTGTCCCAGGGAAGAAACTGATAGTGAGGTTTTGGAAAACAAGTGTGCCGACTGTGGGTTTGAGAATATGTCGTTTGATAAGTTTTTATAAAAATAAAAAGATTATTCTATTTAATAATATTGTCCTCATTTTTTGTTTTTACAATAAGGCCCCTCACTTCTTTAAAACTCCATCTAACCCAAAAATATATTTTTCACACTTTGTAATTAGCCCATGAATTTAGGGCACGGGTGTTTCAATATCAGTTGTGGATAAGGACTGGAAATTGGGACCTGAAAGCTCAAATCTTGAGTCTACTGTTGTCCAAAACAATTGTTTCTCAAAAGAATTTTCGAAAATTAACCTACCTCAAGAGAAATGTCTACTTTGGATATTTTGAATCTCGAAATGGACAACAATAGATAGTGAAGATTAGACGTGTTGTTTGATCATTTCAATGGAATGCGTAAGTAAACTGATTTTAAAACTAAATGCGCCAAGTTCAATAATAAATGACACTTTCCTTAACAAATTAAAAAATGATATAGAAAAAGACACGTAAATATACCATCCTCAATCTTTAGGGTTAACAGTATCATATTCCACAAATTATTTTTATTACTTAATACTAGGAATTTGGATGTGCATTGCACATGCTTTGAGTGCATGTCGATTGGTGAATACAGCATTAGATTCGAAATTGTTTCTAAAAATTCAGATATGAATTAAAAGGAATTAGATTGCAATATAAGTTTAATGAACAAACTTAAAATCAGTTATTCTAGCATGTAAATATGCATTGAATACAATATAAAACGGAGAATTTAAAACTTCAAGGAGTGTTCTCCCCTTTTAGTTTTTAGCTTTTTTTTTTTTTTTTAAGCTGGCAATCTTCGCTTCCTTGTCATCATCTTTAGCTAGCAAGTCCTCTTGTTTGTTCTTTGTATCACCTTTTGTTGGATGGTTTGTTTGTTCTCGTTGAAACTTGTAGTTTTTGCTTTTTAATTATTGTTTTTACAACTTTAATGTTGTCTTTGTCTTGATGCCTTTTCTTGTAAGATGGAGAAATTTATTTATTTTTTCTTGAAATTTGTATTCTTTAATTATGGGAATTGATGCTTTTTTGGCATTCGGTTGTCATAAAATTTTTTCCTATTGCATCTGTTGTAAAGTTGAGTGCTCCGTTTGTACTTTCACTCATTTTCAATAAGAATTTGTAGTATTGATTATCAAATTTGGTCAATTCCATATGGTACCTTGATTTTGTATTATTTTGTGAAACTATATTGTTTTTATTGTGTAAGAATCAACAAAAATGTAAACAAATTGTATGCTTTGTTTTTGCTGGCCTACCTTTTCAGTGATTTATTATGTTTGGTAACTGGAACAACCAATATACACTTTTGCTATGTTTTTAAATAGTGTAATAATTGCACCATGAGATGTATATTCAATTTATACCTAAAATATGTTTTTGATTATATATTATTAAGATTTTACTTGCAAAATCTAATTTGTTATTGAATTTAATTACATGAGTATTTCTTCAAGTTCGTCAGTTTCACAATTTCTGCACTCTAGTCCTGAACGTGTAATAATAATCGTATCGGACCACTTTGTACATGTGTTGTACCATGGATTGCATTTGTTTTACACTTCATCAACCGCTACTTTGAACTAATAAAATTAGTTTAGCAACAATATGACATCAAAGGTAGTTATTTAGTAATTAAATATGCTATGTGTACATAAATAATTAATTATCATACCTGAATTAGAAATTTTGGGTCCTCAGTAATTTTGGCTGAGCTTTAATTATGTGGCTTGGGTGATCCTTTTCTTCATTGAGAGCTTTTCAATTTGTTTGGCCTTCTTTGAATTTTTTAATCTGGACAATATATAAATATATTTGTGTAAAAATGATCAGCTGATTTTCCGTTTGTTAGAGAATTGGTTTCTATTCTGGAAAGGATTATACTTACCATCTCTTCAATTTTTCTGCTTCTGGACATTTTTGGTTACACATGTAATATTAAAAGACCATTGTTTTGTAGTTGTGCTCCTCCTGTTATAATAAGATGCTAACTGGGTTGTGCCTAAAAACTACTACTTAAACAAACTAATTTAATGTGATTATTTATGAAGCCAGTTTCTTTTTAAGAAACTTGTAGCATGTGATATAGTAATCTATATACTAATTGATTATGGTATGCTCCAGTAGAAAACTATATATTTTGAGGATTATAATCCACAAAGAAATCGAAATATTATTGAGGTTATTTGTTACTAAAAAGTTAATTCAGATATTCATTGATAAAGTTCTTTTCTCATTTTTCTTCATACTTTCTATAGTATTCCAAGTGGGAAGTTTCAAACTTGACATACATGTCCATGACATATTGTTGGAACAATCTTCCAGTAATATACAATGGCGATTGTCTCAGCTGTCTTATTTGAAAATCGTAGCTTTAATATTCTCAATATGATACCTTCTTACTGGACTCTGTATGCTAATAAAGAAGTTTGTTCTCAGCTCGTTTAACTACACGAACGAGTTGAATCGAACTGTGTTCGCGAACTTATCAATTCAAATAAGTGTTGGGGTAATTCGTATGCAAATTACTTCAAAAATTAAGATATGATCCTAATGGTGGTGAAGTCAGATGGCATACAGATATTAAAAAAGTTGGTGAAGAGAAAAGTAATGCTCCAGTAATGAAAAAGCAGACATATTCACCAAGTTTTATATCTGCAGAAGACATAATCAATCACGAGGAAAAAGATATTTGGTTCCATAACTTTCATCAACTTCTCTACAATTTATTGCCAAATGTTTCCATCTGAAAGTATCTTCATTCCGTTTTAAATATCTTTTTCTATATCATAAAAATGCAGTTGGAAATAGATAGGACTATTTTCATTCAATACTAAACCTAGAAAGTCATGATAGATCTGTTCTTGGACTCAAAATATATAAACCCCATTGTTTTTAGAGGCTAAACCTTTGTCCGATTTAACCCCAAATGATGTTTCTTTAGAATTCACCTGATCCTTCAGATTGGAAATTAGCAGGTCATGCAAATCTTCTGCAATTTCAGAACGAGGAAGTTTTATCTTTCCATTATCACAACAAAATATGGCTGATTCATTCTCAAATTTTTTGGCACCACAATATATGAAAGTATGCATTTCATTATGTTTATGTACTTCTGAGCAAATTGGATCATATGATATTTCACCTATTAAGAACAAAATTTAAAGGATAATGAAATAATCAGAAATATGTTTTAAAATAAAAAAATGTGGTTTGCACTTCAGTAAAACAAGAAATTAATCTAAAAGTCATGTATGATAGATTTTGACGGCAGTTGGGAAGTTAACGAAAAGTCTTGTATCATTGAGTTTGACGGCACTCGAAAATTATAGATCGATAATAACTTTGGACTTTATCATTAGTCAATAATTGAATAAGCTAAAAACCAGTATTCCCATTAGCCCGCTACAATAACGAGTTTATTGAACATTATAGTGACGAAACATCACCAAATTCAACCGAAAAAAATGATAAGTTTTTATATAAAATTAATAAGTTCAAAAATTAACAAAAAATTTACAATTTCTTTCATAAAACTTAGTATTTTTCCCCCTAAAATATACTATTGCGATTTGTGTCTGGAAATTTTTCTGCTTGAACATGTTATTGCAATCAAAGAAAAGCAAAATCAAGAAGTATGACATGTTTGCTTCTCATATTTCTCGAGAAAGATTGAAGTTAGAAAACAATGTTGCCATTAGATTTCGTCAAAGTTGTAGTTATTTATAAATCTCAAAACTTACAAACCCTAAAGATTCGAAACAATTCTTGTATTGATTCTCAATGTTTGTTAATCAAATTTCGTAAAATTCAAATCTTTTAAGGTTCTAACATGAATTATAAAATTGAGATAATTCGAAGACAAATGAAATTGTATAGGGAAGGCCATATAAAACTATTGATCAATTAAACAATAAAAGCAGTTGACCCAAAAAAGGTAAGTTGTTCCTTCATTCAACAATATACGAATATCAGAGTACCTTAAAAAATAACTTATAAAACTTGATGAATAAGACGGTGACAAGATAATCAATGCCATAAACAAGTAAATTTCCAATACTTGATTATGATAAAAACTTTTAATTTAGTGTAAAATCTTCTAAATTTGTTGGTTTAGTTTGATTGCCAACAAATTTTACGAATTCAATGGCTGGCTACGTCCTAATTTTATCTTTTGCCAACTATGCCTACTTCTAGAGTTATTCAAAAACTGTCAGATGAAAAGTATGTCTGCTTAATATGCTAGATTTATGCTTGACCCTTGAGCTAGAAATAGAAAACATGTTAGGCCAGGAAAAAAAATGGTATAGGAAAACTTATGAGAGCTTGTCGTCCGCCTTCCCTTGACCAGTTACAAGTGAAAAATGAAAACAGCAAATAACGAAAAGTCTTGATTCCTATGCACGAAAACAAAGAAAGAAAAGTTGGAAATTGTCATTTATTTTGACGGAAGGGGAAGATATTCAGAATTTCTAACTTCGTCAATCCAAGACTAATTGGCAAGGCTGAAAAGTAGTACTACATTCTCAAAAAAAAAAAAAGTAGTACTACATTGAGAGGCCGTTATTGTAAGACTGGAAATTTGGTCCCGAAGGCTGAAATCTTGAGTCTACTGTAGATTAAAATAATTCTTTCTCCATATAATCTTCCAAAATTAATCTACCTCAGAGAGAAAAATCTACTTTAGACATTTTGAATTTCAAAGTGGACTACAATGGATGGTCAAGACTAGACGTGTTGTTTAATCATCTCAATGGAATTGCGTAAGTGAACTGATTTTAAATCTAAATGTGCCAAGTTCAATATATAAATGACACTTTTCTTAATGAGTAAAAAAAAATGAAAAGAAAAGGACAGGGATATATACCACCCTCAATCTTAGGATTAACAGTAACATATTCCACAAAGTATTATGTTATTACTTAATAATAATTTATGTACCTTTCAAAAAAATAATATTAATTTATGTACAAATGATTGAAATCGCCTGATATTAAACTTGTGTCCCCTACTATTGGGAATGTAGATATTGCATGTTTACATCTTATTTTTGTAGTGATATTATAAAGAGATGTGAAATTCCTATAAAAAAAATTGATTAATTATTCAGATGTTACGCTTCGAAATTTTAAGTTTGAGATTGTCAATTGTACACTACATCAAGAAGGTGTAATAATTTGATGAAACAAGTACACGCATATATGAAGATAGTGTAACAATTTGACAGAACAACTTGCTGAATGTAAATTGTAAACTCAGATGGTGTAAAGTTTTTGTATTCAAATATAAAACAACATCAAATTTGTCAAGGTTGACAGCCTCGCATCGCTACTATAAATTTATGAATGCCTGGTTTTTCCTCTTACCTTGGATATACTTCAGTTAATGATGCTTCATTCACAGATGCAGGCGCTGCCTTGCTCGTGGAGGATTCATCAGACTCTAATGCCTCATTTGCTCGGTTCTCTCCTCTACTTTGGATATAAAATGCAGGTGGATTAGGTGTTGGGATGGTGGCAGACAAACTGCTGAGCAAGAGAAACTGTGTCCATGTAAGGCCTTCTCCCAACCTCATCTTGAGCACATAGTAAGCCAATTTGGATACTCCTGATGACTTCCATAGTAAGCCAATTTGGATACTCCTGATGACTTCATCTCTTACATAGGAGTCTCCTATAGATGGATCCAACAAGGCTAAGGGTCTTCCATCCCTCCAGTGCTTCCAAACCTGCAAATTAAATCAACAAAAACTGATGCTAATCCCAAGTTAGGAACCATGTCACCGTGTTTTTAATGTTTGTTTTTACTCACACAGCTTAGAAGGCTATCAGCGGCATCATCTGATTCACTGAAACCGCTATTCTTCTTTCCACTTACAATCTCGAGAACTAAAACGCCAAAACTGAACACATCTGACTTTACAGAGAATCGACCTTGGTATGCATACTCAGGAGCCATGTAAACCCTGCAGAATGCACACCAGAACCGAACAAGAAACATGATCAGTTATCGAACAAGTCATCCAACCGGTGACGTAATAGACATTATTGGTCTGAGGAAAGCAAATTTATGTACTGTTCAAATTGATTAATAATGAAAATGGCATAGCTCTTAGAGGATAAATTCTTGGGGAATCATTTAAACTGCAGTAATACAATCCAAAACAGCCCTCCTGTATGTTGCATTTTATTTCGGGCTTTTCACATTTAGACATGTTCATAAGATGGTAACTAGACTTATGCATCATCTGCATGGACAGTAAAGCAAATGGCATGAGGATGTAATGCATAAAATGTAAACAAATTGAAGAGGCTGAATATTAATTACATGAAAGAAAAATTTATGTTGTTACGATGTATGACAAGATAAGGCTGAAGTATTTACAATGTCCCTGCAATTTTGGTTGTATCTGCTTTAGTTTGATCCACACCAAAAAGCCTTGCCATACCAAAATCTGCTATCTTTGCATTCATATTGCCATCTAGTAAGACATTGCTGGCTTTTAGTGTTAGATTTTTTAATCTAATTATGGGCTTACATTAATTGTGATTAATAAGTTAAGCTAACATGGTCAAATATGAGACATAAAGTGGGCCATTTATTTTGGTTTAATTATTGGGCCTATTATTCTAATATAATAAGATGTAGATTAATTGTGTAGGCCTATTAGGCCCATTAGGGATTGTTAGATGGAGACCCTAATGTGTCTAATATATAAGGAGTGCTAGGTCCCCTCTCTAAGGATCTAAGACATAACGACTAAATTAAGTTTTTCTCTCTCTACCATCTAAGAGACTTAGTCATAAGATCCGGAGAGAAGAATCTGGTGCACTTGATCGTTGATTGTGTTCTTACTTCCGTTCATCATGGCGTTGGATCAAAAATCAGGTTCTATCTAATTTTCTCTAATTTAGTATTCTAAGTATTCATGTATGATCTTGGGTATAGAATAATTTTTATTCTAACAATTGGTATCAGAGCCTGTATACATGATCTTAGAATCTTTGGATGGGTAAACCTGATTAAATTAAAAAAAAAAATTAAAGCCGTAATAGTGCTTCACGGCGTGGCGGAAAAATAAAAAATCAGCGACACGGATGTTTTTCTCAATGCTTGAAGTCTTGCGTCTATTGGTTATAAGTTTAGATTGAGATGATTGAATTTGTAAGGAATATTAAATTCGATTGGTTACCAGATTCCATGTGGCTCATGTTTAAGTGATACATTCTGTGTTTGCTTAGAAGACTTTTCATGGTGAGCCGATATAGAAAATATTACAAAATCGCCCGGCTTTCGGTTTCGGTTACCTACTGTTGGTCTTGAACGTATGGCTTTAATTTACCTTGGGTTTTCATTTATGTTGCATGCATGCCGTGTTGCTGCTTAAAGTCTATTGAATTTAATTTAGGTGATTAAATTTGTATTGAATATTATATTCACTTCACCTATATTTTTGCATGGCCGTGGCTTGCGTTTGTTCAATAGCTTATTGGTTAAAGTATTTTGACTGTTTATCTCGGTCTTTTGTATACAATCTTCCTTAGTAGATCAATGTATTTGTTATGATATTAAAAGTACCGAGACAAAGTATATGATTAAGGTATTAATTTTTGGATTATAATTTAGGTTGTGTAATAATTTGTTTAAAATCCTAAATTATAAAATTAATCTCATAAGGTTGTATAAAGCCAAAATAAAGCTTATTTCATGTAATAAACATGAAATTTTATTTAGTGTGACATTAGAGATAATTATATTTTAATATCTCATAAAGTTTAATTTTCATGCATTTAGCATTTTTTGGATGTCACATTAGAGAGAATATCTCTCTCATAAAGTTAGATCACAATGCTTTAGCTTATTTATTTAGTAACATTATTAAGAAATATTTTGTATATTTCATACGGATATGTTACATAAGAGTGTGATTGAGGACATTCATGACCCCATGTCTATAAAGTTAAATCACACATTAAAGTTAATTTTATGGGTAATATAAAGTGTATCCTGGCGTTAAAGAGAATTTTATGAATTGATTGAACTGTTGCCGCCAAAGTGGTCTGTTCATTTAATTTATAGAATTTTAAACTTTAATGGTGAGGGATGTCTCTGATTAAAGTACAAAATTATTCTGCCCAAAGGTGTTGATTTTGTATAAGATTTAGAGATGACACATGAGACATATGATTGAGAAGTGACTTGTCTGAGTAGTCTATTCACCCAAAGGTGGTAGATTTATGAAGATAAGAATATATTCTCAGATCGTTTAATGTGGAGAATTTAGAATTGCATGTTATGTATTCTGCCCAAAGGTGTTTCATAATGATGTATCTAAATTCTTAATTGTGATTTTTATTGGCTTTTATCGATATTACCCTGTGGTTTGCTAATATAATGCATTGTATTTGATCTATTCAGTCACCTTTTCTGTCAACAATAACATGGTCACTATTGAAGTCTTGACTGGTTCAAACTTTAAGAAGTGGAAGCAAGATGTGGAATTTGCCATTGAGATGGCAGATGTGGATTTGGCTATGACCACATCAAAGCCAGCAGAACTTAACTGATGCCAGTACTGATGCACAAAAACAAACACATACAGCCTGGTGGAGATCAAATCGCATGTGTTATCTCACAATAAAGAGGTCAATTCCTGAACACTTGTTAAGTGGTCTTCCTAATACTGATGTGGCTAAGGAGTTATTGACCGCAGTGTCCCAAAGGTACAAAGTCTCATCAAATGCAGAAATAGGAACATTATTGAGGGAGCTTTATTCCATGAGGTATGATGGAGTTGGTGGCATCAGAGAATACATCATTAAGATGGTCCACTATCAGACTAAACTAGAAGGCCTTAATATTTTCCCTTCCTGACGCATGTATTGTACATCAAGCATTAAATACCCTCCCTGCAGATTTTGGTTTACTCTTGACCACGTACAATTCTCAGGATGAGGCATGGGGTATCAATGACTTGATTACAAAGTGTGTTGCTGAAGAAGAGAAATTGAAGAATGAGAAACTACAAGCTGCCTCTCATTGTATCCAAGCCTAACAAGAAGGGAAAGGGTAAGAAATCTAAATTTTCTACTCTTACGAATGTTCAGAACAATAACTCTGGTCAGTCAAATGCTGTGGGTGTCAATAAATTTGCTTTTAAGAAAGATAGGTGCCACTTCTGTAAGAAGAAAGGTCATTTTAAAGCGAACTGTTTCAAATATAAAGCTTGGTTAGAGAAACGTGAAAACAAAGGTAACTCTTTAGCTCTTGTTTTATATGAATCCAATTTAGCTATTGCCCCATCTGGATCTTGGTGGCTTGACTGTGGAGCAACTAATCATGTTGCATTCACTATGCAGGGGTTCATAAGCACGAGGAAGCCAAATAAAGATGAGAGTAAACTTTTGGTTGGCAACAATATGGAGGTGGACGTAGAATTCATAGGAGTAGTTTGTTTAAATCTAGATTCTGGTTTTAAACTTATTTTAAGAAACACTTTCTATGTACCGTCTTTTAGACGAAATTTAGTTTCAGTTTCAGTTTTGGACAAAGAAGGCTACACTTTTGGTATTAAAAATGGGAATATTTCCTTAACTTTTAATTCAAATGTTGTTGGCCATTGTGTTTTGTCATATGGTTTATATAGATTGTGTTTAACTCCAAATGAAATTTATTCCACTGCATGTAATGTTGAACAAATTGTTGCCTAAAGACCCCTAATTAAGGAAAAGTCTTCCATGTTGTGGCATAAAAGATTGGGCCATATTTCTAGGGAAAGAGTAGAAAGGTTGATAAAAGATAACATCCTTCCTACTCTTGACTATGATGACCTAGAAACATGTGTAGACTGTTGTAGGGGAAAAATGACCAAGATTAAGAAAAAAGGGTCAGTTCGCAGTAATGATCTTTTACAGATTATTCATACAAATATAAGTGGCCCTTACTCACCCACTATATGTAATAATAAGTATTTTATTACATTCATTGATGATTTTTCCCGATATGGTTATATGTTCTTGATTAAGGAAAAGTCTGAAACTCTTGATAAATTCAAGATCTTCAAGACTGAAGTTGAGAAACAGTTGGGAAAAACTATCAAAATAGTAAGATCTGATCGAGGAGGTGAGTATTATGGCAAACATGGAGTTGCAGGACAAGTAAAAGGTCCGTTTGCCAAATACTTGGAAGACTGTGGCATTATTGCTCAGTTTACCATGCCAGGTAGTCCTGAACAAAATGGTGTTGCAGAAAGGCGAAATAGGACACTTAAAGATATGATGAGAAGCATGCAAAGTAGGGCCAATCTTCCTAACTATCTTTGGGGTGAGGCTATTAAAACAGCTTTATATATCCTCAATAGAGTGCCTAGTAAGTCTGTTGCTAAAATTCCTTTTGAGTTGTGGACTGGACGCAAGCCTAGCCTCAATCATTTTCGAGTATGGGAATGTCTTTCAGAGGTATGTCTTTATAATCCTTATGCAAGTAAAATGCATCCTAAATTTTCTCGTTGTTATTTTATTGGATATTCTGAGCATTCCAAAGGTTATAAATTTTATTGTCAAGATGGAGGTGCTAGAATTGTAGAATCACAAACAGCAAAGTTTTTGGAACATGATGTGGCTGATAAAAATGACTCTAATACCACGAATGAGAATATACAGGTTACAGCAATTTATGTCCCTCAACCTATAGATAAAAGTATTGTGGAGTCTGAGCCTGTGGTTGTTCCTATAGAGGGACAAGAACCTCCTATTGTTACTGAGGTTCTTCAACCACAAGATACAGTTGAACAAGTTCCACTAAGGAGATCTATTAGGGAGAGGAGACCTGCTATCTCATCAGATTTTGTGGTATATTTAGGAGAACATGATTATGATATTGGCCACGTTGTTGATCCAATTACTTTTACAGAAGCTGTCTCTGGTCCCCAATCTGACATATGGTGGGATGCAATGAGAGATGAGATGCAATCTATGAAGCATAATGGTGTTTGGGAGCTTATTGAGTTGCCTGAAGGTTGCAAACCTATTGGATGTAAATGGGTTTATAAAACCAAAAAGAACTCCAAAGAGAAAGTTGAGAGGTTTAAAGCCAGACTAGTTGCCAAAGGTTATACTCAAAGAGAAGGGATTGATTTTAATGAAACTTTCTCTCCTGTATCCTCTAAGGATGCATTTAGAGTACTTATGGCACTTGTAGCTCATTATGATTTAGAGTTACATCAAATGGATGTTAAAACCGTCTTTCTCAATGGAGACCTTATTGAAGAGGTTTATATGGTGCAACCTGAAGGATTTGTAGATGATAACAATGATCGTCTGGTTTGTAGACTTAAAAGGTCTATTTATGGGCTCAAACAAACATCCAGACAATGGTACTTGAAATTTGATGAGATAATTATATCCTTTGAATTTGTTGAAAATAAAGTGGACAGGTGCATATATCTCAAGGTTAGTGGAAGCAAATATATCATCCTCATTCTTTACGTAGATGATATTTTGCTTGCAAGTAATGATCTAGGCATGTTGCATGAGGTTAAGCAGTTATTGTCTAGATAATTTTGACATGAAAGACCTTGGAGATGCATCCTTTGTTCTAGGCATTGAAATCCAAAGAGATAAGTCTCGAAACTTATTGGGTCTCTCTCAAAAGGCATACATTGATCGCATATTAAAAAGATTTAATATGCATAACAGTAATTCTGGAACTATACCAATCTATAAGGGTGACAAATTGAGTTTGGAACAGTGTCCTAAAAATGATGTTGAGAGAGAGTCAATGAAGAATATTCCTTATTCTAGTGCAGTAGGGAGCCTGATGTATGCTCAGGTCTGTACTAGACTGGATATTGCTTTTGTAGTAGGTCTTTTGGGTAGATATTTATCAAATCCTGGAAGGGACCATTGGGTTGCTGTAAAGAAAGTTTTGAGATATTTGAAAGGGACGCAAGACTATATGTTAACATATAGGAAGGTTGAAAACCTTAAACTTGTGGGATACACAGATTCTGACTTTGCTGGCTGTAAAGATGATAAAAAATCCACATCTGGTTATGTTTTCACATTGGCTGGTGGTGCAGTTTCTTGGAAAAGTGTCAAACAGACGCTGTTAGCTTCATCTACTATGCAGGCTGAGTTTGTAGCATGTTATGGGGCGGCTACACAGGGTGTATGGTTACACAATCTCATTGCTGAGATGACCATTGTCAGTTCTGTGTCAAGACCAATTGGAATATACTGTGATAATATTGCTGCAGTATTATTCGCTAAGAATAATAAAAGTATCACAGGGTCAAAGCATATGGAAATCAAATACTTGACCTTAAAAGAGTTGATAAAGAAAGGTGACATTGAAGTAGAGCATATTATGACTGAATGTATGGTTGCTGATCCTTTGACTAAGGGACTCCACCTTGGTGCTTTTAAAGGGCATGTTGCTAGCATGGGATTGGTTGAGTCATTTGATGTTCTTGGTTAGTAGGAGTCAGTATATATGTTTGCTCTACTTATTTTTGTTTTGTTTGAGACATCATTTTGATGTATTTGGATTATTATAAATTTCAATAATAATAATCATTGATGATTCAGTCATGACATTTTATATTTATAAAGTCTTAAGACATGTGTCAGTCTTAAGCAAGAGCCTGAGGCATTAATCGTTGGGCTAATGTGTATGTCTTATAACACATAAAGATATCTTGGATATAAAGTTAATTATGAGACATACTGGTTTAAATTATTTAAACCATAAGGTATTTCTCTTGCATACTTGTGATGCATAAAGTAGAGAAATTGGTGACTGACAAGTAAATAGCACATTATATAAACCATAAAGCTAGTGCTATTGTTACTTGCTACACTACCACATCTAGTTCATGTGGGCAAGATTCATTAATATTTGTAACCATAGAAAGAATTGTGTCGCATTAATGATACAAATTCTGCTATGATTCAATATTGAGGATCTTGTTTGACCGAATGATACTTTAGAATAGTCTCTTGACCAACATACATTAAGCTCATAAAGTTTTAAAATATTATCTTGGCATAAAGAATTAGTCACAATTAATGTCGCCCAAGTGGGAGAATGTTAGATTTTTTAATCTAATTATGGGCTTACATTAATTGTGATTAATAAGTTAAGCTAACATGGTCAAATATGAGACATAAAGTGGGCCATTTATTTTGGTTTAATTATTGGGCCTATTATTCTAATATAATAAGATGTGGATTAATTGTGTAGGCCTATTAGGCCCATTAGGGATTGTTAGATGGTGACCCTAATGTGTCTAATATATAAGGAGTGCTAGGTCCCCTCTCTAAGGATCTAAGACATAACGACTAAATTAAGTTTTTCTCTCTCTACCATCTAAGAGACTTAGTCATAAGATCCAGAGAGAAGAATCTGGTGCACTTGATCGTTGATTGTGTTCTTACTTCCGTTCATCATGGCGTTGGATCAAAAATCAGGTTCTATCTAATTTTCTCTAATTTAGTATTCTAAGTATTCATGTATGATTTTGGGTATAGAATAATTTTTATTCTAACATTTAGATCACGATGGATAATTCTGAGGCGAGAATCTTCATGTAGATAGAGAAGTCCTCTCGCTATTCCTCCTATAATCTTGTATCGTGTTGACCAGTCCAATAGACGTTGATTTTCTGAGTCTGTATTGTGATTAAACACAAAATTTTCAGTTAATTTATTGAACTATAAATACAGATTTCGAGAAGGTTACTATCTTTCATTTCTACACGCATGTTTGTGTGGAATTGAGGAAGTTGTTCTTTTCAACGTAGTCAATAAAGGAGATCATAGGAAAAAGAGCAGGACAAAATAGAAGCAAGTTATGGTTGGCACAAACCAAAAAGAAAGTAGTCCAGGCTTTTGTTTGGAACAAATTCATAGATAAGTAACTTTTCTTCTCCTTCCAAGCAAAATCCCAGAAGTCGAACCAGATTTCTGTGTTGAAGCTTTGCAACCAATAAGATTTCATTTTTAAATTCTTCTGCACCTTGAGATGAACTTCTGGATAGCCTCTTCACAGCTATCTCTTGTCCATTGGGAAGTATACCCTGAGTGCATATTAGAAAAAAAATAATTAAAATAACCATTCACGTCCAAGCATGTTATCTGAAAATTCACTAAAAGTCTATCAATCATGCAAATTTAATGCACCTTGTAAACAGGACCAAATCCACCTTCACCAATTTTGCTACCAAGAGCGAAGTTCTTGGTAGCAACCTGAACTTTACTCAGGTTATATTGTAAGGACTCTGTGGTTGAGATTTCTTCATCATCTAGACAATAAGTTGAACATTACTGCGTTAATTGACTCAATCATCTGAGATGGGAATGTGTGAAAGAAGAAGAATAAAACTGTTTCCCCCAGTGTAACAATTTGCGTGCTTGAAAGTACCAGCTCTTTGGGCTGTGGCTTTAGGTCTTTTCATTGATCTAGATGCTAGGAAAAAGAAGGCCAAGAGAAACAGAACACCGGAAACAGAAAGCGTTACAACGATAGCAATTATTGTCCTTCGAGAGATTCGCCCTTTTTCTGCGTCGACAAAAAGGAGTTTAGCTAAAAATTTCTGCATTCATTGTGGGGAACCTAAATTCATAAATCACAATGATGTTCTGGTTTACCGCAACTTGAATACAATTAAAGACCAAAAATTGGAAATGTTCACATCATGATATCAAAAGCAGTAGCCAATGAGAATAAATATAAATGAAAGAACCAGTTATATTTTTCCATTGAATTATATCTCATCATCCAAGCGTTTAGCAAGCTCTGAAGCTTACCTTTACTGCTTGGAGGACCTGGAGTTAATGGAGGGGCTGTTGCAGGCATATCAACATTGTAAAAGCGCCAATTCTCGAACCTAATGTTACAGCTAGGAAAGAGAATTCTGGCTCCCACTCGACTAAGACAACAATTTGGCAGAACGGAAATAGCATTTGTAAGGCAGGTATGACAATCGACACTGGAAAGATCAGGAGTGCATTGTTCAAGGCCGTATAAACTCTGAGACCCCGAAAAATTCGCTTCCTGAACAGCAAAATGTTTTCCTGAACGATTATTTGAAGCCGTTGTAGCTATCTCATTCACCGTTTCCAATAACGCCTGATTAAACCGGGTTGCGTCAGTTACATTCATGCTGGAGTACTGCGTTTTTGGCTCGCTATCATCCAACCTGGAAAAGATAGATTCATTCGCATAACGCAATAAGCATCTGTCATACCAAAATGTGGCAGTTTTTCCGTTCGGGCATATCTGCAAGACATCCCGACTGGCACTAGCCACGCAACTCTGGCAATCATCACTGCCAAGATCACCACGGCATAAAAATAGAGCATAAACTTTGTTAGCCTGGAGCCCAGCAGTCGAATTATAGAATCCATTGGCAGCCCGAGAGGCATTTGAAGATAGGGCAGAAAGGAGGAAATTGAGGTTCGCTTGATACGTACTATTAGTAATAGTAGTGTTGTCTCCGCATCTTTTATCAAGGAGGGAATCTTGTGCTCTGTTGAAGCTAAGCAAGCAAAGCATGCAGCACAAAGACAAGAAATCTGGGGAGATTATGTTGAAGGTTGACATGGTTTCTAGTGATGCTCAAAATCTTCAATTGAGTATGGATTTGATCAGATGTTGATTATATAAGCAAGCTTTGAAACAAATGTCGCCTGGAAAAGAAGACTGGTCTGGGCCGGCCCCCCGGAGTTAGAAGACTCGTACAAGCAGCTGCTACGCTCGGAGGTTGACTCTTCTGCTGAGCCAACGTGCCTATTTTAGGCGGATACCCTCTACAATTGTCAAATCACATATCCAGAACGGGTTACATAGTCTATAATGAGTGATATATAAATTCTATTATAAGTGGCGTAATAATTCATTTCAAACAAAAGTCAATTTAAAAAAACTCAAGAAATATAAATACGCCATTTATTATACTATTTAAGTCGCTGACTGTAGAATTTATAAAATGTTGAGACCGGTTCCTCAAAAAAAAAAAAAAAAAAAGAGCAATGTTGAGACCGGATCCCACTTTTATAGGTCGTTGTTGGTCATGCAGTTGTCTATAGCCATCCCTAGGGGGAAGAAAAAGTTGTCTATAATTCTTTTTTTTTTTTTTTAATCCTTTGCCTTCTCTGCAAGGCAGGGGAAAAAAAGTACCAATCAAGTCAAAACTGAAGAAAAGTGAACGATAACTCCTCCCAAATTGGCTTGTTGAGCAGAAAATTGTGACCCTACCAATGAAACTTAGTCTTTTGTTACTGTTTAATTCTATCAAATTTTCTAAGAATTAGTTAATTCAATCATGTGAGTATTAGGATCATGAACGTTACCAATCACTAGTACCAATTGTATGAGACAATGTAGACACTGAAACAGTAAATGTAGACATTAAGTTAACAAGCGTAAATATTAAAACCATAATCAATTGTGATTATAAATGTTCACTGGTGAGATAGGACATATTTTTAAATTTTCTCTTTCAATCCATATCATCCACTTTTAAAATGGTGGGAGCTCCATCATGAATTGTTTTTACACTTATTTACTGATAATTAGTGGGAGTCCCTTGTTGCGAAGTTTTTGGCTAGGATAAAATTATTTTCTATTTTTTTTATTTGAAAATTTGTTAGACGAATTTCCAACAAACATTTCATTTTAAAGTAATGACCTTTCAAAAAATTAATACAGTATTATTTTCTTTCAAAAAGCATTCCAAGGGAGCCGTAGTAAAAAAATTTCCATTTTACCTAATAATTAAAGAGTTACTCTTACATTAATTATTAGTAAACAATTAAAACACAATTAAGAGTTTATTGTTACGAATTGTCTGGTGGACTTAAACATGTAGAAAAATATTGTGACAGAAGAGATATACTAATTAATATGGTCATTGGACGACTAAAATCAAAGTATTTGTTATTGCAATTTGAAAAACTAAAAAAAGATTTGGGTATGGTCAGCAATTGATGCTTTTTTACAGACCCATACTGTCTCTATAGTATTTGATTAATTATCCGCCTCTGTTTGCTCTTCCATCCAGCTTTCTGTTACACTATGAATAAAAAAAAATGGGGTAGGCTGTTCTGATTTGGGAAGTATATGTGTTACCAAATGAAGGTCCAGGCCTTAAGGCCCTTCCATGTAATTTTTTTTTTTTTTTTTGACAATAGATACTACTTTGAGGATGTTAATTATTGTTAATATTTGAAGAATTGAAATATTTCCAGGATTGGAACTATTTCATTGACATTATTGGAAAATTAAAATCAAAACAAAATTCAAAATTATAGATTCATCAATTTTGAGATATTAATTGTTGTTAATATTTCAAGGATTGGAACTATTTCATTGACATTATTGAAAAATTAAAATCAAAACAAAATTCAAAACTATAGATTGATCACTTTTGAATTCAAGTGTACTAATGTTATGTGCCAGAGTACAATGCGTGTTCTATAAACTAGTTGGCACAATACATATTATAAAGTAGTTGGTTTAAATAGAAAATTAAAAGCGCTAGCACTATTTTAAATGGGGAGTGGGAAGCGAGTATTAGTACCCCCAAAGTTTTGGAATACTAAATCTTTTCTTTTTTTATAAAGGAAAAAAAAAGAAAAAAAAAGTAAAAGCCAATGGTTATGTCTAACTAAAGTTAAAATTCGCTGTATTTAATTTTAAAGAAGTGTCTGTGTGTGTGTGTGTGTATATATATATATATATATATATATATATGAGGGAATTTATGATTTCACCAATTGTAGAATAAGTTACACTTGGTACCGCTATATATGTATTGTGATATAGACGTAAGCTTTGTCACCAGAAAGTAATAGTTCTTTGTCACCAGAAAGTAATAGTTTTGCTAAGTAACAATAAGGTAGATAGATAGAGTGGATTTTATTTAATGCATGTCTGTGGCCCATAATTAGCTGTAATTTATCAACTACGAGGTAATGATTTCCCTAAACCTAGATATATAGCTATAGTTACAAATATATATAACCGGTTGAGAAAATATAGATTTTTTGTAATGTGTAATGAAATATGTTTCACCTGATTGAGATTGCGATTAGAGCTCCATGACTTTATCTTAAAGATTGGAGGTCGAATCCCATCAACATTAATAGTAAAGGTTTAATATAACAAAAATAAAAAATAAAAAACTGCTGGATCGAATTTGTCTTTTCTCAACAACGTTTGTACAGTACTGAGAATTTGTCATACGTGAATGGGCGGTCTGATCCATATACAAGCCCAAAACTGACAAGGCAAATGGTAGAAATATTAAATACACACTGCCAAGGCCCATAAGTAATAGGCTAGATTTACGCTTGACCATTGAGCTAGAAATAGAAAACATGCTAGGCCATGAAAAAATGGAAATTCTTGGGTTGATTAGGCCTGTGGCCCTACTTGTGAACTTTATGAAAAACGCCAAATAAGTAAAGTAATACATGTTACTATAAAAAAATAATATAAAATAATATAAAGATACTAATGTAACTTTAGTTTAAATTACAAAGCTCATAAGTAGGGCCGTGATAAGCGTTCATATAAAAATTTTCCACCAAAAGAACGGTATATAAGAAAACTTCTGAGATAAGAGCTTGTCGTCCGCCTTCCCTTGACGAGTGACAAGTGAAAAATGAATACAGCAAATGACGAAAGGTCTTGATTTCTATGCACCAAAGCAAAGAAAAAAAAAAAAAAAGCAAAGAAAGAAAAATTGGAAATTATCATTTATTTTGACGGAAGGGGAAGATATTTAGAATTCCTAACTTTGTCATCAATCGAGGACTAATTTGCAAGGCTGAAAAGTAGTAGAGGCTGTTATTGTAAGACCGGAAATTTGTACCAGAAGGCTCAAATTCTTGAGTCTACTGTAGTCTAAAATAATTCTTTCTCAATACAATTTTCCAAAATTAATCTACCTCAGAAAGAAAAATCTAATTTAGACATTTTGAAATTTCAAATGGACTCTGATGGATGGTAAAGACTGGACGTGTTGTTTAATCATTTCAATGGAGTTGGGTAAGTGAACTGATTCTAAAACAAAATGTGCCAAATTCAATGAATAAATGACACTTTTCTTAAAAAATGAAAAAATGAAAAAAAAAAGACACGTGAATATGCAACCCTCAATCTTTAGGGTTAATAGTAATATTCCACAATGTATTGTATTATTACTTAATATCAATTTATGTACCTTTCAAAAAAATAATATTAATTTATGTACACATGATTGAAATTGCCTGATATTAAACTTGTGCCCCTACCATTAGGAAAGTAAATATTTGCATAGTTACATCTTATTTTTCTAGTGGTATTATAAAGAGACGTGAAATCCCTATAAAAAATAATTGATTAATTATTCAGATTTTACACTTTGAAGTTTTAAGTTTGAGATTTTCAAGTGTACCCTACATCTAGATAGAAGGTGTAATAATTTGATGAAACAAGTACACATATACGAAGACAGTGTAACAATTTGACAGAACAATTTGCCCGATGTAAACTGTACACTCAGATGGTGTAAAGTTTTTGCGTTCAAATATAAAACAACATCAAATTTGTCAAGGCATGGTGCCACTAGAAGCTTAGAAACGCCATGGTTTTTTCCTCTTTATCTGGGATATACTTCAGTTACTGATGCTTCATTCACAGATGCTCGCGCTGCCTTGCTCGTGGAGGATTCATCAGACTCTAATGCCTCATTTGCTCGGTTCTCTCCTCTACTTTGAATATAAAATGCAGGTGGATTAGGTGTTGGGATGGTCGTAGACAAACTGCTGAGCATGAGAACTACTGTGTCCATGTTGGGCCTTCTCTCAACCTCATCTTGAGCACATAGTAAGCCAATTTGGATGCTCCTAATGACTTCATCTCTTACGTAGGAGGCTCCTATAGATGGATCTAACAAGGCTAGTGGTGTTCCATCCCTCCAGTGCTTCCAAACCTACAAATTAAATCAGCAAAATCGATGCTAATCTCAAGGTAGGAAACATGTTATCATGTTTTGTGATGTTTATTTTCACTCACATAGCTTAGAAGGCTGTCAGCGGCATCATTTGATTCACTGAAACCGCTATTCTTCTTTCCACTTACAATCTCCAGAACTAAAACGCCAAAACTGAACACGTCTGACTTCACAGAGAATTGGCCTTGAAATGCGTACTCAGGAGCCATGTAACCCCTGCAAAATGCACACGAGAACAGAACCAAAAACATGATCAGTTATTGAACCAGTTATCCAACCAGGGACGTAATAGACATTATTGATCTGAGGACAGCTAATTTATATACTGTTCAAATTGATTATTAATGTAAATGGCATAGCTTCTAGAGGATAAATTTTTGGGGAAACATCTAAACTGCAGTAATACAAAACAAACCAGCCCTCCTGTACTTTGCATTTTATTTCTAGCCTTTCACATTTAGACATGTTCATAAAATGCATCATCTGCATGGACAGTAAAGCAAATAGCATGAGGATGTAATGCATAAAATGTAACCAAATTTAAGAGGCTGAATATTAATTATATTAAAGAAAAATTTATACTGTTATGATGCATGACAAGATGAGGCTGAAGAATTTACAATGTCCCTGCAATTTTGGTTGTATTTGCTTTAGTTTGATCCACACCAAAAAGCCTTGCCATACCAAAATCTGCAATCTTTGCAGTCATATTGCCATCTAGTAAGACATTGCTGGCTTTTAGATCACGATGGACAATTCTAAGGCGAGAATCTTCATGTAGATAGAGAAGTCCTCTTGCTATTACTCCTATAATCTTGTATCGTGTTGACCAGTCCAATAAATGTTGCTTTTCTGCATCTGTATTGTGATTAAACACAAAATTTTCAGTTAATTTATTGAACTATAAGTAATGATTTTGAGAAGGTTACTATCTTTCATTTCTACATGCATGCTTGTGTGGAATTGAGGAAGTTATTCTTTTAAATGTAGTCATTAATGGAGATTGGAGGAAAAAGAGCAGGACAAAATAGAAGCAAATTATGGTAGACACAAACCAAAAAGAAAGTAGTCAAGGCTTTTGTTTGGAACAAATTCATAGACAAGCAACTTTTCTTCTCCTTCCAAGCAAAATCCCAGAAGTCGAACCAGATTTCTATGTTGAAGCTTTGCAACCAATAAGATTTCATTTTTAAATTCTTCTGCACCTTGCGATGAACTTCTGGATAGCCTCTTCACAGCTATCTCTTGTCCATTAGGAAGTACACCCTGAATGCGTATCAGGAAAAGATAATTAAAATAACCATTCATGTAATAGTATGTTATCTGAAAATTCACTAAAAGTCTATCAATCGTGTAAATTTAATGCACCTTGTAAACAGGACCAAATCCACCTTCACCAATTTTGTTACCAGGGGCAAAGTTGTTTGTAGCAACCTGAATTTGACTCAGGTTATATTGTAAGGACTCTGTGGTTGAGATTTCTTCCTCATCTGCACAATAAGGATGAGTTAACTGATTCAATCATCTGAGATGGGAATGTGCGAAAGAAGAAGAATATAACTGTTTCTACCCAATCCAATTTGCATCCTTAAAATTACCAGCTTTTTTGGCTGTGGCTTTATGTCTTTTCCTTGATCTAGATGCTAGGAAACAGAAGACCAAGAGAAGCAGGACACAAGAAACAGAGAGCGTTACAGCGATAGCAATTATTGTCCTCCGTGAGAGTCGCCCTTTCTCTGCATCGACAAAAGATAATCTGAATTCATAAATCACAATGATATTCTGCTTTACGGCTACTGAATGCAGTTAAGCACCAAAAATTGGAAATATTCACATCATGATATCAAAAGCAGTAGCTAATGAGAATAAATACAAATGAGACAATCAATTTTCCGTTGAATTATTTCTCATCATCCAAGTATTTAGCAACCTCTGAAGCTTACTGCTTGCAGGACCTCGAGTTGGCGGAGGGGCAAGTGCGGGCATGTTAGCATTGTAAAAGCGCCAATTCTCAAACCTTATATTACAGCTAGGAAAGAGAATTCTAGCTCCCAGGCGGCTAAGACAGCAATTTGGCAGAACTGAAATAGCATTTGTAAGGCAGGTATGACAATCAACACTGGAAAGATCAGGAGTGCATTGTCCAAGGCCGTATAAACTCTGAGACCCCGAAAAATTGGCTTCCTGAACAGCAAAATATTTTCCTGAACGATCATTTGAAGCCGTTGTAGCTATCTCATTCATCGTTTTCAATAACGCCTGATTAAACTGGGCTGCGTCAGTTACATTCATGCTGGAGTATTGCGTTATTGGCTCTCTGTCATCCAACCTGGAGAAGATGGATTCATTCGAATAACGCAATAAGCATCCGTCATACCAAAACGTGGCAGTTTTTCCGTTCGGGCATATCTGCAAGACATCCCGACTGGCACTAGCCACGCAACTCTGACAATCATTACTGCCAAGATCACCTCGGCATAAAAATAGACCATAAACTTTGTTAGCTTGGAGCCCAGCAGTCGAATTATAGAATCCATTGGCAGCCCGATATGCATTTGAAGATTGGGTGGAAAGGAGGAAATTCAGGTTCGCTTGATACGTACTGTTAGTAATCGTAGTGTTGTCTCCACATCTTTTATCAAGGAGGGAATCTTGTGCTCTGTTGAAGCTAAGCAAGCAAAGCATGCAGCACAAAGACAAGAAATCTGGGGAGATTAGGTTGAACTTGAAGGTGGACATGCTATCTATTGATGCTCAAAATCTTCAATTGAGTGTGGATCTGATCAGATGTTGATCGTATATGCAAGTTTTGTAACAAATTCCGCCTGAAAAAGAAGACCAGTCTGCGCCCTGGTGTTAGAAGACTCGTACAAGCAGCTGCTAATCTCAGATGTTAACTCTTCTATTGACAAGCCACGTTCCTAATTTTAGGTGGATGGCTTCTACAATGTTCAAAAATCATATATCCAGAACAGATTGCATAGAACGGACAGAGTTTCAAACAGTTAAAATTTTATGACTCCACTCTAGAGATTGAGGGTTCGAATTCTACCAACGTCCCATAAAATAATATAGGTTTATAAAAAAAAAAAAAAAGATTGCATAGATTTCTATAACAAGTGACATAAATTCTATTAATAAGTTTGGAATAATGCATTCAGACGAAAGTCAATTAAAAAATCTCAAAAAATATAAATACGCCATTTATTATAACATTTAAGTCTCTCACTATAAAATTTATAAAATATTGGCATAACAATTATTGAGACCCGGATCTTACTTTTAGGTTCCTGTTGGTTATGAAGTCGTGGCATAGCCATTTATAGGGTGAAGAAAAAGTTGTCCATAATTTGTTTTTTTCCTTTACCGTTTACAGAAAACAGAGAGGAAAAAAAAGAAAAGAAGAAGAAGTATCAATCAATTCAAAGTTGAAGAAAAGTAAACGATAACCCCTCCCAAATTGGCTTGTTGGGCAGAAAATTATGACACTATCAATGAATCTTAGTCTTTTGTTAATGTTCAATTCCATCAAATTTTCTAAGAATTTGTTAATTCAATCATGTAATTATTAGGATCATGTACGTTATCAATCGCAAGTAATACCAATTCTACGAGATAATGTAGACACTACTGTAGTAAATGCAGACAATAAGTTAACAAGTGTAAATATCAAAACTATAATCGATTGGTAGTTAATATTCCCTAGTGAGATAGGACATATTTTTAAATTTTCTCTTTTAATCCCTATCGTCCATTTTTTAAATGGTGGGATCTCCATTATTAATTGTTTTTACATGGATTTACTGAAAACTGAGGGGAGTCCCTTGTTGCGAAGTTTTTTGTTAGGATAAAATTATTTTCTATTTTTTATTTGCAAATTTATTAGACACATTTCCGACAAACTTTTCATTTTAAATACATGACATTCCAAAAAATTAATACAATATTATTTTCTTTAAAAAAACAATCCAAGGGAGCTGTAGTAAAAGGTTTTCCATTTTGCCATTAATAATTAAAGAGTTTACTCCTACATTAATTATTACAAAACAATTAAAATACAACTAATAGTTTATTCTTACAAATTGTCTGGTGGACTTAAACATATAGATAAATATTGGGACAGAAGACATATACTCATTAACATGGTCATGGACGATTAGAATCAAAGTATTTTCTACAGTCATTTGTAAAATAATAAAATGCTGGGGTATAGTCAGCAATTGATGCTCCTTTACATACCCATCCGTCTTAGTAGTATTAGATTAATTATCGGTCTCTTTTAGCCCTTTCACTAAGCTCTCTATTCCACTATTTAAAAAAAAAGGGAAATAGAGTGTTCTAATTTGCGAAGTATATGTTATCAAATGAAGGTCCTGGCGTTAAGTCCCCTCCATGTAACTTTTTTTTGTTGCTAATAGATAATTACTACTTTGAGGATGTTACTTATTGTTAATATTTCAAGGATTGGAACTATTTCATTGACATTATTGAAAAATTAAAATCAAAACAAAATTCAAAACTATAGATTCATCAATTTTGAGGAGATTAAGGGGCTGTTTGGTTCAAATTCTTCAATCACTATCACTATGGGTATCATTAACTCTACTGTAAGTATGAGTTTTGATGATTCCCCCTAACATGCTTGGTTTAATTATGGAATGGGTATCATTATAAAAAAAACTTGTTTGGTTTACTAGAATGACTTTTAAGTAAATTTTAAAATTTGTATATCCTTTATTTATGATATACATATTTTTTAGATTTCTTATTTTGTATCTTTTTAAAAAAATTTCTAAAAAAACTTCTTCAATTTTAAATATAGCCTTCTCTAATTTGAGTTTTATGCAAATGATACCCTTAAAAAAAGTCATTTTTATTGTATTAACAAAGAGTACTATATATCTTTGATTTTCTGTTCAAATTTTTATAAAAAATAAGTGTAAAAAATTATTAAAAATAATTTTTATAAAAAATTTTATAAAGTACTAATAAAAAATATTCAAAATCAAAAGGCGAGAGAGAGAGAGAGAGAGAGAGAGAGAGAGAGAGAGAGAGAGAGAGAGAGAGAGAGAGAGAGAGAGAGGAATAGTATAATGAGGATAGGTAACTCAAAAGATATGTATTTTTTTAGTGGGCGTATTTTTACCCTTAATCATACGAGTTAATGGATTTGATAGAATAGTATTTTGGACGGAATCATTAACACCCCAATTAATCACTATCATTCCCATTGAATGATAGTGATAGTTGTTTTACAAATATTAACAATGGGTATCATTACTTATGATATCTATTCCCTTTCTTAATTCCCCTAAACCAAACACCCCCTAATTGTTGTTAATATTTCAAGGATTGGAACTATTTCATTGACATTATTGAAAAATTAAAATCAAAGAAAAATTCCAAACTATAGATTCATCAATTTTGAATTCAATCATACTAATATTATGTGCCAGAGTACAATGCATGTTCTTATAAAGTAGTTGGCTTAAATGTGCTATTAAATTACAAGCACTAGCACTATTTTAAATGGGGTGTGGAAAGCTGGTATTAGTCCCCCAAAGATTTTGAAATACTAATGGGCCGTTTAGTTAGAATTCTTCAATCACTATTACTACGAGTATCATTAACCCTACTATAAATATAGTTTTTGATGACTTCCCCCAGCATGTTTAGTTTAATAATGGAATAAGTATCATTATAAAAATACATGTTTGGTTTACTATAATGGCTTTCAAATAAATTTTAAAAATTTTAAATCCTTTATTTATGATATACATATTTTTTAGGTTTCTTATTTTGTATCCTTTTAAAGAAAATTTCTAAAAAGACTTCTTCAATTTTAAATATAGCCATGCTCTAATTTGAGTTTTATGCAAATAATAGCCTTAAAATAAAGTCATTTTTACTATATTAATATGGAGAACTATTATCTTTGATTTTTAGTTCAAATTTTTATAAAAAATTTGGATGTAAAAAAAATTTATATAAAATTTTTATAAAAAATTTTATAGAGTACTAATTAAGAATATTCAAAATCAAAAGACATAGCACAGAGAGGGAGGGAGGGAGGGAGGGAGGGAGGGAGAGAATAGTATATTGGGGGATGGATAGCTCAAAGTATGTGTGTTTTTGTGCTTTTGCCATTTTATAGAATAGTATTTTGGGGGTAATCATTAACACGCCAATTAAATCAAACACCCCCTAAATCTTTAGTGTTTTTATAAAAGAAATAAAATAAATAAAAGCTGGTGGTAATGTCTAATTAAAGTTAAAATTCGCTGTATCCAATATTAAAGAAGTGCCTGTGTGTATATATACACACATTATTTGTTTGAAAGCTATGAGGGAATTGGGGCCATTTGAATAAATTAGGACAATGAATATATTATTTCACCAATTGTAGAACAAGTTACACTTAATAGAGCTATATATGCGTATTGCAATGTAGACGTAACCTTTGTCACGAGAAAGTAATAGTTTAACAAAATTAACAACACGGTAGACAGAGTGGATTTTATTTAATGATTTCCCTAAACCCAAATATATATAATTGATTGAGAAAATATAGATCTTTTGTAACATGTACTGAATTATGTTTCACCTGATCGAGATTGCTGGTGACCATTAAATTTGATGTGGTTTATCCCCATTGGATCGAATTTTACATATTTTCAACAGAGTTTGTATAGATGTGAGAGTTTCTCGTGCGTGAATGGGTGGGCTGATCCATATATAAGCCCAAAACTTCAAATGCAAATTGTAGAAACTACTAAATACATACAGCCATGGCCCATAAGATTAAGTACATCATAAGGTAACACCGTCTAGTTGGGCCCCAGAACCACGAAAAAATAGAAACTGGTACTATTTTCGCATAGGCTTTTTAAAAGATCTAAAGTATCTGCCACGAAAAACAGCCATACAACTATCATTCTTTTTTCATCCCAAATTATACATGGTAGGATTACACCACTTACAAATCTTCTCTTTTTGTCCAATTCTCTTGAAAAAGTTTAGTCTTCTTGTCTACAAAAAAAAAAAAAATGTATATATGTGCTTAATTACAAGTGTGTATATTTTTTAAAACATTTGAACTTAAGCAATGAAAAGCTTTTCTTTGGGTTTTATATCTTCAACATCAGTCCAAATTTCAATTCAACTGGTTGCCGAATGAGACTACATTAATCAAGGGGCTGTTGGTATCCATTTTTGGAAACTGTACAAAATATATATTTCTAAAAATACAAAAAATCTCAAATTGAAACATTTATTGACGGTACTAAAAAACAAAAATTATGATGACGTTTCAATCATTTATCCATGCAATTATTTAGAACAATAACCATTTTTCCTACAAAGACCTACCCAGTGAACAGTATAAAACAGCAACGCAGCATTAATTTTGCAAAAATCACAATTTATCCCAGGAGTTTCTTGCAAATGTTTACTGTTCATAACCTTTGCAAAATCCACTGTTCAATTTTTTCCTTTATCTAGGGTTCAGTAATTGAGAATTCATTTATAAAAGGCCCTGGCACTGATTTGGTGCTGGTAGTGTCATCCGAATCCAGTGGCTCTCTAGGTGAGTTCTGTGTCCTGGTAGGATCATAAAATGCAGCCAAATTAGGTGTTGGCAGCGTGACCGAATGACTACTGAGCATGAGAACTACTGAAGCCATGGTAGGCCTTTGTTGGGCATCATCTTGAACACATAGTAAGCCTATATGGATGCTCTGAATGACTTCATTTCTGGCATAGGAATCTCCCACACTTGGATCAAGCAATGATAATGGCGTTCCATCCCTCCATTGCCTCCGAGCCTGCAACATTAGTACAATTAATGACTTGAAGTGACCTCAAAGTAGGACTGACTATCGCCAAATAGAGAACATGAATTATGAAATGAAAATACCAAAAAATGTGATGTTTGTTTTGCACTCACATAGCTTAGAAGGTTATCGGCACCATGTCCTTGGTAGAAGCTAATCTTGTTCTTGCCACTTACAATTTGAAGAACTAAAACACCGAAACTAAACACATCTGACTTTTCAGAGAACAATCCTTGCATTGCATACTCAGGAGCCATATAACCCCTACAAGCCAGAACAGTTGATATGATCAGTATCAAAACACATTATGCCTCGTTAATTTGAAACCTAAAAGTAAGCTGGAATATGCGCATTCAAATTCTGCATGAGTAGCTAAATAGGGGCGCAAAACTTACAATGTCCCGGCAATTATGCTTGTGTTTTCTTCAGACTGATCGGCTTTGCAAATCCTTGCCATGCCAAAATCTGCTATCTTTGCGTTCATATTTTCATCCAGTAATATATTGACAGCTTTAAGATCGCGATGAATAATCCTAAGAGGAGAATCTTGATGAAGATAAAGAAGTCCTCTTGCTATTCCTTCAATGATGTTGTAACGTCTTGACCAGTCTAACAATCGTTGCTTTTCTGGATCTTTACAATGATATCAAAGATAATCTTTCAGGTCAATTAGTGGACTACAAAGTAAAATATGGCTGAGAATTAATATTTTCCAATGCAATCACTATAAAAAAGTAGACAAAACAAAATGTGTTTATGATAAGTATATATTTGAAACCAACCGAAGAGGAAGTAGTCAAGGCTTTTGTTTGGAACAAATTCATATACAAGTATCTTTTCTACTCCTTTGAAGCAAAATCCCAGTAGTCGAACCAGATTCCTGTGTCGAAGCTTGGCAAGTACTGCTATTTCGTTCTTAAATTGTTCTGCACCTTGTGTTGAGCGTCTAGATAGTCTCTTCACAGCTATGACTTGTCCATTAGGTAGAGTACCCTATGGAAATGTGGACAGTATTCAAAAAATGATTAGAAACATCTTTTACGTGTTTGTGTGGAGGGAATGTGAGCATGAAAAGCGTTGCGATTTTTTAAAGCACTTACTGAACATATTTGCACGCACCTTGTACACGGGACCAAATCCACCTTCGCCAATTCTGTTATCCACTGAAAATTTATTTGTGGCAATTTTAATCGCACTAAAACTATATTTTAAGGATTCAGGATCGACAGTTAAGCTTTCAGCTCCATCTACACAAATAACATCAAAATTACTGACTTTATTAATATTTCAATCATGTGAGAAAGGAATTTTTTAAAGCAGACAAATAAGAAAAATTTGATTATGCATTTGAGTCGCACAATAATCTTATGTGATGTTAAATCATGATCTTTGGTTAGATGAAGGTCCCATTTGAAATTGAAAACAAAGTTGGCTTTTCAATTTTAGCTCAAGAGTTACCAATCAACTATAAGAACTAAAAAAAAAAAAATAGCCATTGAATTGCCAGAAATGTAAACCATATTGATCATAACACTTTGATGGTGCAAAATTGTATTAATCCTAAGGTATACTAGGAAGAGTAACCCTAAAATATTGAAACTTCATGTGCTTCCTCACCCTTAAAGGGATAATGAATCTATTCCAAATGATAACTTAAAATGCAAAATGAGATACATAAGGAGAAATTTACGTTATAGAACGAAAAGGCACCATAAGACCCGTAATCAAAATAAAAATGTGCTAAGTTGTGTTTAGTTTGGCATTG
Source organism: Mitragyna speciosa (assembly GCA_024721245.1). Lineage (NCBI taxonomy): Eukaryota > Viridiplantae > Streptophyta > Magnoliopsida > Gentianales > Rubiaceae > Mitragyna > Mitragyna speciosa. The sequence continues at coordinate 31,985,703 of CM045552.1, forward strand.
AAAAAACTCAAAAGATGTGTTTATCAAACAAGACAATTTGTTAGGTTGGGCAATGGAAATTTTTTTTTTCTACTGAAAGGGGTGGGATTCTAGTAGAAGTTATGGTTTATGTCTCAGAACACAGGTAGTTGGAGCAAATTCGTATTATGCACAACTTAACATTGCAAAAAGCAACCTGTGAACAACTTATCCTGAACAGACTCAAGAGTTGCCTCAGCAATCTATGACAGACCTCAGTGAAATTGACCATCGTTGCTTGGATATCCTCAATTAAGAAATGACAGAATTCTTCATAAAACGAAAGGCAACGTTTGTGTTTATTTGGTTGTTCATAAATTAAGATGCGAAGACCAGAACTATTTGGTAGTAACAACAAAACTGCTTTCTTCATTGGTTTACCTCTACTCCAAATTGCTTTCCATGGCCAATTCCATGATGGTTTAAGGGCTCGAGTATAGTCCTTCCTTCTTGGCTGCAAGCCATTTCTAATCGGTGGGTAAGGATTCTGAGTTAAATTGCTTGTGATGCCTTCCTCTTGTGAGGGTATGACAATCTCCCCTAGTATTGGGACTTCTTCGTGGCCATTTATTGTGGCATTCCTGGATGAAGAAACCATAGGGCTCTCCTGTTGCTCTAATGCCTGTTCGAGGCTTGCAATGACTTGGGCCATTGTAGGCCGTTTCTTGGGCAGGTAGGTGTAAGCAATTTTCAACAGACTTCAGAAATTCTGTTAAACTTTTTGAAGGAATTTTCCCCTGTAGACTAGGATCAACAATTCTATCAATGTCCCTTTCTGTAATACATTCTCGGAAGCATGACAGTAGGCTTTGCTGTTCTTGAGATTTAGTGTCTATGGCAGGTCTTCCTGACAAAACTATCAACAACACAACTCCAAAGGCATATACATCGCTTTTTCTTGTCAATCTACCAGTCATGAAATATTCTGGATCAAAATAACCAGTTGTGCCTTTTACTTTTGTGCTAACATAGCTCTTTGATTGGGTTTTCTTTTCAAGTTTGGATAGTCCAAGATCTGAAATCTTAGCCACCAAATTCTCATCCAACAGGATGTTAGAATCCTTCACATCACGATGTATTACACAGCGTTCAGTGCCAGTATGAAGGTATTCCAGTCCACGAGCAGCACCAATGCAGATTCTAAGCCTTTGCTCCCAGCTAAGAGGAGCAACATCCTTCCCCATTCGGCTAAGTTTGTAGAGATTATCAGCAAGTGTGCCATTAGGCATGTACTCATAAACAAGGATCATCTCCTGGCCCTCAGTTACAGTAGCCTAACAAAGAGACAAGATGAACATGTCAGGAGCTTAGAAAGTGTTTCAATTTCTGTCCAAAACTCATGAGCCCCTTGCCTGGAATTGGATTTCAATCTTTTTATGGCAACAGTTTCTGAAATGCTTGGGATAAACGCTTTATACACTTGACCGAATCCACCCCTTCCAATGACAAATGCATCACTAAAGTTTTGGGTTGCTGACTTGATCTCAACAAGTGAGAAGCGAATGGAAAGATGGCTCAGTTCTGGATGTTTGTTTGTCTGTTTCCAAGTTGAATTTATCTTCCCAAATTTGCCTCAAGCTATAGACTACTACATTGACTAAAATAACTAAAGATTGTCATTACCAGTCGTAAGAACATTGCTTTGGCCAAAAGATAAGAGCACCTTTCGAATTGCCAAGTTCCAAGAGGCCGACAGCTCTTTTTGGAAATGTAGGGCTTGGAGTTGCAAGACTGTTCCCAAGGTTGCTCAACTTGAAGATCTCTAGTCCGTTAAGGAGTCCAAAGACTAATTTGTTGGCTGATTGCAGGGCAATCAAGAGATCACACTTGCTACCCTCTTTATCACCTTTCATTTTGACCATATAGTCCCTTATATACATGGAATCCCATTTCCACCAGCTCCATCTAATAACATCAGCCCTGAGTCTCTACAGTGTGATTGTTAATGATGACTCTGAACTCCCTTTGCTCACTCTCTGCCATCCCATCATCAAGCTGGCAGAAATGAAGCCTGAACTAAGGTATACAAAACCTAATTCTATGGATATTTTCTAAGTAATGTTATACATCCTGGTTTACTCTTACATCTCCTACTGCTTTCCAGGATGTCTGGTAAAGTTTTGGTGGTGCAATGAATTCTGGCATGTGTGCGTATTTAATCCTAAGAGCCTGATGAATTACTTGATGAACTCCGGGGTGTAGCAAGTAATTAGTATCCTTACTCCATCTTCGAAACATACCTAAATCTTCTAATGATGAGATAGAGCTCCCTCCAATGTTCAACCTTTGTATCACCTCAAGTGCAGTGCTATTATCAATGTCATAGAAACGATTTTTCTGGCCAACAATACGAGCCCCTAAATGACCATCAAGTGTGTAATAAAGCCCAGTTGGCATGGAAATGATCTCAATTCCATTCACAAAAGCATGTCTGTTAAGCTTTGACTTGGTAAATAGGGAGGGTAAAAATGTTATGTCCAATCTTCTATTTTCTTCGACATTCAAACAGAATTCCTTAACAAAGTATTTTACACCCAAATTTTCAGCAGTAAGCGAGGCACTGAAGTCTCTGAGAAGGGTGAAAGGACCAGCTTTTACAGTGAAAAAGTCGAAAGAATTTTCAAAACCATGATAGGAAGCAGGGTAAAAATGTAAGCGGATGAATTTCTGACCTGGGTTGACTCCGAATGTGTAGCTAAATTCAGTTGTGGAGATTCTTGAAGTCTTGTACGGGACAGGATCAATGGAAAATGATTTTTCAGCTGCAGTTGAGGTTCTTGATTTGCCATACAGGAATTTTGAGGTTGCATCGCTAATCCATTCACGGCCATCAAGTGCGGTTGAGTTGCCAACAGAGCCACAGTTAATAGCAGCATCACCTATGGTGTAATATTGGTTTGATAAATCATAACCTCCATTAACAAAAGCTATAAACTGATGATCACTGTCACTGAATAATACACGTGAAACAAGAACGAGGACTAAAACTGGCCTAAAGTACATAACTTCTTGTTTTGCTGAGCGCTGAATTGTGAGCACTCATTCAGACAAAGAATTCTTCACTCTTTTTTTTTTTTATTTTTATTGGGATCTTTTCTCTCGTGATTATCTAGGCAACTATAAGCTATATACCAGGTGGTGATTTTGTTACCATAGAGAGGAAGGCTTTCTGTTGTAATTTTTGGGCTTCTTGTGCTGTCGCTGAAAAATATCTAAATTAGCTCAATGAAGAATGCTTTTTTCAGTGACCTGACAAATCAATGGAAAGGAAAATGCAAAGAAGGACAATAGAGAAGACTATATGGGCAATCAATGGAAAGGAAGACGCAAAGAAAGACCATAAAGAACACTCTATGGGCTGCAAGTTGACTTTCGTTTTTGGTTTTCTTAATTTCAAAGGAATTCTTGATTTTTCTTTTTACTTAATTTTTTGATTTATATATTATCTTGTGTTCTAATTATCATACATTTTCTTGATATTAATTAATAAATTAATTTTATATAACTTAAATATGGAGTATGGAACATAACATGAGTAGCAATCCAACTTGTACCGTGAAGAATTTTGATTATAATTTTTCACTTTAAAAAATAAAGGTGGATAAGAGAGTTTCACTTTGTAATTTTTTATCATTTGTATAATTATTTTTAAATTTAAACAAGTATTTTATGTTGTAATATTTTTTATTTTTTTTTGTCAAATTATCTTAATTAACATATAGAATAAAAGAGTTTGGGGCTTTGTCACATCAGACTCTTTTTCGTCGTCCTCACGTGCTCGTCACGTGATTTTTGGTCGCCCTTGGTTTTTTTGTTTTTTCATTTTTTTCTCTTGTCTTTTGCACAATGCGTTGCTTGTTTTGTTTGATGAGTTTTGTTATGATCTTGCCTTTTCCCTCTCGTCATCCTCTGTTTATCTACTCTCCTGATTTTCACTCTTTTCAAGTGTTGGAACGATGGGCTCGACGTGAAAAAGCACAGACTGCTGCCGAGCAAGTACTGGGATGACCGGCTCGAGGTAAAAAAAGTGAAGACCATTGACAAGCAATTTGGAGATAATCTCTTCCTTCATTGCTTCATTTGCTCTATCCCTTCATTCTTCTGCATCCTATTCTTTCTTTCTCTATTTCCTTACAGCAATTTTCTCCCTCTTTATCCCCTTATCTATGGGTAATTTATTCTTTCTTTCCATATTTTTCTTATTTACCAAAGAGTTAAAAGCATCAAAATCAGGTTGAGAGATTTCACTAAACAAAATCTAAAAATATTACGGATCAACTCTCACTGGACGACGAAGTCAATTCTCATCTCCAATGGTGACAAAGGAGGACAAGTACACCTTTGCAAATGTTAGCTTTTAGTTTTTTTTTTATTTATTTTGGTATTTAAACTGATTTCCTTGATATTTGTTTGGATTTGATGTCTACTTTTTGATAAAAATCCTCCTTTCTCACAAATAACTCTCTGATTAAAGGATATTGTGTTTTGTATTGCTCTTCTCCTACGGTAAAATTTTTCCTGAACTTCCCTTCTTCTATGGTCTTCTCACCCTAGCTACCTTTTGTTGTTTTCTATTTTCTTGCAGGTTGGAGAATTTTTCCCTTCCTTGTCTTATCCAGGTTTGCCCTCTAAATGTGCTTGGATTTGTTTTTTTAATTTTATGGTTTTTTCAGCAATCTAATTCTTAGATCTGTAGCTGATGTGGAGTTATATTTTTGCCCCTTAATTATTGGGTGATCTATTAATTTTTTTGGGTTTAGCTAATATTTGTTTGGTCAGAATCTTTGCTTGTTTATGAAAATTTTTGTCGGCCCTATCTTGTTAATGTGCTCTGATTTTATATATATATATATATTTTTGCTTTCACTTTTCTTTTTGCTAGAAATTATTCAAGCTCTGTAAAAGCTGAAAGAGCTTATAAGATGAGGTAATCCGTATATTGTTAATGCATACTTTCATGAGGTTCTTGTGACAAGTATAGAAACAAATTGACTTGAGTTGGATATCAGTGTATGCGAGATCGGGCTTCAGGTTGCTTTTGCTCTTTCAAGTTCTGAATCAATCTAGAATTGATTTGGATTACTTGGAGAAATATACATCTCAAGCTTGACTTTAGTTCGCTGTTATAGCAGCTATGCTTCACATCCCGCTATTATTGATAACAAGAAATATGCCAGTATATGATAGACTGATTGTGTTGAGCAAGCAATAAGGCATGCTTATTTGTGTTGTCATGTAGGAATAGTTTGGAATATATAATAGCAATTTATTCATGTCCTTTCTTTCCTAGCTTTCTGTCTTTTATGGCTTGATTATGTCAAGCTTCTCTATAATCTTTTGTTATTTATGCCTTTATACTTATTTGAATTTTGTTTCTTCAAGTGTTAATTAAATGCAGAAATCTGTTGCTCTATGCTGTTTTTTGTTTACTTTGCAGCTTATCATTGTGCCTTTGCAGATGTTTGATACATATGGTAACCATGTCAAAGAAAATAAGAATATTCCATTAACAATTAGATGAATTTTGTGTTCAAGATAAAAGAGGTTTTCCCCTTTAAGGTTGGTATTTCCACGGCTTGCATTGCTTTGTCATCAAATAGTAACATATTATTCTTGTTATGAGAAAATAGGTTGAAAAGATATTGAAAAGAGGAAAAACAGAGAGAAGGCTTATTTTATAGTAGGAACAAGAGACTGAGTATTATGCCAGCCATTCTACATGCTTATACTCATATTATGTAATAAAGTTCAATGATGTCCACGAACATTATAAAAGAACAATGGACAATAATTTGCAAATTGGAAATACATGTAACTATGCATGGTACAAGGACTACGGGCACTTGCTTATTGCTGAAACTGAAGTTTGCATTGATAATTGCAAATATGTTTCAATCACTAATATCATTTTCAGTGGAAACAAAGGTCTAGCAGTTTATTGAAAATATTTATTTTGAACCCAGCATTGATAGTAAGCAGTAGTGTCAATAACAATGATGTATTGGTAGTGAGGTACGACTATCCTAATTTAGTTATACTTAATGAATTTTTATTCCATTTCTTTTTCTTTTGTTCAGCTAATTTCTCCGCCCTTAATCTTCATCTTCCCTTTCTCTCTGCAAATTCCAGCAACTTCTTTTGTGTGTTTAATGTTTTTTTAACACATTCTTGTTTGCTCTTTTAGCTCTTGCAACTTGTGTATATTTATTATCATCTCTTGTAGATCTACAAGGCACTTCAGTGCTCTTTAACTCCTTTCAATAATCTGGTAATTTCTCCATCCATTAATACTTTTTGCCTTCATTTTTCTTTCAATTTTATTTGTTTGTTCTCATTTTCCTAATGAAATTTAATTATGTCTAATTTTATTTAGGCTATTATGTGATTGGCGCTCTGTTGTGTGTTTTAAGAACTAAAGAAGATAAATTTTTTTCCCTTCTACATGTATTCCTCTTATTAATATATGTATTTGGCTCAATGTCCCTAAAGAACATATATTCATTCGTGTTTTATATTTATTAAAAAAATTGTTACTGGTGCCTTTTTTATTCATGTCAATTGTTGACCTTATTGTTTTATCCATTACACTTGACGGTGGCTTAATTCTCCTATTATGTCTACTTTCCCTTCAGTTATACGTGTTTTTACATATGGAATATTAGTTACTCCTGGTTCTTTGTATATTTTCACTTCATTTATGTGCTTTTTTATCGTCATTAAGCATCAATAGAGGTAACTTGTTTATGCATCTCTTGTTGGACAATGTTGCTGTGGAATATTTTTCTTACTTTAGAATTTGATATCTAGAGCGTGAGCTATGTTAATTGTTAGTTCTTAAGTACGTTGTGACCTTTGATCTTGTAATTCACTGCTATATGGTTTCAATTTGTGGCAGGTAATCTTATAGTTGTCTTTATGAAAAGACGAGTGTTGCTTATTAAGTTATATATATCTAATTGTCTCAATTCTTGTTATTTGAAAATTCCTCATGTGAATTCAATTCCTCGCATTCCTTGGAACATCAAATTTTAAGGTAGTTCAGGACTGAAATAGTATGTTTATCTATGAAATTACTTCATTTTACTGTATGAGATGCGTTCATATGGACAAGGACGAATTCTTTTGTTCTAAGCCATAAATGTTAGTTGTGAACTGCTATATTTGATTTGCCTTTTTTTTCCCTATGAGCTGCAGAAGATGATCTTGAGCAACCTAGCAGTCCATTTGTAGCAAAGACTGAAGAGAAGAGGAATTACTGTGGTTGCACTAAATTAGTAGTTAAACATTATATCAAGGTAATGCAAAACCTGTCAGAAAAGACTGAACAACAAAATTTTAGGATCATAATTTTGAGTACATATTAGACATACCCTCTATCTCTGGCATTTAGTTACTGTACTTAATTGGAATTTTTCATTGTCTTTCTTGACAGTTTTCAAATAATTATCACTTACAGTTGAACATTTTAGCAACTCTTATGCTGCCATTTTCTCAAAATAGCTTCCTTTATGAATGTGACTTTTTTCACTCCTTTTTGTTTTTGTGTTTTTTGATTTATTGTGGCATGTGAATTTTGTGTATTCAGCTACGAAAAGTATTGATTAATTGACTTGGAATAATGAATTTTTCACAATTTTTTGATTTAGTTTTATGTTTATTTGAGCTGTGGAAGGATTGAGTAATTAATTTTGTGTAAAAATATTTTCTTTGTTGTTGGTTTTGTTGAAGTGTTCATTTTTTCCAAGGATTTTCTTATTTAGGATCCCTCTTTGTTCTCCGTGGTTTTTGAGTGTTTTATTATGTTGGCAGGTAGCTGTTTCACATAAGGTATCAGTCCTATTCCGTTATGGGAAATGAAGTATATCTAGGTGTAAGAATAGTTCTAAATTATTATACTCTTATGTATTGGTTGAGCTTTCATAACTGCATTGAATGGTTCTGAAATAGCTATATCCAGACAGTAGATATTATATGGGTCGATTCATTGTTGAATGTCAAAGGACTCAGAGTTTTTTCAGTATTTCTTTTGGAAATTTGTGACCATATTAGTATTCTGCTATTGACATACTCAGGGCAAGCTTGTTCTGGAAATTACTTCGATCTACAGTGTGTTTAATTGTGATTGCTATCCTTAGTGTATTTTCTGTTTGACTGTTACTGTTGGATTGCAGTGCCAGTGAAGTAGATGACTTCACAGGAGATAAAAGAAAAGTTCTCTAAAAGGCGTCTATGTGTTGTCTTACTGAGTTTTTGTAAAAAATAAGTAGAATTATCTATTGATCTTATAGGGTTACTGGGCTCAAACATTGTGCTGCTACTTAAGAATTATTCGTAGCGGTTGATTTTTTTTTATTTTGTTTTCTTGCCCCAACTTTTTCTCAGCTAGGAAGAATTCAGATTGTTGTATAACTCCTTGTGTTATTTTAGACTAGCATAGGACCTTTTCAATATCCATACCTCATATGAAGTCTGACAAACTTCTAGTACTTTGTTAATAGTATTAATGCATAACACAAAGTCATTTAGTGGTTGCATCTGGTGGACTCCATTCCTATTTTCAATTCAAATAACCTGGAGATGCTTTTATTCCAGTTACAAATTGCCCTGAGCTTGGGACTCTTCTAACAAGTCTTGAGCAAGTAGATATGTGGTTTATTTTGCTTTTAATGAGATATATAAAAATTTTATATTAAGAGTTCGAGACTCTTTTAACAAGCCTTATTATTTAAATTACAGGAGAGACACGCTCATTAAAGGTAGAGAATATACTATTCCAGTGAAAATCTTATTACCACAATGTCATGGTCTTTAAAGCAATATTGACGAGAAAGTTACTATAGAAGACTTATGAGACAATAGTTGATAGAGGATTTACTTAACCGGTCATAAGTACATGATGAGGACAGTGATAATAAAGAGTTTGATTCAAATTAATGACATGATCAATTCTGTTTTACTGCTACTTGAAATAGATAAGATTTTTTGTCTCTAAGATTGAGCTTGTTGGTTCGGTCCAATAATTAAAATTGTCAAATGTGACTATTATTCATATAATCTTTTACTTTTGGGGCTCTTTCGTTGTATGATTTTATTGCTTTACACATTTGTTTGTTGTTAGAAATTAAAAAAAATGAATGTCACATGATTCATTAATGTTTCTCTAATTCTATTGCATTCAAAACAGTAGCGTCAGATTAAACGCCGTGGAAATCTCATATGGTATCAGAAGCTTACAGTTTCAGCAGCTTTCTTGGAGGATTAGACTAAAAACAAATTCCACCATATAAAGTGGATTTAACCTCCTCCAAGCACCATTGAATCAAATATATATGTCTCTATGTGAGAATCGGCTTTTGTTGCCAATAGTTTTCAATGCTTCAAGAAATAGTACTACTTACTAGGTGAAATAAGCTAAGTTCGTACCTTTATAGTGGACTAAATTAAGTGTATGTGTTTTATTATGCAATATCTGCCAAAAAATGCCTATTGGTTGAAATTTCTTAATCTGGACATTTACAGGTTGAATATTCCAAGTCTTAAGTCCTCATGATGATGCAGAATTTTTAGATAATAAATTTTAAAACCAAGTTCATGACTTCACTGCCTTGAGCCAAAAATATTCCATTGTAATTTTTACATAACAATTTTCAAGTTATTGTTCTCACTGACTTTATAGTTAAATGTGAGTACTTAGGAGTCGGTAGTAGGTAGTGTATATAATAATCAACCACGAGACTAAGTAAGACTCTCACATTTGATCCAGCTATCAAGTGAAATCAGAACTTCAAAGTCGTTATGCAAGGGTTCAGTGAATTCCATAATTTAGCCAACTAAGCATCGCCTTATGTAGTCTATATTGTTCTATTTCATAAAATTTAGCACTTCTTTTATTATCATTTTGTCAAGAAATTAAATCCCAGTTATTATATATTAATTTTTTTATAGGAGACTAATTAAAAAATTGACATGCCATTCTTTATTTTTTTTTAATTTTTTAATTATTTATCCCAACAAGTTTTTATACACTTCATATTTATTTTTGTGCTTTCATACACTTTCTATTTATTCAACGTAACGTCTAAGAATTTAATTTGTTACATATTATTTGAGATAAATGAACGCTTAATTTTATGCATTCCACCGTGCATAGAACTAATCATTAATTTATTTCATTAAAAATTTTCAATAATGAATTTTATTGATGCATATTTTTTCATAAAGTTTAAAAACAACGATTAATTTATGTAGACACCAAATTTTGACACACTTTTAGTAAAAATATGTGTGTTACCTTATTTTAGAGGGTATTTTTTATTTTTCGGGGGTCGAGTACAATTTTCGCGTATTATATCTAATTCGTCGTACTAGGGGCAAAATGGTAATTTCACCATGTAAATATTAGTTTATTTTATTTTATATCCTAAATACATGATTTTACTATTTTTATCATTATTTATGATTTTAATGATTTTTAGGAGTCATTCAAAATTTTAGTATTTTTTTTTCTGACACGTTTTCCAATGCGCTATTTTTATGAGAATTTTCAAGTGAATAATTTTATATATGCATTTTGAATACTCATAAATTTTTTGTAAAAATCTCATAATTTTTAGAGGTTGTTTAGTATTTATTTAATTTTTATCTTTTTGTTTGTTAAGGACACGTTTCCCAAGAATGCGTTAATTTCAAAATTTTTGAGTGAAAATTATAATATATGTGCTTTATGTGATAATATATGTTGTGTAAAATTTGTGTGATGTCATTTATTAATTTCCATAAATTTTATAATTTTGCCATATTTAGGTCACGCTTTCCAATGCACTTTTTATTTAAGATTTTCTTTATGAAAATTTTGTCTACAAGCATTTTATAAATTTTCATGTTAAAAAAAAAAAATTTTATTATTTTTTATTTTTTATTATTATTATTTTTTTTAAAAAAAAAAAGAAAGGACCATTTGGTATTTATTTTAAGTTGTATTTTTTTAATGTTGAATTAACCTTTCATTTGTTACATTAAATTTTATCTTTTCCTTCTTATAATACAGTATTTTATTTTTATTATTATTATTATTATTATTATTATTATTATTATTATTTATTTTATTGTTATTTTATATATATAATTTAAAAAAATTATTATTAAAAAAAAAATTCAAGTAGTTTTGTTTTATTTTTAATCTCTTTATTTTCTTCTCTTTCTTATTAAAAAAAAAAAAAAAAAACAAACAGCAGCAGCAGCGTAGCTGCTACTGCAAACTCCATCCCCAACCATACCTCCTATCATCATCACCTTCCAAATTACACTCAATCAATCAGCATACTTTGAGGGATTTTGAAAGATTTTGCTCACTTCTTCATGATTCTACTTTCATTCTCCCAACTCCCCTCTGATTTTTCCACATCTACACACAACCTCACTCTCACAGACACATTCACGCACTACACTTTCCCTCACTTCATCAGCCCACACACACAACCAGACACACACCTACACACACGTTCATTCCCCTTTTTCCTTCTCTCGGCCCCCCTCCCCCTGCATTTTTGAACACTCACACTCACCACACAGACACCAGAACACACACCTGCAATCCTTTCTGTTTTCTCCCTCACAACCTGCACACAAACACCTCACCTCACCCACACGGCCTACACAGACACACTCCTGCACATCACATCTCCCTCACTAAGCTCACACAGGCACATTACACCTCACTCCCTCTGCCTCCTCTTCCCCCCTGCGTACACAAACACACACCATCCTCACACAGACACTCACAAACACAGCAGCACAATCTCACAAAACGCACACAGGCACACATTCACTCACACTACACCTGCATTCTCACGTCTCCCTCACAAAACGCACACAGGCACACATTCAACTCACACTACACCTGCATTCTCACAACTCCCTCACTTCACCAGCAACACACACACCTCCCCCCTTCCCTGCAAATTCATCCCAAAAACGCAGCATACACACCCCTGCAGCATTAGACACACCTGCACCTCACATCTCCCCCACTAAGCTCACACTGCACTCAATTCTCACGCCTCACTTCCACAACTCACACACAGATCACTCACAGGCACAAACACCTCTCCCTTCTTCCCTCTCTCGGCCAAACATACACAAACATACACAGACATCAGTAATCACACAAACACACACTCATTCACGCATAGCTCACCCACAAGCACACACATTGCACAAGCATTCAAACATACACCTGCACGCACACTCACCTGTAAAAAAAAAAAAAAAAAAAAAAAAAAAAAAAAAAAAAAAAAAGAAGAAGAAAAGGGCAACAACTACAATCAGCAACAACAATAGCACCACAGCTTCCATTCCAGGTAAATTTCTTCCTATTGCTTTCAATTTTTTTTTTATCATTAATCCTTGAAATGGAATTATAAAAAAAAGGGAAAACCGAAAAACGTCCGGCCGAGAGAGAGAGAGAGAGAGAGAGAGAGAGAGAGAGAGAGAGAGAGAGAGAGACCTGTGTGAAAGAGGGTCAGAAAATGAGAGAAGAAAAAGGGGAAGAGAAAACCGAAAAAAAAAAAAAGAATCGGGAAGAGGAAAGAAGAAAAGGGGAGAAGAGAGAAAAGAAGGAAGAAGAAAAGAAGAAAAGAAAGAAAGAAGAAAGGAGGAAGGGGAAGAAGAAAAAAAAAAAAAAAAAAAAAAGAGGGGAAGAAGAATCGGGAAGGAGATGAGCAGAAGAAGAAGAAGGAAAACAGAAGAAGAAGAAGGAAAAAGAGAGAGAGAGAAAAGAAAGAAAGAAAGGAAAGAAAGAAAAGAGAGAAAAAAGGAGAAAAGAAAAAACCCGGTAAAAAGAAAAAAAAAAAGAGACTAAAATCGAAAAAAAAAAAAAAAGTTATTAGTTTTGGTGAAACTACGTCGTTTTGACGTAGTTTCACTCAAAACTACGTCGTTTTGACGTAGATCAGTCTTTTTTTTTATTTTATTTTTAATTAATAATAGGTATTTATTTTATAGTCCTTATGCTTTCATTAAATGCTACTGTGGCCCCGGACATCTCTGATTTATGCATTTAAGTTTCTGTTTATTGTAGATTGACCCCCATAATTTTATTTTCTTTTCAATTAGGTCCTAATTAATTGCATTTAGGTCCTCCGACTTTTATATAATTATAATTTTGGCCCCTACATTTTTTATTTCTATTTTTGACCCTATATTTTTCGGTAATTACATTTTGACCCCTAGATTTTTCTGGAATTGCAATTTTACCCTCTGATATTTATGGAAATTGCAATTTTACCTCCCAAGCTTGCTGTTATTGTATTTTAGGCAATGTTGCTGGAATTCTGTTTTAGTCCTTGAATGTAGCTGGAATTTGCAATTTGGTCCCTCACATTGCTGGAATTTTTGCATTTTTGTCCCCAAACTTGCTGGAATTTTATTTTTGGCCCTTTATTGTTGCTGGAATTTATATTTTGGTCCTTTATGTTGCTGGAATTTGTTTTAAGACCTCCATTAATTGTTAGAATTGTATTTTAGGCTTTATTTGTTGCTGGAATTTGTATTTTAATACTTGTAGTTGCCGGAATTTTTATTTTTGGCCCTTTTATATAGCTGAAAATTATAATTTGACCCTTGACATTGTTGTAAATTATGTATTATTTAATGACTTTGCTGAAATTATATTCTTGGGTTTAAGTATTGCTGGAATTTTTTATTTTTGGGTATTATACTTGCTGAAAATTACATTTTAACTTTTAAATTTGTTGTAAACTATGTCATTACCTTAATTAGGGTTTGAAATTATAATTTTACCCTTTTGTTTGTCATAAATTACATTTTCACTTTAGAATATTGCCTAAATTTCCATCTTTAATCCAAATCTTATAATATTTTATTTTTTGCAAAAGAAAAAATTTAAAATTAGTTAAGTCCTCAAAGCTTTAAATTATTTCTTTTCACATTTTCTTTATTTTATCAAATTTATAATTAATGCTTTAAAATGGGGTCTTGTTAGTCTAATTAATGTGCAAATTAGTTTCCTTTATTTTCGCTTTAGTTATTTTAATAATCATTATTTGGGGTGTTAAAAGTTTAAGTACATATTATTGTATTTTATCTTCTATTATTATTTCTTTATTTTTGTTGTTTTGCTTTATTTACTTATTTACTTATTTATTTTTACTTAAACAATTTTCATTTTTCTTCCTAAATAAATGATTATTATTATCATTATTTTCTTTCTTTTACTTTGTTTATTATTGCTATGATTGTTTGAATTATCGTGGTATGTTCATAGTGATCGGTAGGAAATTATTCAATTAGTAGTTTATTTATTTAAATAGTGGTATTTTTGACAAGTTTGTTCATTTTAGTAGCAATTTGTACCGGGTCTTCGAATAGGAGGTACCTCTATTACCTTTTTTTATTATTCTTTATGTGCTTTTACGTGCTCCTATGTGTTTTTCTATGTGTTTTTATGTATCTTTGTGCTTATAATTTTATCCATGTGCGAGTGTTTATTTATTTATGTCGTATTATTTACTCGAATTTAATTTTTGATTATTCAAAGAAATGTAATAGATAGATAATATATTCTATTTAGCAAAATTCTTTGTATTTAGATAGTTAATGTAATAGATAGTTTATGTTTTATCTATTTAATTAAAACCTATGTATTTTAGATAGAAAGTGTAATAGATAGGTTAGATAGGATATCTTTTATTCTCTTTCCATTTTTTAGATTGCAATTAGGTTATTCTCCGGTGTAATAGTTAGGGCTTTGTGTGCTATGTGTGCTATGTGTTTATGTGTTTTATTCGCTTTCTTTAGGATTTTGCATCTAGAATATCATGCTTATGTGTTATGTGCTCCTACTTGCTATTATTTGCTTTTATGTGATTTATTGCTTTAATACATGCTTTATTTATTTACTTGCTTTAATTATATATGTGTATCGTCGCCACACTAGTCCAAAGCTAGTTGTGGTTAATTCCGGTTTCTTCGCTAGTCCAATGCTAGCGGAGAACTTATAGAAAATAGGCTAGTCCAATGCTAAGCCTTTAGGTCATTTTAGCATTAGGAACATTTTTCGTATGCATTTCATGACATTTCACACACATTTCATCTTTTAGGCTTTTCCCATTTTCTATGAGTTTTTTATATATATACTTTATAACTTATTAATTATTTTAACCTCTATTTGGTGCATAACATTTAGATTCCACTACACAGAATTTTAGGTCATTTGCATGATTTCGACTAAAAATAGTCATCTACTCACGTGGGAAGCGATGGCGTACATGTCGTTCCTCCCTCCGTGAGTAGGAACAGTCAGTCACGAGTCCGTTAGTCCCCCGTACCCGTTATGTTGCATCCCTACTTTCTTTGTTCACTTACTATCTATACTACTATTTTCCTTTTCTTTTGCATTCTATTTTGCACCTAAACTCGTGACTCCGTCGAGATCTACATTCGGATTTCGCAATTAATGCGGTAATTCCGACTAAATCTCAATGGAACATTTTGTCCCTTAACGATACCCATTTTTAGGACTAGATTTGCATTCATATAGTTGCATCCAAATGTGATAAAATCTTAGGGTTATATTAGGAAAATTTAGACTAAACCTCGCAACTAGTTTCGGCTAGGTTGAAAGGGTGCCTTAGGCGCGAGCCTTTGCCTTCCCTTTCTTCAACTGTGACTCCCGAACCTTTTTCTCTTGTTTTCAAAGACCTGGAGTCGTCTAAAAGGGTTTTTCTTGTTTTTTCTATATTTTTCCAAAAATCATTTCTTTAAATAAACCATTCTTAATTTTCTTACCTTTTATAAAATATTTTTGGTGACTTGGTACACCAAAACTCAATACCAAGTGGCGACTCCGTTTTTTACTAAAAACCCTTTTCAGACTATATTTTCGGGCCCAAAAAATCGTCGCATTCTCCAAAGTCCCATTTTAGGCCCTTTTTCTTTTACTTTAAAATAAAGCATTTTTTTTAAACACAACCATATTTAATTCTTCCCTTTTCTCTTTTCCCGACATCTTTATCACACTATACTAGAGTTTCTATTTATTTTCGAAAAATAGGGCGCGACAATTTATTTCATTAAAAATTTCCAACAATGAATTTTCCTATGCGTATTTTTCCATAAAGTTTAAAAACAATGAATTTTCTAAACAGAAGATCAAGAATCAATAAGAAATGTGTGTTAGGCATTTAACATGTCATACCACCATACATTGACTTTCTAATTAGGATTTTGTACCCATAATAACGGTATACATTATTATCATTCTCTTCCAACCAATCATATATTTTTTAATTTGCAATTTAATCAATAAAATAAAAGATATTATTCCCTATTCATTTGATATAAATTACTGGGCTAAATTTGTTTTTACCGTGCAACGCGTGACAGTAATTGCCTAGTATCATATAAAGCGGTAACCTTCCTTGACTAAGTAAACTACGAACAAGTTAATCAATTAACGAGAATATGAACTGGTTAACCGATTCATGCCTATTCCTAATTGAAATACACCTGCAACATACATGCCTTCTTCTAGCGTTAATTAAAAACAGACAGACGAAAAGCATGTAGTACTTAAAATATGCTGAATGCTAGACTTATGCTTGACCCCCGAGCTAGAAACATAAAACAAGTTACGCACGCCAGGAAAAAATTGGTATAGGAAAACTTCTAAGAGCTTGTCATGCGCCTTCCCTTGACGCGTTACATGTGAAATGTGAAAACAGCAAGTGACGAAAAGCCTTGATTCCTATACACGAAAACAAAGAAAGAAAAATTGGACATTGTCATTTATTTATTTTGAGGGGAGGGGAAGATATTAAGAATTCCAAACTTTGTCATCAATCCAGCACCGATAATTGAAAGTAGTACTACATTAAAAGGCTGCTATTGTAAGACCCCTGTGCATTGGGTTTCATCAGTTGAATTTAATCTTTTGGATATTAACTGTAGATTAAAACAGTAAACTTGAACCAGAAAGCTAAAATCTTGACTTTATTGCTGTCTAAAACGATCTTTTTCAAAAGAATTTTCCAAAATTAACCTACCTCGAGAGAAAAATCTACTTTAGATATTCTAAATTTGGAAGTGGACTACAATGGATAGTAAGGACTAGACATGTTGGTATAAATCACTGGTATTCGCATCCGTTTAATAATTTGCGACTAATCCTTTTCGAGTCTGATTGGGTCCTTTGCAGGAGGAAGCTCTTCTAAAGTTGTTCTTTCCATCCTATGGGTTTCGAACCTGAGATCTCATGATTAAAGGATGCAACCCCTTCTACTTGCACCAACATCTGTGCAGTAGATATGCTGTTTAATCATCTCAATGGAATGGGTAAGTAAACTAATTTTAAAACTAAATGTGCCAAGTTCACTAAATAAATGACACTTTCTTTAAAAAAATAAAAAAATGAAAAAGAAATGAAAATATATCACCCTCAATCTTTGGGTATATTAATTTATGTACCTTTCAAAAAAAAAAATGATATTAATTTATCAACGCATGATTGAAATCGCCTGATACTAAGCTTGTGCCCCTACCACTACGAAAGTAGATATTGTATAGTTACATCTTAATTTTTCTAGTGCTATTATGAGGAGATGTGGTCCTATAAGAAATAATTGATTAATTATTCAGATTTACAGTTTGAAATTTCAAGGTTGAGATTGTCAGGAGTAGACAATATCGAGAAGGCGTAATGATCTAATGAAACAAGTACATATATATGAAAATAGTGTAATAATTGGACAGAACAATTTGCCGGATGTAAATTGTACACTCAGATGGTGTAAGGTTTCTGTGTTGCAATATAAAACAACATCAAACTTGTCAAGGTTGACAGCTTTGCGTGGTGCTATTAGAAGTTTAGAAATGCCTGGTTTTTTACACTTATCTTGAATGAACTTCATTTAGTGATGCATCATTCGCAGATGCTGGCGCTGCTTTGCTTTTGCTGGATGCATCAGACTCTAACGCCTCATTTGCTCTGTTCTCTCTTCTACTTTGAATGACAAATGCAGGTGGATTAAGCGTTGGGATGGTGGCAGACAAACTGCTGAGCATGAGAACTACTGTGGCCATGTTAGGCCTTCTCTCAACCTCTTCTTGAGCACATATTAAGCAACTTGGATACTCCTAATGACTTCATCTCTTACATAGGAGTCTCCTATAGATGGATCCAACAAAGCTAGTGGTCTTCCATCCCTCCAGTGCTTCCAAACCTGCAAATTAAATCAACAGAAATTGATGCTAACTAATCTAAAGGTTAGAACCGTGTCACCATGTTTTTGATGTTTATTTAAACTCACATAACTTAGAAGGCTATCAGCGGAATCATTTGATTTACTGAAACCGCTATTCTTCTTTCCACTTACAATCTCAAGAATTAAAACGCCAAGACTAAACACATCTGACTTCACAGAGAATTGGCCTTGAAATTCGTACTCAGGAGCCATGTAACCCCTGCACAGTGCACACCAGAACAGAACCAAAAACATGATCAGTTATCAAACCAGTTATCCAACCTGGGATATAATAGACATTATTGGTCGGAGGACAGCTAATTTATATACTGTTCGAATTGATTACCAATGAAAATGGCTTGGCTCTTAGAGGATGAATTCTTGGGGAATCACCTAAACAGCAGTAATACATACACAACCAAGCCAACCCTCCTGTATTTTGCATTTTATTTCTGGCCTTTCACATTTAGACATGTTCATAAAACGGTAACTAGACTTATGCATCATCTCCATGGACAGTAAAGCAAATAGCATGAGGATGTAATGCATAAAATGTAAGCAAATTTAAGAGGCTGAATATTAATTATATGAAAGAAAAATTTATGTTGTTACGATGTATGACAAAATAAGGCTGAAGTATTTACAATGTCCCAGAAATTTTGGTTGTATTTGCTGTAGTTTGATCAACACCAAAAAGCCTTGCCATACCAAAATCTGCAATCTTTGCATTCATTTTGCCATCTAGTAAGACATTGCTGGCTTTTAGATCACGATGGATAATTCTAAGGTGAGAATCTCCATGTAGATATAGAAGTCCTCTTGCTATTCCTCCAATAATCTTGTATCCTCCAATAATCTTGTATCGTGTTGACCAGTCCAATAAACGTTGCTTTTCAGCATCTGTGTTGTGATTGAACACTAAATTTTCAGTTAATTTATTGAACTATACATAAAGATTTCGAGAAGGTTACTATCTTTCATTTCTACGTGCATACTTGTGTGGAATTGAGGAAGTTATTCTTTTCAATGTAGTCATTAAAGGAGATCAGAGGGAAAAGAGCAGGACAAAATAGAAGCAAGTTAAGGTTGACATAAACCAAAAAGAAAGTAGTCGAGGCTTTTGTTTGGAACAAATGCATAGATAAGTAACTTTTCTTCTCCTTCCAAGCAAAATCCCAGACGTCGAACCAGATTTCTGTGTTGAAGCTTTGCAACCAATAAGATTTCATTTTTAAATTCTTCTGCACCTTGAGATGAACTTCTGGATAGCCTCTTCACAGCAACCTCTTGTCCATTAGGAAATACACCCTGTGTGCATATCAGGAAAAGATAGTTAGAATAACCATTCACATCCTATTATGTTATCTGAAAATTCACTAAAAGTCTATCAGTCATGTAAATTTAATGCACCTTGTAAACAGGACCAAATCCACCTTCACCAATTTTGTTACGAAGAACAAAGTTGTTAGTAGCGACCTGAATTTGATTCAAGTTATATTGTAAGTACTCTGTGGTTGAGATTTCTTCCTCATCTACACAATAAGTAGAATGTTAGTGAGTTAATTGATTCAATCATCTGAGATGCGGATGTGTGAAAGAGGAAGAATAAAACTGTTTTGGCCCAATGTAACAATCTGCATCCTTGAAATTACCGGCTTTTTGGGTTGTGGTATTATGTCTTTTCTTTGACCTGGATGCTAGAAAACAGAAGACCAAGAGAAACAGAACACCGGAAATAGAAAGCGTTACAGCGATAGCAATTATTGTCCCTCGCGAAATTCGCCCTCTCTCTGCATCGACAAAAGGAGTTTAGCTAAAAATTTCTGCACTCATTGTAGATAACCTGAATTCATAAATCACAATAATTTTCTGGTTTAAGGCTACTGAATACAATTAAAAGACCAGAACTTGGAAATGTTCACATCATGATATCAAAAGCGGTAGCCAATGAGAATAAATATAAATGAGAGAACCAATTAAATTTTGCCATTGAATTATATCTCATCATCCAAGTATTTAGCAAGCTCTGAAGCTTACCTTTACTGCTTGGAGGACATGGAGTTAAATGGAGGGGCTGGTGCAGGCATATCAACATTGTAAAAACGCCAATTCTCAAACCTAATATTACAGCTAGGAAAGAGAATTCTGGCTCCCAGGCGACTAGGACAGCAAATTGGCAGAACTGAAATAGCATTTGTAAGGCAGGTATGACAATCAACACTGGAAAGACCAGGAGTGCATTGTCCAAGGCCGTAAAAGCTCTGATACCCCGAAAAATTCACTTCCTGAACAGCAAAATATTTTCCTGAACGATCATTTGAAGCCGTTGTAGCTATCTCATTCATCGTTTTCAATAAAGCCGGATTAAACCGGGCTGTGTCAGTTACATTGATGCTGGAGTACTGCGTTATTGGCTCTCTATCATCGAACCTGGAGAAGATGGATTCATTCGAATAACGCAATAAGCATCCGTCATACCAAAATGTTGCAGTTTTTCCATTTGGGCATATCTGCAAGACTTCCCGACTAGCACTAGCCACGCACCTCTGACAGTCATCACTGCCAAGATCACCTCGGCATAAAAATAGGCCATAAACTTGGTTAGCTTGGAGCCCAGCAGTCGAATTATAGAATCCATTGGCAGCCCGAGATGCATTTGAAGATGGAGCGGAAAGGAGAAAATTCAGGTTCGCTTGATACGTACTGTTAGTAATAGTGGTGTTGTCTCCACATCTTTTATCAAGGAGGGAATCTTGTGCTCTGTTGAAGCTAAGCAAGCAAAGCATGCAGACCCTGGGCAAGAAATGTGAGGAGATTAGGTTGAACTTGAAGGTGGGCATGGTACTTAGTGTTGCTCAAAATTTTCAATTGAGTATGGATGAGATCAGATGTTAATCGCATGGGCAAGTTTCGAAACAAATTCTGCCTGAAAAACGAAGACTGGTCTGCTAATCTCAGATGTTGACTTTTCTATTGATCGGCCAAGTTCCTAATTTAAGGTGGATGGCTTCTGCACCACAATATCCGGAACCGATTACATAGATTTCCGTCAGTGACATACAAATTCTATTATAAGTGGCATCATAATTCATTCAAACGAAAGTCAATTTAAAAATCTAAAAAAATATAAATATACCATTTATCATGATATTTACGTCGCTAAGTGTAAAATTTATGTAGCATTGATTGAATAACCATTGAGACGCTAGAATCCTACTTTGGGTTATTTTTGGTTATGAAGTTGTGACATAGCAATCCATAGGGTGAAGGAAAAGTTGTCTACAGTTTGTTTTTTGCCCTTTGCCTTCTCCACATAGCAGGAAAAAAAAAGAAAAAGTACCAATCAAATCAAAATTGAAGAAAAGTGAACGACAACTGCTCCCAAATTGGCTTGCTGGGCAGAAATTATAACACTTCCAATGAACCTTAGTCTTTTGTTACTGTTTAAATTTATCAAATTTTCTAAGAATTTATTATTTCAATCATGTGATTATTAGGATCGTGTACGATGTCAATTACTCGCACCAATTCCACGAGATAATGTAGACACCGAAATAGTAAATGTAGACATTAAGTTAACAAGTGCTCAATGTTCACTGGTGATGTAGGACATATTTTTTGAATTTTCTCTTTTAATCCCTATCATCCATTTTTTAAATGCTGGGCTCTCCATCATGAATTTATTTTATACTTATTTACTGATAATTGATGGGAATCCCTTTTTGCGAAGTTTTTGGTTAGGATAAAATTATTTTCTAGTTTTTAATTTGAAAATTTAATAGACACATTTCCAACAAACTTTTCACTTTAAATACATGACATTCCAAAAAATTAATACTGTATTATTTTCTTTTAAAAACCAATCCAAGGGAGCTGTAGGAAAAAAATTCCGTTTTACCACTAATAATTAAGAGTTTACTCTTACATTAATTATTCCTAAACAATCAAAATTCAATTAAGAATTTATTCTTACAAATTGTCTGGTGGACTTAAACATGAACAAAATATTCTGACAGACGAGATATACTAATTAACATGGTCATTGGACGATTAAAATCAAAATATTTTATACAGCAATTTGAAAAATTAAAAAAGACTTGGGTATAGTCAGCAATTGATGCTTCTTTACAGACCCATATTGTCTCGATAATATTACATTAATTATCCGCCTCTTTTTCCTCTTTCACCAAGCTTCCCATTACACTATGAATAAAAAAAAACAGGGTAGGCTGTTCTGATTTGGGAAGTATATGTGTTATCAAATGAAGTTCGAGGCCTTAATTCCCCTCCATGTGGTTTTTTTTTTTTTTGGCTAATAAATAATTACTACTTTTTGGATGTTAATTATTGTTAATATTTCAAGGATTGGAATTGTTTCATTAACATTACTGAAAAATTGGAATCAAAGCAAAATTTAAAACTATAGATTTCATCAATTTTGAATTCAATTGCACAAATGTTAAGTGCTATAGGGCAGTGCATGTTCTTATATAATATTTGGCTTAAATGTGCCAGTGAATTACAAGTGCTAGCACTATTTTAAATGGGGATTGGGAAGCTGGCATTAGTACCCCCAGAATTTTGGAAATACTATCTCTTTAGTCTTTTTCATAAAGAAAGAAAAAAAAAGCCACTGGTTATGTCTAATTAGAGTTAAAATTTGCTGTGTCCAATTTCTAAATAGTGTATAATATATATTTTTTGGTTGTGGTATCATTATTTGTTTGAAGCTACGAGAAAATAAGGGCCATTTGAATAAAAAAATTAGGACAATGAATATATGATATCTTCAATTGTAGAATAAGTTTTCACACTTGGTACAATTCTAGATGTATGCAATATAGACGTCAGTTTTGTCACGAGAAAGTCACAGTTTCTAGCAGAAAGTAACAGTCAGGTAGGGAGAATGGATTTTATTTATTCTATCTCTGTAGCCCATAATTGGCTGTAATTTATTGACTACAGGATAATGATTTTCCTTTTCTGAATATATAAATACAGTTAATATATATATATATATATATATAGATATATATTATACAACTTTTCAACATGTAATGAATTATGTTTGACCTGATCGAGATTTCTGGTGACCATTGAACTTGATGTGTATATAATCCCATTGGATCGAATTTGCGCATTTTCAACAGAGTTTTGCACATTTGTGAAAATTTCTTATAACTGAATGGGTGGTCCGATCCATATATAAGCCCAAAAAAACTGCAAATGCATACGAACATCATCTGCTTAAGGTGCATAGTTGGGCCGGTGAGCCATGGAAAGAAGGGAAGCAATAATATTCTTGCCTAGACTTTGCAGAAGATATGAAATATCTGCGACGAATATTCTTCCAAGAATCAGCCACGCAACTGTAATTCTTTTTTCATCTCAATTTATATATGGTAGGTTTGTGCAACTTTTAAATCTTCTATTTTTGTCCAATTCTCTTGAAAAAGTTTAGTCTTCTTGAATAGAAAAAAAAAAATGTATATATCTACTTAATTGCTTCTGTGTGTGTATGTGTGTCTTACAACTTTTGAGATTAAGCAATGAAAAGCTTTTCTTTGGGTTTTATATCTTCAAATTCCACACGCTTACTGAATGAGACTACATTAGTCAAGGGGCTGTTGGGGTCAATATTTGGAAACTGCACAAAATATATATTTCTAAATGTACACAAAATGTGAACTTGAAACATTTGTTGACGGTACTTAAAAAAAATTATGATGAAGTTTCTATTGCAGCCATATATTCTGCATAATTGCATCCATATCTACAACTGTATTATTTCTGTGTATATCTTATTGATTCACTTTCTATATTAGTTACCTTAGCATATGATCTAGTAAATATTTTTTAGCTACATTAGAGGGATACTGTATTATTTTCTTACATCAAGCTTTCTGCAATATACCTTTTCTCATGGTATCAGAGCCAAACCAAAATTAACCATAATCCTCTTTATGTTTTTCGACGAGAGAGAAACCCATGTCATCTTATCAAACTTCGAATGCAACACCCACTGGGAAAGGGGAAGTTGCTGCAAGAATGATAGATGTTGATTCACCCTATTACCTCCATCCATCAGATGGACTAGGAACGCCCTTAACAACAATCATCCTCACAGGCGACAATTACATGTCATGGAGAAGAGCAATGATTAATGCTCTTGATGCCGAATCCAAAATGGGATTCCTTGATGGAACTTTGAAGAAACCAGAAGAATCATCTCCAGAGTATGTGAGATGGAGAAAGTGTAATTCAATGCTATTGTCTTGGATCACAAATGCAATTATGCAGAATATATGGCTGCAATAGTTTCCATAATTTATCCATGCAATTATTTAGAACAATAACAATTTTTCCTAGAAAAACCTACCTAGTGAGCACTATAAAACAACAACGCAACATTAATTTTATAAAAATCACAATTCATCCTAGGAGTTTCTTGCAAATGTTTACTGTTCATAACCTTGCAAAATCCAGAAGTGCCTATGTTCAATTTTTCTTTTTTCTAGGTTTCAGTAATTTAGACTTCATTTATAAAAGGTTCTGCCGTAGATTCATCCGAATATGGTGGCTCTCTAGGTGAGCTCTGTGTTCTGGTACGATCATAAAATGCAGGTGGATTAGGTGTTGGTAGCGTGACAGAATAACTATTGAGCATGAGAACTACTAAAGCCATGGTAGGCCTTTGTTCAACATCTCCTTGAACACAAATCAAGCCCAGGGTGGCAACGGGTCGGGTTGAGACCCAAATATAACTGCCAACCTGCCAACCCGAATCCGACTCGCCAACCCGCCAACCCGAACACGACTCGAAACGGGTTGGTGGGTCGACCCGCCGACCCAAAAAAAAAAAAAAGAATAAGAAGAAAAGAGCAAAGAAAAGAGATTAAAACACATACAAAAAAATGATCAAACACATTTTTTGCACACATTACTATCAAAGTTACTCATTAACATACACTTAACTCCTCTTACAATTTACTCTTCATAAATCTAAGTAAAATTCTTACTTTTTCTTACAATTTACTTAATTAATTATCCAATGAGTGAAATTTGTTATGTTTGAATGTGAATGGATGAAACAAAGCTACAAAATGTTAGAGTTTTTTTTTTTTTTCGAGTTCGCGGGTCGACCTGAACTCGACTCAGGTCGACCTGAACCTGAACTATTTTTTTCTCAGGTCAGTCGGGTCCGACCCGCCAACCCGCGAACCTAAAAACCTTCAACCCAAACCTGCTATTTTCGTGTTAGGTTTGTGTCGGGCGGGTCATGTCAGAAATTGCCACCCCTAATCAAGCCTATATGGATGCTATGAATGACTTCATTTCTAGCATGGGAATCCCCCACACTTGGATCAAGCAATGATAATGGTGTTCCATCCCTCCACTGCCTCCAAGCCTGCAAAATTAGTACAATTAATGACTTGTATGACTTCAAAGTAGGACTGATTATTGCCAAATAGCGAACATGAATTCTCAAATGTAAATACCAAAAAATGTGATGTTTCTTTTGCACTCGCATGGCTTAGAGGGTCATTTGCACCATCCTTTTTGGAGAAGCTACTGTTCTTCTTGCCACTTACAATTTCAAGAGCTAAAACACCGAAACTAAACACATATGACTTTATAGAGAACAATCCATGCATTGCGTACTTAGGAGCCATGTAACCACTACAAACCAGAGCAGTTGACATGATCACTATGAAAACACATTATGCCTCGTTAATTATGAAGCCTAAAACTAAGCAGGAATATGTGCATTCAAATTGTGCATGAGTAGCTGCATATGGGTGCAAAACTTACAATTTCCCTACAATTCTGCTTGTGTTTAATTCAGATTGATCGGCTCCAAGAATTCGTGCCATTCCAAAATTTGCAATCTTTGGGTTCATAATTCGATCTAGTAATACATTGCTAGCTTTGATATCACACGATATATGATTTTGTGGCGAGAATCTTCATGATGATAAAGAAGTCATCTTGCTATTCCTCCTATGATATTGTAACGTCTTGACCAATCCAAAAAATGTTGCTTTTTTGGGTCCACACAATGACCAAAGTATGCAGTATTAGTTGAGTTAGATACCAAATAAAGTCTCCTAGAAAACACTCGATCATTATTGTTTCTTGCATTGTGCTATATTGTAGTCACTTAAAGGTGATTAGCCATATGTTGAAATAGAATATAGGGCATTTAAACTAACCAAAGAGAAAGCTATCAAGACTTTTGTTTGGAGCAAATTCATAAATTAGTATTTTTTCTTCTCCTTCCAAGCAAAATATAAGTAGCCGGACTAGGTTCTCATGTTGAAGCCTAGCAGCCAGTTCAATTTCATTTTTAAATCCTTCAACCCCTTGCGCTGACCTTCTAGACAGCCTCTTCACAGCTATCTCTTCTCCGTTAGAAAGTGTACCCTGATTGTAGATATACAAATAGGATTTTGATTTTAATAACCACATACCTCTTAGCACTCACCAAAAATTAAAAGATAAAAACATTTTGCCTCGCATTCTTGAAATATCTTAATGCAGTATACCTTGTAGACAGGACCAAATACACCTTCACCAATTCTGTTACCCCTAGCAAAATTGTTTGTTGCATCTTGAATTTCACTTAGATTATATTGCAATGATTCTGCAGTTGAGACGCTACTTCCACCTGAAGCAGAAATAATAGAAATACTGCGAATTTACTGAATATATGTGTGTTTTCTCCAACTGCTTATACCCTTTTAATTTACCTGTTTTTTCAATGATGAATTCTTTTCTTTTCCTTGCTATACAGAAAGCCACTATTGATAAAAAAATGGCAACAACAATTGGGACAACTATGGCAACAATTTTTCGTTTTGAGATTTCCCATCCTCTGTAAAGAGCAACAAGTTGTTTAGCTCAAAAATCTGCGGATATTCTATATGATTTTTTTTCATAAGTTAAGCTAAATGGAAAGAGGACTATTTTCATTGGACAGGATATGGTTTTTGCCACGCGCAAATTTGAATTCCAATTCTTATGGAAACTAACCTGATTTTTAACAACCATGATTTACTCGCGGATACCACTTGAACGGCCAAGTAGATTGGAACAAACTCTCCAGATTTGGTACTGAGACACTATTTTTGTATATCAAAGTTATTTTTCCGCTATTGTTTCATTAAAACTAATCTGCATGTAATAATTTTTAATTTCTTTCTTGATTTACATGATTTTTGCCCAATTTATTTGTGCTATACCAATCCGATAAACCAAATCTGAAGTGGAATGATTACCACCCCAACTGTGACCAATAACATGACTTTGAATCACGTTAACAACAGAGCCCTCAGCTTAATGTAGATTTTTCTGCTTTCTATTCAAGTACAATTATAAAGCATAAATTGCTAAACGAGCCTTAGATAATGTTCCAATAAAAAGCTCAAAAACTTACGTTTAGAACTTGCAGTTGCTGGAGTAGGAGGAATGGAGTAGGAATAGAAGGAGAAGGAGGAAGATTTGGTGCAGGCGCTGGTGCTGGGCTTACCCAGTTGTAAAAACGGTGGACTTCAAATCGAATATTACAGCTAGCAAGGAGAATTCTAGTGCCCTGACGATTATTGCAGCATCTTGGTATATCACAAATAGCATTTCTAAGGCAATTGTTGCAGTTATCACTAGAAAGATCAGGAGTACATTGCCCCAGGGCAAATTTTTTTCTCTGAAATGATGAATAATCAGCTTCTTGAATAGCAAACTTCTTTCCTGAATGATCATTTACAGCCTGATTTGCAATCTTATTCATCATATCTCCTAATACTTGGTTGAACTTGTTTGGATCAGTTGCATTCTCTAGGTTCAATAAGTAAAACCTGATATTCTGTTCCACAATAGTGAACATGGACTCATGTTTTTATATCTTAACAAACATTCATCAAACCAAATAATAGCAATCTTTTGATCTGGGCTTCGTTTTACTATTTCATCGCTAGAATTTGCAACACACCGTGCACAAACATCAGTATTAACATCACCTCGACTAAGAAATAGGCCATAGACTGTATTGGGCCACTGCCAACAGAGAAATTGTGGAATCCATTAGTAGTCACCCGAGAAACATTTGAAGATAGAGTTGAAACGAAGAAATTCAGGTTGGTTCTGTAAACACTGCCGTTGATACCATTAGGATTGTATGGATTGTCTTTGCAGTAATATCCTAGAGAATCAGCATTACTACGTCTCTTACCGAAATTAAGCAAACAAAGCAGGCAACATACAGACAATATATTTTTGGAGATCATTTCAATTAAAAGGAGGCAGATAATCAGAAGTATGTGTTAGTGTATGCCCTAAAACCAAGTTGGTTTAAGCCTTTTTTTATATTTACACTTATTTATGTTATATTTATTCATGTGGTATTTTTCTTTGTCATCTATACTTGTATTTTCATGTTACTTGTTTTTTTGATAAAGTCCTTAGAATATTGACTGTGTATTAGAAATTGTAAGGGTTACAATTATGAGACTCTAATACATAAAGTCATATTCTTAAATATCCCTAGTCATAATATTAATGAGATTGGACATCATTAATACGGATAGACTACAACATACTTTGTCTCTACTTATGGTAAGTAGTAGTTGATTCCATTAACTATGGTGTGTATGACATTTAAGCTAGTATGTGGATGCTTGTTTGAGAACAAGTTCATTGGATTGATCCACCAAGAGTTTTTAACTCTAGTGCCAATGGTTAAACTCTTAATGGCAATGGTGTAAGTGATTTTTTGACTTGAGATTATCATAGTATCTTGAGTGTGGATTACTATATTTTGACTCTATTCCTTGGTGTTTATAAAAGAGTAGCTCATAGGTTAGAAATTGTGTATAGTTTGAAGTATGGAAAGATAGTGAGTAATTAATATAAGATTCACCACTTCTTAATAGGAGAGTATATCCCTTTATGGCCACTTGTTAGAAATATTAACTCATAAATCTTCTGCACAGGTGATAGTAGAACTTGAAAGTAGTTTCAAGGATATACATTATGGAGAGTTATATTTCTAGTACAAGAAAATATAAATTAGTCATTTAAAAGTATGCACTATACTTTTTAGACTAATTTGGATATAGTGTGGTGAAAGAATATTAATTACACGGTAACATTGTTGTTGATGGATATGGTCTATCATATGACTTTCCTATTCACTTGGGTGGTCATGATGCATTGCTAGACGCCACTCATGATCTATAAGTACGAATTAATTAATTATGAATTAATGATAAATTAAAGTGTTTAATTTATCTAGCTCTTAATTAATTAATTAATTAATTAATTAATTAATTAATTAATGAGTTATAATTTGTACTTACTGCCAACGTGAATGAAACATAATGGGTCACATACATAAATAACATAATCTTTGGTTAAAATGTAATTAAGATAAGTATGAGATACTTATGGGCTTAATTTATGAGATAAATTAACTTAAAGGACTTATTTATAAATATTCTAAGCCTTGTAGGAAATTAATTTCCTAAAAGAAATAAATAAAGTAACTGCTTGGTTTCCTTATGGAATAGAATTCCTAAAGGAGAAGGTTTAACTTAAAAGTAAGTTACCTAAACCTTTTTGATTTCCAATTAGCTTTATTTCCTAAAAGACTTGAATACTTCCTTTATAAATAGGTTCATGCTTTGACTCTTGAATTATTATTACAACACAAAAGAAAATCTAGTGAGAGAAAAATTTGAAGAAGCAAAACTGCCACTCTCTTGATTGTGGCGTTCTTCTCTCTCTTTTTTCTAATTGTTAGGCTTTTTCTTTCTCTTGCAATCAAGGGAGCTAGTACTTAAAAGTTAAAACAAGCAAACCTAAAAGGTTCTCAAAGAAGCTGTTTGTGCAGATATCATTAGAGGCTCTACGCTTAGAGGGCTTTTCGTGATAGATTTAACTTCTTCATCGAAGGATCTTTGTCTAATAGCATAGAAATCTTTTGTGTTTGATGTAATCTTCGAGCAAATCCTCTTATAATTATATAGATATATCAAAGGGATCTATGGTTAAGGTAATAAAATTTATATTTTTCGCTGCGTTACTTATGTTATTACCTTATAGTGCCCAAAACCTTCAATTTTGATATATATATATATATATATATATATATGTTTAGCTGCTAGACTTATTGTTGAACAATGGAAGATTAAACACGTTTGTCCAGGTAAAAGATGGTATAGCAGGACTTACGAAACCTAGTGATCTCCATTATCCATCAACGTGGTACCTACGGCAGATGTGAAAACAGGAAAGTAACGGAAAGTCAATTGTCATTGATTTTGATGGGAGCAAAGAATTGAGGATGCGTAACAAATCACAATTTGGACTATGGGTTTTCTATCACACTCACATTTTTTTTGTTTTGTGCCAGTGGTTTTGCATTCATACTATACTAAGTGAATGACACGTATTCTTACCTTTGAAAATATAACTATATCTCCAAAGGTAGAGATACATGTCATTTAGGTAGTATAACAGAGAATATAACAGAGAATCCCAAATCATTGATCAAAACATAGGTTTAATGGGCTAGGGTGAGAAGTACATAACATTACGGTAAATGTCCTGAAATGTTCCTTAACTTTTTGAAAATTATTTTTTTGAGATTCTCATGTTTGAAATAATGCCACTTGATCTCTCACATAATGAAAATTAATCCACTTTGATCATCGAAGTCTCATTTCCAGTCATGTTTCGGGCAGAATGTGTCATGCCTAAGTGACGTATGCATAAATTCAAAGGACAAAAATTTGAGTTGCTTTTTGGATTAATATAATGAAGTTCCATTTCTTTAGAAGATCTTTTTATTTTTACCGGTTACTTATGAATATGAACTATTGGAAAAAAAGGATCAAGTGCTTATCATAACTGATTTTATTTGCACAAACTTAAGCGTATGATTTTGTGCATGAAGATAATTAAATAAGGAACTTAGGATCAAAGCAGTATAGATTAAATATACTAAGTGAGAAAACCAATTGATTTATTTTAAATCCACAATACTAAAATTGTGACTTACGTCAAGTGAATTAGATTTTCTTATCGACAGTATCCTCACTAAGAAACTCAATGACTAGGCAAGGTCCATAAACTTGAACGCAATTTTTGTAATTGTTATGGTTATTTTAGGTAAAATATTCTTCAAAGAATAAAAAAAAGGAAATAAAACAAACCTTGAGAGTTCATAATGAAAATCAATTTTGATTTAAGGTAAATTCCTTATAGAATATATGAAAGAAAATTCCATTCAAAATTCTATTCTTTCCAATTCAAAATTCAATCTCTTAAAAATAAATGAAATATGCTTTAATAAAAACTATTCTTTTAAAGTGCAAACTTATTCAATGTCAAAAATGGCAAAATATTGCATAGAACAATGGCATATTTCCTTTTTGGAGGCATTGTTGGCACACGCACTTTGATTTGATGATGGGAAAATAGGCAATATTTCCAAGGATTTTCAACTAATATTAGCATATGGATGCGGAAGTGTATTGAATATTGTAGAATGCGTAATAAGATAAAAAAAAAAAAAGGTTTGGAATTATTTATAAAGAAACTAAATACAGCTTGCATGAATAATACCAAATTCAACATCTAGGTGCTTAAGTGAATTACAATTATGATGACGTCTCAATCATTTATCCATGCAATTATTTGGAACAATAACCATTCTACCTACACCTAGATAGACCTACGCAGTGAACACTTTAAAACAGCAATGCAAAATTAATTATGCAAAAATCACAATTCATCCTAGGAGTTTCTTGCAAATGTTTACAGAAAATTCTTAAATGGATCGGTCTACGACTCCACTCATGAATTTCGTGACTTAAAATAAAGCCACACAAATATCCTTATATTACTTTTAATGTCAGCATACATCATTATAATTATGTGTCACTTTTTTAGATCACAATGTCCATAAATAGGGCCATGGACCCTGTCCACTTAAAATCTCCCAAATGTTTACCGTTCATAACCTTGCCTAGAAGTCCCTCTGTTTGATTTTTTATTTATCTGGGATATAATTCAGTAATTGAGATACGATTTATAGATTTATTCGAATCTGGTAGTGCTCTAGGCAAGCTCTGTGTTCTCGTACGAGCATAAAATGTAGGCGGATTAGGTGTTGGCAGCGTGACAGAATAACTATTCAGCATCAGAACTACTGAAGCCATGGGAGGCCTTTGTTCGACATCATCTTGAACACATAGTAAGCCTATATGTATGCTCCGAGTGACTTCATTACTAGAATAGGAATCTCCCATACTTGGATCAAGCAATGATAATGGTGTTCCATCCCTCCATTGCCTCCAAGCCTGCAACATTAGTGGAATTTGTAACTTATATGACTTCAAAGTAGGACTGATTATTGTCAACTAGAGAACAATCCTCAAACGAAAATACCAAAAAAAATGTGATGTTTATTTTGCACTCACAAAGCTTGGAAGGTCATCTGCACCATTTTCTTGGTAGAAGCTATTGTTCTTCTTGCCACTTACAATTTCAAGAACTAAAACACCGAAACTAAACACATCTGATTTTACAGAGAACAATCCGTGCAATGCATACTCAGGAGCCATGTAACCACTACATGCCACACAGCAATTGATATGATCAGTACGAAAACACATTATGCCTTGTTTATTCGGAAACTTAAAAGTTAGTGGAAATATGTGCATGCAAATTATGCATGTTTAGCTGCATATAGGCACAAAACTTACAATGTCCCTGCAATTCTGCTTGTGTTTTCTTCAGATTGATCGATTCCAAAAATTCTTGCCATTCCAAAATCTGCAATCTTTGCGTTCATAATTCGATCTAGTAATACATTGCTAGCTTTAAGATCACGATGTATGATTTTGAGGCGGGAATCTTCATGAAGATAAAGAAGTCCTCTTGCTATTCCTTCTATAATCTTGTAACGCCTTGACCAATCCAACAAATGTTGCTTTTCAGGGTCTACACAATGATCAACAAATATGTAGTGTTCTCAATCAATTATTAGATACCAAATGAAGTTTTCCAGAAAGTACTTAGTCATTGCCGTTTCTTGCATTGTGCTATAATGCAGTCACTTAAAGGTGACTAGCCATATATTAGAATAAAATATAGAGATATTTTGCATTGAAACTAACCAAAGAGGAAGTAATCAAGACTTGTGTTTGGAACGAATTCATAAATTAGTATCTTTTCTTCTCCTTCCAAGCAAAAGCCAAGTAGTCGGACCAGGTTCCTGTGTTGAAGCCTAGCAACCAGTTCGATTTCATTTTTAAATTGTTCAACGCCTTGCGCTGAGCTGCTGGACAGCCTCTTCACAGCTATCTCTTGTCCGTTAGGAAGTGTACCCTGATTGCAAATAAACAAATGGGATCTTGATTTCAATAGCCGCATACCTCTTAGCACTTACCAAAAATTAAAAAGCCAAAAACATATTTTCTAGTTGAAATCTCTTAATTTAGTATACCTTGTACACAGGACCAAATCCACCTTCACCGATTCTGTTACCCATAGCGAAATTGTTTGTTGCAGCTTGAATTTCACTTAGATTATATTGCAAGGATTCTGCGGTTAAGATGCTACTTTCACCTGCAGCAGAAAAAAGGACTACAGTGTATTTACTGAATATATATGTTTTCTCAAACTGCTTGCACGCTTTTAATATACCTGTCGTTTCGATAATGAATTCTTTTCTCTTCCTGGATCTCCTTGCCATACAGAAAGCAACTGTTAATAGAACAATGGCAACAACTATTGCGACAACTATGGCAGCAATTTTTCGTTTTGAGATTCGCCCATCCTCTGTAAAGATTAACAATTTGCTTAGATAAAAAATTCTGCGGTTTTTTTACGTGACTTTTGTTATTAAAAATGCAAACAAACATCTAAAAAATGAAATATTCAGACTCTTCTAATTCCTTGTGGCCATTATAAGTAAAGCTACGGATAACAGAGGACTATTGACAGGACATCATTTGTTTCCGAGTAAAATTGAAATCCGATTCTTAAAATAATCCCTTAACAACCATGGTTCAGTGTTTGGGCGTATACAAGTTGACTCGGCCGAGTCATCTGGAACAGCCCCCCTCCATTCAATATCAAGAAACTATTCGTAAAACTTATTTTTCAACCATTGTCTTATTTAAACTAATCTACAAGCAAGTATTCTTAATTTTCTTCTTAATTTTTGAGGTTTTTGCCAAATTTGTTTGTGCGACAGCAATCGAATACACTGGGAACTATCACCTCTGCGACCGTAACTGATACACGACTTTCACCACTCCTACCATAGCCAATACCGTGACTTAGGACCGTGTTAACAACAGAGCCTGATAAGTCTTATAAATTTTGATAAGCTAGTTAGCAGCCCTATGACCTCTTGATGCTTAATTTTTTTTTTTCTCTTTGTTTTATTTAGAAACAGATCTAGACAACCCACCCTGTGATCCCTCTGTTTTAACTTTATACAGCATTGAGACTAAAATTAAAATTACTGGGTTTTATTAAATATCGGATTCATGTAGATTTTTCTGCTTTTTATTCAAGTGATAATTATATAACATAAATTGCAAAGCAAGTCTCAGATGATGTTCCAATCAAAACCTTTGAAGCTTACCTTTGGTGCTTGCAGTTGCTACCATGTTGTAAAACCGGTAATTCGCAAACCTAATAATACAGCTAGCAGTGAGAACTACAGCGCCCTGACGATTATGGCAGCATCCTGGTATATAGCTAATACACTCTGTAAGGCAATACTCGCACTGGTCATGAGAAAGATCAGGAGTACATTCTCCAAGGGCATATATTTTCTCAAATGGCGAATAATTAGATTCTTGAACAGCAAACTTCTTTCCTGAAGGATCATTTGCAGCTTGAATTTTAATATTATTCAACATATTTTCTAATACCTGGTTGAACTTTGCCGGATCAGTTGCATTCGGTGCGTACCATATGTATAACCAGATATTCGGTTCCGCAATGGAGGAAATAGACTCATTTTTATAACGCAACAAACATTTTTCTAACCAAATAATAGCAATCTTTTGATCTTCGCATAGCTTTAATATTTGGTCACCAGCATCTGCAACACATTGTGCACAAACATCAGGGGTAACATCACCTCGACAAAGAAACAGCCCATAGACAGTATCGGGGCCACTGCCAGCAGAGAAATTGTAGAAGCCATTATTAGTCACCCGAGAAGCGTTTGATAGAGTGGAGAGGACGAGATTCAGGTTGGTTCTGTAAATACTGCCGGTGGTACTGTTAGGATTGTATGCAGTGTCGCAGTAATTCGCTGGAAAGTCTGCGTTGATGCATCTCTGATCGAAATTAAGCAAGCAAAGCAGACAACAGACGAACAATATATTTCTGGAGATCATTCCAATTAAAGGGAGGCAGATAACAAGTATGGGCTGCTCAAAATCTTCAATTTTGATTTGTAATGTTAGGTGCTAGACTTGTACTTGAGCAATGGAAGATTAAACACGTTTGGCCATGGAAAATGTGGCCCAGGAAAACTTATGAAAAGCCAGTCATCTCCATTTTCCACCAAATGTGAAAACCAGAAAGTAATGTAAAGATATTGTTATTGATTTTGACGGGAATGAAGACTTGAGAATGCTTAACAAATCAAAATTTTGTCATTGATCAGGCAGGATTTAATTGGCTAGGCTGAGAAGTACATAAACATTATAAGGTAATTGTCCCTAACTTTTTGAAAATATCTTTTTTAAATCCCTCATGTTCGAAATAATTATGCTACTTGGTCTCTCACATTATCAAAATTAGTCCACTTTGATCATAAATCCCATTTGCGGTCATGTTTCGGGCAGAATGTGTCATGCCTAAGTGACCTTAACATAAATATGTTGGGCAAAAATTTGAGTTGCTTCTTGCATTAGTCAAGGCCTTTTTCTTAATAACTTATAATTTTATAAAGACTGATTTTAAAAAAGTTAAAAATTAGTTATTCCTGATTTTAGCTTAAAAATTCAAAAACATAGCAACAAAAAAAAAATGCAGTTGAGAATATCATCAAAATAGATTTTTCAAAGATAAAATCAGGTACAAAAAAGTTATTAAGAACAGGCCTAACAAATAATACTCAACACATCAAATAAATAAAAACCAATAAAAACTAAAATAAAACATGACTTCTAAATTAAATAGGAAATTTC
This sequence comes from Mitragyna speciosa, assembly GCA_024721245.1. NCBI lineage: Eukaryota > Viridiplantae > Streptophyta > Magnoliopsida > Gentianales > Rubiaceae > Mitragyna > Mitragyna speciosa. The sequence goes on from CM045552.1 coordinate 32,022,202, forward strand.
TGATTCTTTTGGAGTTTGATTTAATTATGCCAACAATACCTCCCTCAAATCAAACTCTCTAAAACAATGTTATTTTATTCCATTGCGAACAACAGGAACAATTGATCTCAGCTGACTTTTTCAATTGCAATCTTCAATATATCTTTCAAACTTCCACATACATAGATAAATAATTTCTTTCCTCCTTGAATTTCTTGGCCTCCTTGATTAATGTCTTGGTCTCAAATTCTTCAACAAAATCAACAATCTTGACAAGATCCTTTTTCGTGATCACTGTCAAAACATCACACAGCAAACTTGACAGAGTCTCTCTTTTAGATTTTTATCCAATTAAGGTCAAATTTTGATCCCTAATTGTCAACATACATGTACTCTAAGACCAACCAAGTGGTCCAATTTTTTGATGTTTAAGTACTCTAACAAACACAAACCTTGTGCTCCAAATTTAACAATTGATACACCAAGATCAATGTCTAGGGCAGCAATATTTTTATTTAACACATATAAAAATATGTGGGAGAAGAGGAGTTACAAAATAAAGCACTTTCAACTCTCAAATATTTTGACCGTTATAAAATAAAGCACTTCCGGCTATCATATATTGAGATCCGCATAAACCAATGGCATCATAGACTTAATCTCATCTAAAATTTCTCTATATTCTCAAGTCTCTCAATTCTTCTCAACTCAATACAATAATAAAGCATAATAAAGCTCTCTATTTATAATTCACGAGACCTTAGTGATAAGGAACCAAACTTAAATAGATAATGTAATTCTAATAGGAAACTAACAAATAATACTCAACACATCAAATAAAAAAACTACTAAAAATTAAAAATAAAACATGAATTCTAAACTTGTGATTCTTTGGATTTTGGTTTAATTATGCCAACACCTATTCGAGCATTCTTGAATGTGGTTTGCACTTCCGTTGTGAAAACGAAAAATTAATCTAAAACTTTTGTATGATTCATTTTGACGGGAGTTGGGAAATTAACGAAAATTCTTGTATCATTAAGTTTGATGAGACTCGAAAATTATGCATGAACAATAACTTTGGACTTTATCATTGGTCTATAATTGAATAGGTTAAAAACGAATATAAGCGCTTGCCCGCTACAATAATAACTGTAGAGAATGTTATAGTGATGAAGCATCACCAAATTTGCATCACCAAACTTTACTAAAAAAAATGATAAGTTTTTATAGACTAGTGATAAGTTTAAGTTTCAACAAAAATTTACAATTTCTTTTATGAAACTTACTATTTTTTTCCCCGTAAAATATACTATTGTGATTTGTGTCCGGAAAATTTTCTGCTTGAACATTTTGTGATAATCAAAGAAAATCAAAATCAAGACCTTAATAATTGCTTTGTTATGACATGTTTGTTTGTCAAATTTCTCGAGGAAGAATAAGAGAAGAGAAAGATTGAAGTCAGAAAACATTGTTGCGTTAGATTTAGTCAAAGTTGTAGTTATTCACAAATCTCAAAACTTAGAAACTCTTAAAGATTTGAAACAATTGTTATATTGATTCTCAATATTTGTTAATCTAATTTCGTAGAATTCAAGTCTTTTACGGTTCTAATATGAACTATAAAATTATAAAATTGAGAAAATATGAAGACAAATGAAATTATATAGGGAAGGCTATATTGGCAAATATATTCTGTAAAGGAGAAGAGGTATAACCTCAACCACTAATCAATTAAACAATAAAACCATTGGACACAAAAAAAAAAAAAAGGAAAAAAAACACACAGAAATAAGTTGTTTACTTATTCAACTCTACACGAATATCAGAGTACCCTATAAAGTGACCTATAAAAGTCGATGAACGAGAAGGAAAAAAACCAATAAATTACTAATAAAATAATCAATACCTTAAACAAGTAAATTTTCAATACTTCGAATATGATAAAACCTTCTAATTTAATATAAAATTAGTAGGTTTATTTTAATTGCTAACAAATTTTACGAATCCGATGACTGGCTGTATCTCAATTTTATCTTTTACCAACTGTGATCGGAATATACGTACAACATATGTGCCTTCATCTAGTGTTAATAAAAAACAGACATATGAAAAGTATGTAGTTCTCAAAATATGCTTAATGCTACACTTATGCTTGACCCTTGAGCTAGAAATATAAAACAAAACAAGTTAGGCCAGGAAAAAAATGGTTTAGGGAAACTTATAAGAGCTTGTCATCCGTCTTCCCTTGACGTGTTACATACTTGCGAAATGTGGAAATAGAAAGTGACAAAAAGTCTTGATTCTTGTAGACGAAAACAAAGAAAGAAAAATTGGAAATTATCATTTATTTATTTTGACGGGATGGAAAGATATCAAGAATTCCTAACTTTGTCATCACTGCAGCATCGACAATTGGCAAGGCAAGACTGAAAAAAAGAAGTGCAACATTAAAATCCTGCTATTGTAAGAATTGAAAATTTTGGATATCAGTTGTAGATTAGGACTGGAGATTGGGACCTGAAAAATCAAATCTTTAGTCTACGGTTGTCTAAAACAATTGTTTCTCAAAGAAATTTTCAAAAATTAACCTACTTCGAGAGAAATGTCTACTTTAGATATTTTGAATCTCGAAATGGACAACAACGGATAGTGAAGATTAGACGTGTTGTTTGATCATTTCAATGGAATGCATAAGTAAACTGATTTTAAAACTAAATGTGCCAAGTTCAATAAATAAATGACACTTTCCTTAACAAATTAAAAAAATGAAATAGAAAAAGACACGTGAATATACCACCTTCAATCTTTAGGGTTAACATTAATATATTCCACAAATTATTTTTATTGCTTAATACTAGGAATTTGGATGTGCATTGCACATGCTTTAAGTGCGGGTCGATTGGTGAATACAGCATTAGATTAGAAATTGTTTCTAAAAATTCAGATATGAATTAAAAGGAATTATATTGCAGTATAAGTTTAATGAACAAACTTAAAATTAGTTATTCTAGTATGTAAATATGCATTGAATTTAATATAAAACGGAGAATTTAAAACTTCAAGGAGTATTCTCCCCTTTTAGTTTTCAGCTTTTCTTTTTTAAGCTGGCAATCTGCGCTTCCTTGTCATCATCTATGGCTAGCAAGTCCTCTTGTTTGTTCTTTGTATCACCTTTTGTTAGATGGTTTGTTTGTTCTCATTGAAACTTGTAGTTTTTGCTTTTTAATTATTGTTTTTACAACTTTACTGTTGTCTTTGTCTTGGTGCCTTTTCTTGTAAGATGGAGAAATATATTTATTTTTCCTTGAAATTTGTATTCTTTAATTGTGGGAATTGATGCTTTTTTGGCATTCGGTTGCCATAAATTTTTTTTCTATTGCATCTGTTGTGAGGTTGAGTGCTCCGTTTGTACTTTCATTCATTTTGAATAAGAATTTTTACTATTGATCATCAAATTTGGTCAATTCCATGGTACCTTGATTTTGTATTATTTTGTGAAACTATATTGTTCTTATTGCGTAAGAATCAACAAAAATGTAAACAAATTGTATACTTTGTTTTTTGCTGTCCTACCTTTTTCTTATGAACTTCAGCTGAAATTCGAGAGAAGGATTAAGTGAAGGAGTTGATGAGCTGGAAGTTAGTTACAGAATCAGTTAGGTAGTTAATATAGCTTCAATTGTACTCTTGTAAAGTATTATAAAAGGAGGTTCTGTAATGTGAATAGGCATTCGGTTATTCTCTTGTAATCAACATTTTCTCCCTACTGTTTCATCAATAAACTTCTCCTACTTCTTCTTCCCTGTTCTATTCTATTCTATTCTTCTTCTTGACTTAATTCTTGACCTCTTCTTTCCCATTTAAGTCATTACAATTGGTATCAGAGCTAGCGATCCTTGGCTTGCAACAATGGCCGAGGGTACTAGAATGAAAGGATTTGAAGAACAGTTAAAAACACAAGATGCAAAAATTCAAAACTTTATAGATTCCATGTTCGCTGACAGAAAATTACTAGAAGACAAATTGGAGACCCTCAATCTTGAGCTCAAGAGTAGGATGGAGATCAATAATAATGAAATGATGAACATGATGACTACTCTGAACAATCAGTTCAACAACTGGATGAAGAATTGCAACAATGAGAAAGGCATTTTGGGCAATCCGAGGGTTCATTCAGAGAAGACCCCTGATCAAATGGGGCAGAGGGAGAAAGACTAGAGTGACAATTCCCAACTAGAAGGGGTACTCCACAAAGGATCACGTCCCTTTCGGTTACCTAAGATGGAATTTCCAATCTTCAAAAGGGAACATCCCAAGGAATGGACAAGGGAGGCTCAGAAATACTTTCAGTTGTTCTAGATACTGATTGACCAGTGGCTGGATATAACTCAGCTATATCTAGAAGGAAAAGCAGACATTTGGTACCAAGGATTCAAAGGAGACAGGAATTGGATTTCTTGGGAAGAATTTTCTTCAGCCGTGTGTAAAAGGTTTGGAGAAATTGGACAATTGGATGCAATCGAGGAATTCAATAAGCTGCAACTAACTTCAACAGTTCTGGACTCTCAAGAAAGATTCGAGAAACTCAGGTAAAAAATAATTACTCAAATCCCTTCATTATCTGAAAATTATTACATATCTTGCTTTTTGAGTGGATTACTTGAAGAGTTGAGGTCAATGATTAAGGCTCATGAACCCAACAAACTGTCCAAGGCTTTTGAATTAGCAAGATTGCATGAATTTGCATTTCAGTCCTATTTCAAGAAACAGAAGACAGGGAGTAGATATGGTCAAAACAGTAATGGAATGTCCAATTCGAATGTATTGAATAACAATGGGGTGAATGAATCTAAAATGGGGTTATCTGGGGAAGAAAAGAAAGCAGAATCCCAAAATTTTAAGAAGATTTCTCCAGCTGAGATCCAATATAGGAGGGAAAATCTCTTGTGCTTTAAGTGTGGAGAGAAATTTACACCACGGCATCAGTGTAAATTGAAGGGCATGCACATGATTTTAGTGTTGGATCAGGAGGAAGGGAATTTTGAAGAGACTGAAGGAGAGTTAATTGACTATCAGGGTGTTAATAGCAGAGGGGTAGACTTTGCTATACATTCTCTTTGTGGTAAAATGATTCATAATACCATTAAGTTGAAGGGAGAATTCAAGGGTAGAGGATTGTTGATATTGCTAGATGGGTGAAGTACCGATAGCTTTGTCAAGCCAAGCGTAGTACAATCATGTCCAGAACTGATTCAAGAAGTTAGACCCTTCAAAGTAATTGTGGCTAATAGGAATCGTCTCACTTGCCTCAAGTTGATTCCCAAAATGAAATGGAAAATGCAAGGGATGTGATACGTGCATGGTAGTGCCCGTTTTACACTTGGAAGCTTCATCAATGATATTCGTCAATCTATGTGATTTAATTGATTCTACAAGTAGTTTTGTGTTTTTAACCCTTCTTGAGTTTGGAGAATCCGTGGACCAATCGAGAAAATTGGACTTGAAGATTGCGTTTGGTTTTGGATTAAACATGCATTCAAGAAAAAGCCCAAGAAGTAGCATATGGTCCAAAGATGATGCACACAAATTGGCTAGGTGTGATGGACCCAAGTTGAAGGCCTTAAAATTGTAAGATTGAAGGCTAATGAAATCCAAGGAGGGATGACTAGCCCATTTATTTATTTTATGATGAATTTTTATATTCTTTTAAGAATATTTTAGAGTAGCTTTTATTTGAAAAACTTTTAGATTGTTTCCATGTTCTTTTATTTAAGTGACAGTATTTGTTGAGAATTAGTTTTTGGTAGCTAATTCTAGAATTTTCTATTCTATATTCTATGACTTTGTGACCTATAAATAGGCAACCATGTGTAATATTTTTTATAAGTTTTGATGTTTGATAAATTAATAAAACTCTTCTTCTCTTTCATAAGAGTTTTCTTTGCTTCTTGCTGACGAGAACTATAACCTTATCAAGAGTGATTCTTGTGGCGGTCTAAAGCCATCCTAGTTTAGAATTTTCTTCTTGTTTTGATTAAGTCCGTAGAATAAATTTGATTAGATTAATGAACTCGCTCATTTCAATGTAGCAAAGTTTATCCTTTGGTTCAAGATTTCTACAATGGTTGAATTTAAGGCGACCAATCTCTACGTTTAGGTTGCTTTGGTTTACGAATCAAAGTTGGTCTAAAATTTAACGAGGTTGTTACTTTCAAGATAATTTAGTCTAATTCAGAGGGAAGATTTGGATTAAATTGTTGCCTGTTTCTTCAAGATAATTTTTGGGAAGATATTCTTGTGATATACGAGAGGGCGAACCTCCGGTCGTATCAAGCGGTATTAGAGCTTTAGGCATCTTAAAAAAATCAAGTATTTGTGTCTAACCCGGTTGGGTATATCTCTTTTCTCTTCAATCCACTTGGATATATGTTTTTTTAATTGTTCTTGTTGTTCTTAGTTTAAGATCTAATTTTTTTTGAATCAAAATTCTGGTCTTTTGTGTGTTGATTGTTAAAAAAAAAAAATAGAGAGAAAAGTGTCACTGTTCATGTACTGTAGCATACTGTTTTTAAGACACTGTTCACCGGGGGTACTGTTCATCGCGGTACTGTTCATCTGAAATTTTTTGTCGAAGAAGTTTTCCAGTTTTGTTTTTGTTTTTTTTTTTTTTCAGTTTTTTTGTTTTTGTGGAAAAAAAAAGGAAAAAGGAGAAAGAGGAAAAAAAAAAAAAGAAAGAAAGAGAAAAAGGAAAGAGAGGAAAAATGCAAGTGTTGTTAGAGATAGTAAAAGCCTAAATTGAGTCAAAATATTTTGTATTATTTTCAACAATTTTTATAGTGTGCATTATCGGGGAGTTTCTTAACGAATTTAAGCAGGAACTCAATAAAACTATGGATTTTCTATTTGATCGTTGGGAAGCTGAAGAATTGATTCACAAAAAGAGAAGTTTCAATTTTACCTCTTCTAAAAAGTTTGTTTATGATGGCTATGGTTCTAAAAGTGTTTCTTCAAAGAAGATGGAGCGTCTATCACCATCTAAGCCCACTCGAAAATCACATGTTGAATCGAAAGAGGAAGATTTAAAGAAGTGTGGCACTACTACTACGAGTGAATTTGTAGAAAAATGGATGGCTGACTATGAAGCTTTGGTTGCGCAACAAAAGAAAGAGCAAGCTTGTAAAATTGAAGAGGAAGAAGTGCCACCTATGGAGGAGCCTAATCTTTAAGAGTCACCAATGGAAGAGCATGTTGAGGATGCATATGAAGCACCATTGGAAGAGTCAATGGAAGAGAAACCACCAAGTGTTAAACCACCACCTCTTGAAATTGTACCTTATTCTTCATTTACCTTAGGCAACGATTCGAGGACGAATCATTTTGAAGAGAGGGAGTTTGATACGTGCATGGTAGTGCCCGTTTTATACTCGGAAGCTTCATCAATGATATTTGTCAATCTATGTGATTTGACTGATTCTACAAGGAGTCTTGTACTTTTAACCCTTCTTGAGTTTGGAGAATCTGTGGACCAATCGAGAAGATTAGACTTGAAGATTGCGTTTTGATTTTGGATTAAACATGCATTCAAGAAAAGGCACAAGAAGTAGCATATGGTCCAAAAATGATGCACACAAGTTAGTTAAGTGTGATGGACCCAAGTTGAAAACCTTAAAATTGTAAGATTGAAGTCCAATGGAGTCCAAGGAGGAATGACTAGCCCATTTATTTATTTATGACGAATTTTTTTATATTTTTTAAAGAATATTTTAGAGTAGCTTTTATTTGAAAGACTTCTAGATTGTTTCCATATTCTTTTATTTAAGTGTCAATATTTGTTAAGAATTAATTTTTGGTAACTAGTTCTAGAATTTTATATTCTATATTCTATGACTTTGTGAGCCTATAAATAGGCAACAATGTGTAATTTTTTTCGTAAGTTTTGATGTTTGATGAATTAATAAAATTCTTCTTCTCTTTCATGAGAGCTTTCTTTAATTCTTGCTGATGAGAACAATGACATTATCAAGAGTGATTCTTGTGACGGTCTAAAACTATCCTAACTTAGAATTTTCTTTTTATTTTGATTAAGTCCCTAGAATAAATCTATTCTCTCTTTAAAAGTATGGTTAGTCTTAGTAGATTTAGAGTCTTTGCACCTTGTGTGTTAGTTTTAAAATATACCTAAAATGTCCTTCGACAATGTCCTTTTGTGTTGTAATGAAATTGATTACATTGTAATTTAGTGCTTTAATGATATAATGAAATTCAATTGATTCTATTGTAACTGAGGTAGAGTTACAAAATCCTTTGATTTACATTAACCTGGTATAAGAAGTTGAATAGCCACGATTTGCCTTTTTTGTTGAATGATGAGCAGTCTTGCTTATACATGCAATGATGACACAATAATGGGTGTCCAGTCATATAAACAGTTTTGAGGTTATGACCTTGAAAATTGTTGCATGAAAAACTGTTGCGAAGAAAATGACGGGTAATTCAAGAATATATTGAGTGCTATAATGAAATTTATTGTGTTGTTATTAAGGTGGAGTTACAAAATCCTTTCACTTAACCCTCAAATATATCATATATCAATCTCTTACTAACACCAATAAAAAAAAAATTGCTTCTGTTCATTTCTATTGCCATCAAATATCAAATAGTTTAAAAGGTCCTTACAATGGTGGAGGAAAAGAAGAAGAGAAAAAGGTTAGTACACCCTCTCAATTCATATGCAATATGTTTTATAATTTGTTTCTATTGTAAGTCACACATAGCCATTGATTGGTGTTAGGTAATTATATAAACTCAATTGCCGGAGAAACTAAAACTTTTTTCGACTTGGCTAACTGATTATTTGTTATGGTAAAAATCCAGGATCAACTAAAAAATTAAAATCAACATCAGCAACAAGAAATGCTTGTGCTTAGAAGTGCAATAGTCATCTTTATAATACTGAATTATCTCTACTAAGTCGTACCATGTAGAAAAGGAAAAAAGAAAAAAGAAAAAAGTAAATAGTCCATATACTTGCACGTGTCAATTAACAAGTTTGAACGAAATGAAAATCCACTCAAATGTAAACTACAATTTTCCTCCTCCTCTACTTGCTTGTCATGCTGATCCTACAGAGTTCCCCACCATTTCTCCAGTCTTGGACGTCTCTTGCTAGATTTCTTTAATCTCTCTCTCTTGAATAATCTGATTAGAATGCATCTCTTGTAGTGTCTCCTTCTCCTGTAATCCACATTCTTGTGATTGTACACCTTGCTATAAAAAGAATGATGCATAAAAAATTATTTTTTATTCTACCTATATGTATGTAATTTTAATTACCTATTTATCATCATGGATTGGTAATATAAATTGAAAAACAAATTGCGAAATAGAATGAGAGATCACCCAACTATAAAAACCTTAAAAAGATTAACTAAGAAGTTAGGAGTTCTCCAATTAATCATTACATCAGTGATTTTGGAATTACTTCCTATGCTGTAGAAAAAATTCAGAAATACACAACCCAACAAACTAAAATTTCAATTTATTATTGAGCTTTTATTCTTCGAAACACAGAGATGAAATTGACCCTATGATTAGTGGAAAGAAGGAAAACCAGAGAAGGAACAAGGATCAAAGAAGACAAACCAATAATTGGTACACTTCATTAACTGATAAATATCCGTGCCACTAAGTGCCTTTTAACGCTGAATACGGTTATAATTTATGAATAGACAAAATTAGCGCGAGGAAGTCAAGACCAAGCTGGTGGTCAAAAAGGCCACGAGCAAGGTTGTCAACAATAGCAACTCCGTCTTTAATCGAAAATCTTGTAGTGTCACAAACAACATAACTTTGAAATATATATACATACATATCAATTTTAATTTTTATTTGAGGTGACCAAAAATGGATAGGCTGTTAACGACGAGCTCTACTAAGCAAACGTCGAGCATTAATCCCAAAATGAATTAAGTATGGTTGACATGACAAATTCCTTTTGACATAAGCTTAATTTACGATTGATACTGCCAAGTTATGCCATCTATGTTGATAGTTTATTGGACCTATCTTGTTATGATATAAACATCTCTCATTTTTCAATTACAAGGTACATTGATTGTTACTCATTTATAGCCTCTTTATTGCTTTGGATTTATTATTCTATTTTTTCGCTGACTTGAGCATAGGAGTCATATTGGGGGATGAGTCCACGTATTTTTGACCTTCTTTTGTGCTGCAAATGACCACGTCTGCTTAGTAGACTTCGTCATTGATAGCCAATCCATTTTTGGTCACCTCATTACTCTTTAACTCGGTGTGCTAAAGTTTTGTCTATTGCAATTTTCTTGCTTCTTGATGCATTTGGTCTCAATTGGAATCCCACTTTCTCCTTTCCTTGACGTGGAATAAATACAAAATGAAATAGAAATAGAAAACAAAGAGTGAAACTTGAACGACTCTAATTATACGACACAAAGCGTCTTGCCGAATCTCCATAATCTTCTCTTAACCTATATTTTGGGGCCATTTGATGTGGAGGGATAATTTTAGCTAATTAATAAATCCCTCCATGCATGAAAAAAAATACTCATAAAAAAAAGTGTTGCAATAAATTTGTGGTAAAAATTGAATATAGTTTATTAATCCTTTCTTATCACTTTGTTACTCATCTCCTTCTTCTTCCCTTGCCCCTTTCTCAATTCATGTTGTAAAAGAACTGCGTAAGATAACTTAATTTCTTTATTTGGCTTTTAACTTGGACACTACAAAGAAAATAAAAGTTGAGAAAGATTAGAGCATTTCTTATTACCAATTCATGTCTTTCTTTTAAAAAATGTTGTGACTGTCTTATGTCATTAAGTTTTTGTTATATTAATTAACCATTGATTTAGTTTTCATATTGTTTTTCGTTTTAGATACTTTAATTGTTTTTCATAATCTATATCGCAAATTAAAATTATAGAATAATTGACATCAGTATGCACATATGTATCAAAATAAAAAATAAAAAATGATGTATCACACCCACGTGCAACGCACGTACTTCATTACTAGTTTGATTAAACGAATGAACTCACTCATATCGGTCTAGCAAAATTTATCCTTTAGTTCAAGATTTCTACAAGGTTTGAATTTAATGCGACCAATATCCACGTTTAGGTTGATTTGGTTTACGAATCAAAGTTGGCCTAAAGTTCAATGAGGTTATTACTTTTAAGATAATTTGATCCAATTCAGCGGGAGGATTTGGATTACATTATCGCATGTTTCTTCAAGACGATCTTTGGAAAGATATTCCTATGATATACGAGAGAGCGAACCTCCGATTGTATCAGGATGTCTTTCACACACGACTTGCATCTATTGGATATAGATCCTTATGATGTCATTCTGGGGGTAGATTAGATGGCCTCTCATAGCCCCATGACTTTTGACTTTAATCAGTTGAAATTGATTTTTTACAAAGAAGAAGAACAGGTATTATTATAGAGGGAAGAGAATCTTACTAAAATTAAGTGCAAAGGAACCATCAAGATAGTCAGGAGCTTAGGAAGAAAGCCATTCAGAATGTCTACACCTTGAGGACAATGGAAACAACAATACCAATGAGTCACCAAAAAGCCTTGAGTGATTTACTGAAAGATTACTAAGATATTTTTGATGAACCCAAATCTTTACCCCCATTCAGACAATCCAATCACCATATTATACTGCATCCAGTAGCCAAACCTTTTAGACTAGTTCATTACAAATACCCTCACATTAAAAAAAAAGAGATAGAAAAACAAGTCAAAGAAATGCTAAAATCTGGTGTTATTCAAGTCAGCCATAGTCCTTTTGCCTTCCCAGTATTGTTAGTTAAAAAGAAAGATGGATCTTGAAAGTTTTGTGTAGACTATAGGCAACTTAATGACCTTACTATTAAAGATAAATTTCCCATTCCAATCTTTGATGATCTCCTTGATGAGTTACATGGAGTTAAAGTATTCTTAAAAATAGATTTAAGGGCAGGCTATCACCAGATAAGAATGTACCCCCTCACATTCCAAAAACTATCTTTAAAACTCACCTAGGCCTATATGAATTTGTTGTCATGCCTTTTGGGCTGATAAACGCCCCTGCCACTTTCAAAGCCTAATGAACATTATTTTTTAACCTATTTTGAGAAAATTTGTTTTGATTTTCTTTGATGACATTCTCATATACAATCATGATTGGAATGATCATCTTGAACACCTTAAATGTGTCCTAGACATCCTCAGAAAACACAGCCTCTTTGCCAAAATTTCTAAGTGTACCTTTGGTCAATCCCAAGTAGATTACTTAGGCCACATTATTATAGGTGAGGGTGTTAAGGCTGATCCTTCCAAGGTATAGTGCATGACTGAATGGCCAACTCCTAATTTTGTGTAGGACTTGAGAAGTTTTCTAAGACTCACTAGATACTATAGACGCTTTGTGAAGGGGTATAGATTGATTGCCAAGCATCTTATTGAATTACTGAAGAAGGAGTGCTTCTCTTAGAACAATACAGCTGTACAGGCTTTCCAGCAATTGAAAAAGGCTGTGAGTAGTACCCCTGTGCTGGCTCTTTCAGACATCTCCAAACCATTTATACTGGAAACTAACACTTGTTACAAGGCTCTAGGAGCTATTCTTATGCAACATGGTAGACCTACTGCTTTTATAAGTCAAGTACAAAGTCTAAAGAACTTAGGTCTTTCCATATGTGAGAAGGAGCTGCTCTCATTAATCACAATTGGGTCTAAATGAAGGCATTATTTGTTGGGGTCAAAATTCATAATCAAAACAGACCATCAGAGTCTGAAATAACTCTTAGAACAGAAAATTTCCACCCATTACAACAGAAGTGGCTCACTAAGTTGCTAGGTATGAATTATGAAATACAACATAAAAGAAGAAAGAAAACTTGATTGCAGATGCATTATCTAGAAGAGGTTTGGATGATAGTGAAATGCAGCCAGTAGAAATACATGCTTTATTAGGAGTGAAGCCAATGTGGCTAGCAGAGGTAGCTGATAGTTATATAAGGGATGAACAAGTAAAAAAAAATACTAACTGCCTTATCCATTCGGCCTGAATCAATTCCCAAATACCAATACTATCAAGGAATTATCATGTACAAAGGCAGAATATATGTGGGAAACAAATGAGAGTTGAGGAAGAAGCTGATTACGTGCATGCATGAATCCCCTGTGGGAGGCCATTCAGGTAATCTGGGAACCTACCAAAGACTTAAAGGATGCTTCTATTGGCCTAAAATGAAAGGAGAGATAGAAGTTTGGGTTAGACAATGTGACTCTTGTAAAAAGCATAAGGCAGAAAATTATAAATATCCAGAACTACTGCAATCTCTACCTATGCCAAAACAGGCTTGGCAGCACCTTTCCATGGATTTCATAGAAGGGCTACACAAATCAACTGGTTATGAGGGGATATATGTGGCAGTGGACAGGTTTACTAAGTATGTTCATTTCATGGCTCTTACTGCCAAGTATAAGCCCATAGCATAGCCCTTTTATTTTTTGACAAATTACATGGACTCCCCTTGAGCATAATATCTGATAGAGATAAGATATTCACCAGTTTGTTTTGGCAGAAACTGTTAAGCAGATTGGGTACTGAATTGCAATTTTCTGCAGCCTACCATCGTCAAACTGATGGTCAGACTGAAATAGTAAATAGATGTATTGAAACATATCTCAAGTGTATGTGTTTTCAACAGCCTCATAAATGGAAGCAGTGGCTCTCTTCTGCAGAATGGTGGTATAATACCAACTATCACACTTCGCTCAAAGTGAGCCCATTTCAAGCACTATATGGTTATGCACCACCCCAACTAGCACTGGATTCTTGGAAGACAGAAGTGGAATGAGAATAGGATGAAGCAGTTTGCAGACCAAAAGAGGAGTGAGAGGGAGTTCCATGAAGGAGATTTTGTCTTCTTGAAACTATAGCCATACAGGCAGACTTTAGTGGCTCTCAAAAAGAACATTAAATTAGCATTCAAGTATTATTGGCCTTATAAAGTGTTGTAGAAAGTACGAAATGCTGCCTACAGACTGGAGTTGCCAGCAGATGCAATGATACATCTTGTTTTCCATATATCATTGTTGAAAAGATTAGCTAAAGAGCATGTTGTCACTACCCTGTTACCATAGACTAATGAGGAGGGATAGGTGAAGATTGCTCTAGAAAAGCTCCCAGACAGAAGAAGAATCAATAGGAAAAGACAAAAAGTCAAACAAGTATTGGTCCAATGGCTTAACCTAGCACCTGAAGATGCTACTTGGGAAGATATATCACTGTCATCTAGTCTCAATTTCCAGAATTCTTCAAGAAGTCATCCTAGGGACTAGGATAAGTTTAAGGCGGAAGTAGTTGTTATGAACTTCAGCTGAAATTCGAGAGAAGGATTAAGTGAAGAAGTTGATGAGCTAGAAATTAGTTACAGAATCAGTTAGGCAGTTAATATTGTAATGCCCAGGACCTTGGGGGAAGGGTATTTGGGGTTTTGGTATTGTAGGTGGAAATGCACTTCCCAAAACTTTGAGGGACTCAATTGCAAATTAGAAAAATTGGGTTTTGGTTTAAAAAGGAAGGCTTAAGGCATTTTCTTTTCTTTCTTTCTTCTCTCTTCCTTTCAGTCTCTCTCTCTCTCTCTCTCTCTCTCTCTCATCCTCTCCATTTCTTCCTCTTCTTGAAGAAGAATTTGTAGAGCCCCACTCCTATTCTCCAAGGAAAGACAAGCAATCGGAGTCTTGAAGATTATAGTTAAGGTACCTTCTCCTTTTAAAGCCAATTTTGTTCCTTTCTTTTGGGTTTATGCAAGAACTTGGTAGTTAGGGATTGATTGGTGAGTGTGGGTTGTTGGTGTTCTTTTGGTTTGGTACCTTGTGTTGATTAGTGAGTGCATGTATGTGGTGTATGTGGGTGAAAGAACCTTGAGGGATTTTGTGTAAGTATGACTTGTGTTTTGGGTAATTAACTGTTTTGAGCTTGATATGCTTTGCTACTGCTTTATTGTATCATTTTGCAGTTGATTTGGTGTTTGGATGGTTTTGGGAGAAGGTGGAGGAGTTGGATCTGGTTTTGGTGTGTTGCAGAGTTGTAGATCGCGTTGCTACGGCTCGTTAGGGATGTCTCTCTGGAGCCATCTGCGGCGTTGCCCGCGCCGCTGATGATACCGTGGTTGGTTATTGTTTTCGAGCTACGGCGACTGACACTGCGAAGCGTGTCATTTTTACCCTCTTTGTTTCGTTTTGCGTTTTAAGTTAGACTTAAGCTTCAATTGTGATTCTTGATAGAATTAGGAGATGATTGAGAGTTTATTATGTGATTTAAGTGAAAACGGAGATCGTTTCTATTCGGATTAATTGGTTTAGCTTGGATCGAGGTAATTAGTACATGTATCCTTTATAATTTTGAAAATGTATTTATTACAATAATGTTTTCTAAATTATTTTACATATATTAAAGTGGCATGAGTATGCATATGTTGATGACTTCCCATGGATATGTAAATGTGGTCAAATATGAATGTTTTGTAATTGAACTCTTGTATAAGGTAATTATTGACGGGAGTAGTTCCTTAAATTTGGTAAAAATAATAATGTTTTGGGACTGTGCTAACCGGTGAGAGTTAGCATAATGTTTTGGGACTGTGTTAACCGGTAATAATTAACAACTGGATATCTAGGGTCAATGTGCTTTATTACTTGAGCTCTCTCTTTAGTATCTATATGAAATGTTATGTGGACCACATTCATTAGTATGTATTACAATCAAAGTGATAATTATTTGAATGATATCATGTAAATGTATATGTAACATACTCAGGCCAATAAGGAGATACTTGTACTACTTATTGGGTGAGTTTCACTCATCCCTATTGTTTTATATGCAGAGAATGAGGACTTTGGAAGTAAAGTTTGGGATTAGCTTTGGAGTTATGATCGAAGGGATAACAGCTTGATTAATGTTAAAATATGTTAGAATATGTTAAGCTATGCTTTCAACTCTAGTATTTGTAGTTGAAGTTTTAATTGTTAAGATTGAGTTTTATGAAATTTGAATTGATGTATATATTACTTATGTGATGTTTGGGACGTTTTTATTAGATGTTTTGATTATTTGAACCTTATGACTTAACTTAGCTTGATCATAGTGGTGTTATATCTCGAGGCACGGGGCGTGACAAATATAGCTTCAGTTGTGCGCATGTAAAGCATTATAAAAGGAGGTTCTGTAATGTGAATAGGCATTCGGTTATTCTCTTGTAATCAACATTTTCTCTTTATTGTTTCATCAATAAACTTCTCCTACTTCTTCTTCCCTATTGTATTCTATTCTATTCTTCTTCTTGACATAATTCTTGACCCCTTCTTTTAATACCCATTCAATTCATTACACATTTCAGTGATCTATTATATTTTGTAACTGGAACAACCAATATACACTTTTGTTGTGTTTTTAAATAGTGTAATAATTGCACCGTGAGATGTGTATTCAATTTATACCTACAATATACTTTTGATTATATATTATTAAAATTTTAATTGCAAAATCTAATTTGTTATTGAATTTAATTACATGAGTATTTCTTCAAGTTCGTCAGTTTCACAATTTCTGCACTTTAGTCTTGAACGTGTAATAATAATCATATTGGACCACTTTGTACATGCGTTGGACCATGGATTGTATATGTTTTACATTTCGTCAACCGCTACTTTGAACTAATAAAATTAGTTTTGCAACAATATGACATCAAAGGTAGTTATTTAGTAATTAAATATGCTAAGTGTACATAAATAATTAATTATCATACCTAAATTAGAGGTTTTGGGTCCTCAATAATTTTGGCTGAGCTTTACTTATGCGGCTTAGGTGATCCTTTTCTTCATTGAGAGCTTTTCAATTTGTTTGGCCTCCTTTGAATTTTTAAATCTGGACAATATATAAATATATTTGTGTAAAAATGATTAGCTCATTTGCAGTTCGTTAGAGAATTGGGTTCTTTGCTGGAAAGGATTATACTTACCATCTCTTCAATTTTTCTGCTCCTGGACATTTTAGTTACACATGTAATATTAAAAGACCATTGTTTTGTAGTTGTGCTCCTCCTGTTATAACAAGATGCTAACTGGGTTGTGCCTAAAAACTACTACTTAAACAAACTAATTTAAAGTGATTATTTATGAAGCCAGTTTCTTTTTAAGAAACTTGTAGCACGTGATATATTAATCTATATACTAATTGATTATGGTATGCTCCAGTAGAAAACTATATATTTTGAGGATTATATTCCACAAAGAAATCGAAATATTATTGAGGTTATTTGTTACTAAAAAGTTAATTCAGAAATTCATTGATAAAGTTCTTTTCTCATTTTTCTTCATACTTTCTATAGTATTCCAAGTGGGAAGTTTCAAACTTGACATACATGTCCATGACATATTGTTGGAACAATCTTCCAGTAATAAACAATGTCGATTGTCTCAGCTGTTTTATTTGAAAATTGTAGCTGTAATATTCTCGACATGATACCTTCTTACTGGACTCTCTATGCTAATCAAAAAGTTTGTTCTCAGCTCGTTTAACTACATGAACGAGTTGAATCGAACTATATTTGCGAACTTATCGATTCAAATAAGTGTTGGGTAATTCGTATGCAAATTACTTCAAAAATTAAGATATGATCCTAATGGTGAAGTCAGATGGCATCCAGATATTAAAAAAGTTGGTGAAGAGGAAAGTAATGCTCCAGTAATGAAAAAGCAGACATATTCACCAAGTTTTAGATCTGCAGAAGACATAATCAATCACGAGGAAAAAGATATTTGGTTTCATAATTTTCATCAACTTCTCTACAATTTATTGCCAAATGTTTCCATCTGAAAGTATCTTCATTCCGTTTTAAATATCTTTTTCAATATTATAAAAATGCAGTTGGAAATAGAGAGGACTATTTTCATTCGATACTAAACCTAGAAAGTCATGATAGATCTGTTCTTGGACTCAAAATATATAAACCCCATTGTTTTTAGAGGCCAAACCTTTGTCCGATTTAACCCCAAATGATGTGAAAGAGAAAATACTACTGTTTTATACTCCAATGTTTCTTTAGAATTCAACTGATCCTTAGATTGGAAATTAGCAGATCATGCAAATCTTCTGGAATTTCAGAACGAGGAAGTTTTATATTTCCATTATCACAACAAAATGTGGCTGATTCATTCTCAAATTTTTTGGCACCACAATATATGAAAGGATGCATTTCATTATGTTCATGTACTTCTGAGCAAATTGGATCATATGATATTTCACCTATTAAGAAAAAAATTTAAAGGATAATGAAATAATCAGAAATATGTTTTAAAATAAAAAAATGTGGATTGCACTTCAGTAAAACAAGAAATTAATCTAAAAGTCATGTATGATAGATTTTGACGGCAGTTGGGAAATTAACGAAAAGTCTTGTATCATTGAGTTTGACGGCACTCGAAAATTATAGATCGATAATAACTTTGGACTTTATCATTAGTCAATAATTGAAGAGGCTAAAAACGAGTATTCCCATTAGCCCGCGACAATAATAAGTTTAGAGAACATTATAGTGACGAAACATCACCAAATTCAACCGAAAAAATTGATAAGTTTTTATATAAAATTGATAAGTTCCAAAATCAACAAAAATTTACAATTTCTTTTATAAAACTTACTATTTTTCCCCCTAATATATATTATTGCGATTTGTGTCTGGAAATTTTCTGCTTGAACATGTTATTGCAATCAAAGAAAAGCAAAATCAAGAAGTATGACATGTTTGCTTCTCATATTTCTTGAGAAAGATTGAAGTTAGAAAACAATGTTGCCATTAGATTTCATCAAAGTTGTAGTTATTTCTAAATCTCAGAACTTACAAACCCTATAGATTCGAAACAATTGTTGTATTGATTCTCAATGTTTGTTAATCAAATTTCGTAAAATTCAAATCTTTTAAGGTTCTAACATGAATTATAAAATTGAGATAATTCAAAGACAAATGAAATTATATAGGGAAGGCTATATAAAACTAATGATCAATTAAACAATAAAAGCATTTGACAAAAAAAAGGTAAGTTGTTCCTTCATTCAACAATATACTCAGAGTATCTTAAAAAATAACTTATAAAACTTGATGAATAAGACGGGAATAAAATAAATTTCCTAATAAGATAATCAATGCCATAAACAAGTAAATTTCCAATACTTAATTATGATAAAAACTTTTAATTTAGTATAAAATCTTCTAAATTTGTAGGTTTAGTTTGATTGCCAACAAATTTTACGAATTCAATGGCTGGCTACATCCCAATTTTATCTTTTGCCAACTATGCCTACTTCTAGAGTTATTCAAAAACTGTCAGATGAAAAGTATGTATGCTTAATATGCTAGATTTATGCTTGACCCTTGAGCTAGAAATAGAAAACATTGTTAGGCCAGGAAAAAAAATGGTATAGGAAAACTTAAGAGAGCTTGTCGTCCGCCTTCCCTTGACCAGTTACAAGTGAAAAATGAAAACAGCAAATAACGAAAAGTCTTGATTCCTATGCACGAAAACAAAGAAAGAAAAGTTGGAAATTGTCATTTATTTCGACGGAAGGGGAAGATATTCAGAATTTCTAACTTTGTCAATCCAGGACTAATTGGCAAGGCTGAAAAGTAGTACTACATTCTTAAAAAAAAAAAAAAAAAAAAGTAGTACTACATTGAGAGGCCGTTATTGTAAGACTGGAAATTTGGTCCCGAAGGCCGAAATCTTGAGTCTACTGTAGATTAAAATAATTCTTTCTCCATATAATCTTCCAAAATTAATCTACCTCAGAGAGAAAAATCTACTTTAGACATTTTGAATTTCAAAGTGGACTACAATGGATGGTCAAGACTAGATGTGTTGTTTAATCATCTCAATGGAATTGCGTAAGTGAACTGATTTTAAATCTAAATGTGCCAAGTTCAATATATAAATGACACTTTCCTTAATGAGTAAAAAAAATGAAAAGAAAAGGACAGGGATATATGCCACCCTCAATCTTAGGATTAACAGTAACATATTCCACAAAGTATTATGTTATTACTTAATAATAATTTATGTACCTTTCAAAAAAAATAATATTAATTTATGTACAAATGATTGAAATCGCCTGATATTAAACTTGTGCCCCCTACTATTAGGAATGTAGATATTACATGTTTACATCTTATTTTTGTAGTGATATTATAAAGAGATGTGAAATTCCTATAAAAAAATTGATTAATTATTTAGATGTTACACTTCGAAATTTTAAGTTTGAGATTGTCAATTGTAAACTATATCAAGAAGGTGTAATAATTTGATGAAACAAGTACACACATAGATGAAGATAGTGTAACAATTTGACAGAACAATTTGCTGAATGTACATTGTACACTCAGATGGTGTAAAGTTTTGTGTTCAAAAATATAAAACAACATCAAATTTGTCAAGGTTGACAGCCCCGCATGGTGCTCCTACAAGTTTAGAAATGCCCGGTTTTTTCCTCTTATCTTGGATGTACTTCAGTTATTGACGCTTCATTCGCAGATGCTGGCGCTGCCTTGCTCGTGGTGGATTCATCTGACTCTAATGCCTCATTTGCTCGGTTCTCTCCTCTACTCTGGATATAAAATGCAGGTGGATTAGGTGTTGGGATGGTGGCAGACAAACTGCTGAGCATGAGAACTACTGCGGCCATGTTAGGCCTTCTCTCAACCTCATCTTGAGCACATAGTAAGCCAATTTGGATACTCCTAATGACTTCATCTCTTACATAGGAGTCTCCTATAGATGGATCCAACAAGGCTAGTGGTCTTCCATCCCTCCAGTGCTTCCAAACCTGCAAATTAAATCAACAAAACTGATGCTAATCTCAAGCTAGGAACCATGACACCATGTTTTGATGTTTATTTTCACTCACATTGCTTAGAAGGCTGTCAGCGGCATCATCTGATTCACTGAAACCGCTATTCTTGTTTCCACTTACAATCTCGAGAACTAAAACGCCAAAACCGAACACATCTGACTTTACAGAGAATCGACCTTGGTATGCGTACTCCGGAGCCATGTAACCCCTGCAGAGTGCACGCCAGAACAGAACAAAAAACATGATCAGTTATCGAACCAGTTATCTAACCTGGGATGTAATAGACATTATTGGTCGGAGGACAGCTAATTTATATACCGTTCAAATTGATTATTAATTGAAAATGGATTAGTTCTTAGAGGATATATTATTGGGGAATCATCTAAAATGCAGTAATACATACACAACCAAACATGGTTCAAAGTCGCGGTCTCGGCGCGTACCGTTCCACATCGGTCTCGGTATAACGGTCGCGGTCTCGGCGTGACGAATATTTTAAAATAATTTAAATTTTAAAAATTTTAAATAATCATTCAAAATATAAAAAAAATATACTAAACAAAAATAATAAAAAATTAGTAAAAAATTTCTAGAATGTATTATCTTTACCAAAAATTCTTCATTTTTTTTAAAACTTTTTTGAGTTCTGCTATCACTCTTTGTTATATCTTTTTTTAAGTTCATGAAAGTTGAGAAACCAATTACCTAAACTACTTTAACTCAAAATCAATTACCTCCATCTAAAGGGATAATCTTGTCATTTTCTCTCATTAGGGCAACCCCCACCTTTCCACTTCAAGCCGTGACATTTTTTTCTTTGCTCTCTCTCCCCTCTTCTATCCTCCCTTCCGCTTACTCTTCCCCTAGCTCACTCGTCAAAGAAATTTTTAAGCTTTGGCTTTCTTATCCATATATTTGCACTTTCTCATTTGTTTTTTTTTTCTTTTTGTTGTTTTCAAAAATGGTTATGTGCTCTAGCATTCAAATTCAAAAATACCCAATTTCTCTGCCCCTTCAACCCAAGATTACCAGAAGCATCCTTCAATCACTGATTTGGTGTAAATTTGTAGGCAATTTTTTTATGTGTTGCTATGGATATGTGGGCTGGTCTTGCTGTTGTCTTCGTTACTGAAGATCCCCTACTAAGGGCCGTGCTTTCATATCTAACAGCAGTCCATGTGTGTCGGATCTCATGGAGCAAGCCATGCTTATGTTTTTTTAGTTTCATGGTTTTCTAGTATTAATGGTAGGATTTGATTAGTAAGCAACATAACCTTTAATTTCTCCATGATTTCTCCATCCAGGGATGGGATGAGATTCGTTCTCCGTGATTTCTCCAACCCGTTCCTTTGAAAAGTTGAGTTTGGCTCGGGTTGACTCGGCCGAGTCGGCTACGACTCGTCCGTTTTTTTTCGACTCGGAAGCAACTCGGTCCGAGACGACCGAGTCCGACCGAGTTTTCGGCGAGTCTGCCGTCTCCGAGTAGGATCGGAACGGTCTCGGATCGAAATCCTTCGTTCCGGTCTCCGACTCGGCCGAGTCTTCGAACCATGCAACCAAACCAACCTCCTGTATTTTGCATTTTAGTCCTTGCCTTTCACATTTAGACATGTTCATAAAATGGTAACTAGACTTATGCATCATCAAACAGTAAAGCAAATAGTGTGAGGATGTAATGCATAAAATGTAACCAAATTTAAGAGGCTGAATATTAATTATTATGAAAGAAAAATTTATGTTGTTACGAGGTATGACAAGATAAGGCTGAAGTATTTACAATGTCCCTGCAATTTTGGTTGTATTTGCTTTAGTTTGATCCACATCAAAAAGCCTTGCCATACCAAAATCTATCATCTTTGCATTCATATGGCCATCTAGTAAGACATTGCTGGCTTTTAGATCACGATGGATAATTCTAAGGCGAGAATCTTCATGTAGATAGAGAAGTCCTCTTGCTATTCCTCCTATAATCTTGTATCGGGTTGACCAGTCCAATAAACCTTGCTTTTCTGCTTCTGTATTGTGATTAAAAACAAAATTTTCAGTTAATTTATTGAACTATAAATACAGATTTCGAGAAGGTTACTATCTTTCATTTCTCCATGAATGCTTGTGTGGAATTGAGGAAGTTATTCTTTTCAATGTAGTCATTAAATGAGACCAAAGGGGAAAAGAGCAGGACAAAATAGAAGCAAGTTATAGTTGACACAAACCAAAAAGAAAGTAGTCAAGGCTTTTGTTTGGAACAAATTCATAGATAAGCAACTTTTCTTCGCCTTCCAAGCAAAATCCCAGAAGTCGAACCAGATTTCTGTGTTGAAGCTTTGCAACCAATAAGATTTCATTTTTAAATTCTTCTGCACCTTGAGATGAACTTCTGGATAACCTCTTCACAGCTATCTCTTGTCCATTAGGAAGTATACCCTGAGTGCATATCAGAAAAAAAAAATTAAAATAACAATTCACGTCGTAGCATGTTATCTAAAAATTCCCTAAAAGTCTATCAATCATGTAAATTTAATGCACCTTGTAAACAAGACCAAATCCATCTTCACCAATTTTGCTACCAAGAGCAAAGTTGTTTGTAGCAACCTGAATTTCACTCAGGTTATATTGTAAGGACTCTGTGATTGAGATTTCTTCGTCATCTACACAATAAGTTGAACATTACTGAGTTAATTTATCAATCATCTGAGATGGGGATGTGTCAAAGAAGAAGAATAAAACTGTTTCTGCCCAATGTAACAAGTTGCATGCTTGAAATTACCAGCTTTTTATTCTGTGGCTTTATGTCTTTTCCTTGATCTAGATGCTAGGAAACAGAAGACCAAGAGAAACAGAACACCGGAAACAGAGAGCGTTACAGCGATAGCAATTATTGTTCTTCGTGAGATCCGCCCTTTCTCTGCATCAACAAAAAGGAGTTTAGCAAAAAATTTCTGCACTCATTGTGGGTAACCTAAATTCATAAATCACAATGTGGTTCTGGGTTACGGCTGTTAGAATATTAAAGATATTTAGTGGAATTATAATCATCAAATCATGTAACATAAAATCATTAGTGGGTATTATATTCATGTATGTAACTCTTGTCCCATTACTTCTTGTATTTTCACCCCATTAGTTACATGTAACCTTCACATCATTATTCTCATATAACCTTCATCCCACTAATTTGTATGTTACACTCCATTAATCTAATTTTATCCCACTAATTGGTGAGTTACATGCCATTACTAATATGTAACATATGTAACTCTTACTCCACTATTTGGTGGACTTCATGACCACATTAGTGTTGTGAATTTGTAACATCTCCTCCATTATTTGGGTGATTTCATGAGCCTATTATTGTATGATGGTTTCATGAATTCATTATAGGTTTTAAGAGATATGTTACAATATTATGGGAGGAAGAAGAAGGGTTAATTGTAGTTATGACTCATGATGGGAAGGGGTCCTTTAGCTCACTATAAATAGGACTCTTGGTCCCTCTCTCCACTCACTTGTTCATTGTGAATTCTACCCATCATTTTGTCACAATATTTGGAGAGTTAGGAGAGGGAAGATCAAGAGACTAGATCTTGAAGGTTCAAGGAAGAAAGGAAAGTTTAAAGAAAGGATCAAGGAGTTAGTCCAAGAAGGCTTGTAGGAAGAAAATCTACTTGCAATTGGAATCATCATGGCTCAAGGTATGTTTTATATGTTTTTATATGCATAATGTTTTAGTGATTTACAAATCATAACCAAAGATCTTATTCTATAATGCTAACATGTGGTATCAGAGCTTATGGTTAAGGTTTATGATTTGTAAATCCATAAAGTAAAACATATTCTTGATTTATTTGTCCATCAAGTTTTGGACAAAATAATTGAATTCAAGTATTGAGCCTAATTTGTATATAAATAAGAATGTATTATGTTTGACATTCTTATCCTAAGTAATCTATTATGGAACTTGTGGTTTGTACTTTAAATTTTGCAGCCACTTGTTTAGAATACTTCAAGATTATGTCTTACAATTTTAATACTAAACATGAGGCTTATGTTTAGCTCTATTGTAATTCCTCTTCTCATTTATATTATATTATTCTCATATTTGTGCTTGACATGATTAATTGAATAATGCTGAAATTTTATATGTGCATTGAACCAATTGTGTATCTTGCCTTAAATTGAGCCCGAATATGTTGTTCATGATTGGTTTGGAATCATGATATTTTCAAGAACATTAATAAAATTATTTTTATTATACTTGAAAAATATATGTCGTTCATCATATTTTGACTAAATCAAATAAAGTTGATTTAAAAGTAAGAAGTCACAATTTCTCATATTTGCTTTTGATATGTCATTATGTGTTATTGTGATATTTTTACCAATATGTGCAAAATTTTGAGATAATTGTCCACTCAAAATATCAAAAGTTGCAACTAATTCTTGAAATGTTAGTAGAAGCCCATATAAATGTACATTTGGGCAAATCAAGCTAAATAATTATTATAAACATGAAGAAAATAATTAGTTGTCACCAAAGTGGCCTAATTATGATGACGTTTATTCAATGATTATTTATGCTTGTTATATATCAAGATTATAGAAATAAAATTTGCTCAAAAGTATTTTTAATTTCTATACTCTTGTATGAGTTATTATATTACCCAAAGGAATACAATATCTCTATTAAGGTTATATGTATAAGTGAATAATTGTTTCTCACTTATAGAGTGAATCACTAGCGTATCGTTATTCTAACCCAAAGGTAGAATACGATGATGCACTAGATTGCTTTTTTCATGTCTCATGACTTTTATTTGAATTTTTCAGCTGTTACTCCAGCTTCACTTTCAGGAATTACTGCTAACATTTCAGAGTTAAATGGGTCTAATTTCTCTGATTGGCGTGAGCAAATGCTCATTACCTGGGGATGTTTAGATTTAGACCTATGTCTCCGGATTGATGAGCCTGTACTTCCTACTCTTGAAAGTACACAACTTGAAAAGACTCTTTATGAAAGTTGGGAGCGTTCCAACCGTTTGGTTTGATGATTATTAAGAGCAAAATTGCAAAACACATCAGGAAGTCAATTCCCGAATCTGACAAAGCGCATGAATTCTTGGCATCTGTTGAGCAACAATTTCAAGCAGCTGATAAAGCTTTGGCAGGTACTCTTATGGCTACTTTGACTACTAAGAAATATGATGGGGTAAGTGGTGTGCGTGAGCATATCATGGAATTGAATAATTTAGCTGAACAACTTAAATCTATGGATATGTCTATTTCTGAGCCCTTTTTGGTGCAATTCATTCTCAACTCTCTTCCTCCACAATTTGGTCCATTTAAGATTAATTATAATACTCAAAAGGATAAATGGACCATCAATCAACTGATCTCTATGTGTGTCCAAGAGGAAGAGAGGTTGAAAAGAGAAGGATTGCAAACGGTCCATCTGGTATCACATGGTCATAATGAAAAAGGACCTAAAAAGACCAAGAAGAAAGGTCTTAAGACACCAAATAAAGGGGCATCTAACCATAATGGTTTTGGAGGTAGATGCCATTTTTGCAAAAAGAAAGGACATATGCAAAAGGATTGCGTAAAACGCAAGGAATGGTTTCAAAAGAAACGTAATTTCCTTTCATTTGTTTGTTATGAAACCAATTTAGTTGATGTTCCTTCTAATACTTGGTGGCTTGATTGTGGTGCAACAATTCATATTTCTAATAATATGCAGGGATACCTTACAACCCGCCAACCAATGATAAGGGAAAGAACAATACTAATGGGGAACAAAACGGGAGCAAAAGTTGAAGCCATTGGAACTTATAGAGTAGTTCTTCATTCTGGCATTTTGTTAGATCTTCCTAATACCTTTTATGTTCCTTCCTTTTCTAGAAATTTGATTTCCTTGTCTCGTCTTGATTTGGATGGTTATAAATTTCATTTTGGAGACCAATTATTTTCTATGACAAAAAATGGTACTTTTATTGGTAGTGAAACTTTAATTGTTGGGTTGTATAAAATAAATCTTGATTCAACCTTTTCAGACTCTCTTCTTTCCCTGCATATGAATGTTAATGTTTGCACTAAACGCAGTCGTAATAATAAAACTTCATCATTGTTGTGGCATAAACGCTTAGGTCATATTTCAAAAGAAAGACTTGAGCGACTTGTAAAAGATGGAGTTTTACCCACTCTTGATTTTACAGATTTTGGTACTTGTATAGATTGCATTAAGGGTAAGCAAACTAAAAGTACCAAGAAAAATGCCACTAGAAGTTCTGGACTGCTTGAAGTGATACATACAGATATCTGTGGACCATTTCCTCCTTGTATAAGTGGTGAAAAATACTTTATCACTTTTATTGATGATTTCTCACGTTATGGCTATGTCTATCTAATTAAAGAAAAATCCGATGCTTTGAATATGTTTCAAATTTTCAAAGTGGAGATTGAAAATCAATTAGATAGAAAAATTAAAGTTGTGAGATCTGATAGAGGTGGTGAGTATTATGAAAAATATGATGAAACTGGTCGTAATTTAGGACCATTTGCTAGATTTCTTCAAGAAAATGGAATTATAGCTCAATATACAATGCCAAGAACGCCTCAGCAAAATGGTGTAGCTGAACGGCGAAATCGAACCTTATTGGATATGGTTCGAAGTATGATTAGTGACACTACTCTTCCTGAATTTTTGTGGAGTGAAACCATTAAGACAGCCATGTATATTTTAAACCGAGTTCCTACTAAAGCCGTAGCTAAAACTCCTTATGAGTTATGGGTTGGTAGGAAACCGAGTTTAAATCATATACATGTTTGGGGTTGTCCTGCTGAAGCAAGGCTCTACAATCCACATGAAAGAAAATTGGATCCAAGAACCATTAGTTGTTTCTTTATTGGTTATCCCGAGAGATCCAAAGGATATCGTTTTTTATTGTCCTAATCATTATAATAGAATAATGGAATCTAATATTGCTAAATTTCTTGAAAATGAGAATTTTAGTGGAGTCATGATAAAAGAGAAGTGATTTTGATTCCTGAATTGGAAGAAACTTCTTCTACGTCGCTTCCTATTAATGGTCATGATACCACTACTCTCATAGATGCACATAATAGTGATCATCCGAATACCTTGCGTAGGTCAAAAAGAATAAAGACCAATGCAATTTCAGATGATTATTTAGTGTATTTACAAGAACAAAGCGATATTGGCATTGATGATGATCCATTAACGTTTTTACAAGCCATAAATAGTAGTGATTCCAACAAATGGTTAGATGCTATGAATGATGAAATAGCATCTATGAAGTCTAACCAAGTTTGGGAATTGGTTGAATTACCTAAGAGTTTCATACCTATTCAATGTAAATGGGTATTTAAAACCAAACAAGACTCTAAAGGTAATATTGACCGTTATAAAGCCCGATTGGTAGCTAAAGGATTCACTCAAAGGGAAGGTATTGATTATAATGAGACTTTCTCTCCTGTATCTAAGAAAGATTCATTCCGAATTATTATGGCTTTGGTAGCTCATTATGATTTAGAGTTACATCAAATGGATGTAAAAACGGCTTTCTTGAATGGAAATTTAGATGAAGAAATTTATATGAAACAACCTGAAGGTTTTAAGGAGGAAGGAAAAGGGCAACTAGTATGCAAGCTTAAAAGATCTATTTATGGACTTAAACAAGCCTCCCGTCAATGGTATCTTAAGTTTCATGATACCATAACAACCTTTGGATTTCAAGAAAATAAACTTGATGATTGTATATATCTAAAGATCAGTGGGAGTAAGTTCATATTTTTGATCTTGTATGTTGATGATATATTGCTTGCTACTAATGATTTAAGTTTATTGCATGAAACTAAAGAATTTCTTTCAAAGAACTTTGAAATGAAAGATATGAATGATGCATCTTTCGTACTTGGTATTGAGATCCATAGAGATAGACTTAAGAAAATTCTTGGTCTATCTCAAAGGACTTATATAAATAAAGGTTCTTGAAAGATTTCAAATGCAAAATTGTTCAGCAACTCCATGTCCCATTGTTAAAGGAGATAAATTTAGTCAAAGTCAATGTCCTCAAAATGATATTGAGAGACATAAAATGAAAAATGTGCCGTATGCCTCAGCTATAGGAAGCTTAATGTATGCTCAAACTTGCACGCGACCTGGTATCAGTTTTGCAATTGGAATGCTTGGAAGATTTCAAAGTAATCCGGGATTTGATCACTGGAAGGCTGCTAAAAAAGGTGATGCGATATCTTCAAGGTACTAAAGATTTAATGCTCACCTATAAGCACAGTGATCATCTTGAAATTGTTGGATATTCGGATTCAGATTTCATGGGTTGTGTTGATAGTATGAAATCTACTTCTGGTTATGTTTTTATGCTTGCTGGTGGAGCTGTATCATGGAAAAGTGTTAAACAATCTATCACTGCCTCTTCCACAATGGAAGCAGAATTTATAGCATGTCATGAGGCTACTTCTCAAGCTATTTGGTTGCGGAATTTTATTGAAGGGCTTAAAGTTGTAGATTCTATCTCTAAACCCATAACACTATATTGTGACAATTTCGCAGCTGTTTTCTTTTCAAAGAACAACAAGTGCTCTAGCAAATCTAAGCACATTGAATTGAAATATCATGTTATTCGAGAGAGAATTCAAGAACAAAAGGTATCCATGAAGCATATAAAGACTGACATGATGCTTGCAGACCCATTAACAAAAGCATTGGCGCCAAAGAAATTTTTGGAACATCTTTGTTCCATGGGTCTTATTAATTTTGAATGAAGTGTTTGCTTATTATTTTGGACACATAATTGAAAAAATATTATTTCCTGTTTCTTGTGCACGTTATTGTATTATGAGATTTTATACAGGATTTAATATTTTGGACCATTTATGGACTTTATTGTTTTGATTAGTCCATTTCTTCCTCATTCTGTTTATCTACATTTAGCTATTGGAATTGTGATACATGGAAGGAAGTATATAATCATACGATATATGACCGCCATGATCCATTCTAATAACTACGTAGGATAAACATAATTATTTTTGTGGCCACTCTATTAATTATACACTATAAATGTGGTCATTTGTCCAAGTGGGAGAATGTTAGAATATTAAAGATATTTAGTGGAATTATAATCATCAAATCATGTAACATAAAATCATTAGTGGGTATTATATTCATGTATGTAACTCTTGTCCCATTACTTCTTGTATTTTCACCCCATTAGTTACATGTAACCTTCACATCATTATTCTCATATAACTTTCATCCCACTAATTTGTATGTTACACTCCATTAATCTAATTTTATCCCACTAATTGGTGAGTTACATGCCATTACTAATATGTAACATATGTAACTCTTACTCCACTATTTGGTGGACTTCATGACCACATTAGTGTTGTGAATTTGTAACATCTCCTCCATTATTTGGGTGATTTCATGAGCCTATTATTGTATGATGGTTTCATGAATTCATTATAGGTTTTAAGAGATATGTTACAATATTATGGGAGGAAGAAGAATGGTTAATTGTAGTTATGACTCATGATGGGAAGGGGTCCTTTAGCTCACTATAAATAGGACTCTTGGTCCCTCTCTCCACTCACTTGTTCATTGTGAATTCTACCCATCATTTTGTCACAATATTTGGAGAGTTAGGAGAGGGAAGATCAAGAGACTAGATCTTGAAGGTTCAAGGAAGAAAGGAGAGTTTAAAGAAAGGATCAAGGAGTTAGTCCAAGAAGGCTTGTAGGAAGAAAATCTACTTGCAATTGGAATCATCATGGCTCAAGGTATGTTTTATATGTTTTTATATGCATAATGTTTTAGTGATTTACAAATCATAACCAAAGATCTTATTCTATAATGCTAACAACGGCAACTGAATACAATTAAAGACCAGAAATTTGGAAATGTTCAGATCATGAAATCCGAAGGAGTAGCCAACAAGCATAAATATAAATGTAAGAACCAGTTAAATTTTTCCATTGAATTATATCTCATCATCCAAGTATTTAGCAAGCTCTGAAGCTTACCTTTACTGCTTGGAGGACCAGGAGTTAATGGAGGGGCTGCTGCAGGCATATCAACATTGTAAAAGCGCCAATTCTCGAACCTAATATTACAGCTAGGAAAGAGAATTCTGGCACCCAGGCGACTAAGACAGCAATTTGGCAGAACTGAAATAGCATTGGTAAGGCAGGTACGACAATCGACACTGGAAAGATCAGGAGTGCATTGTCCAAGGCCGTATAAACTCTGAGACCCCAAAAAATTCACTTCCTGAACAGCAAAATGCTTTCCTGAACGATCATTTGAAGCCGTTGTAGCTATCTCATTCATCGTTTTCAATAACGCCTGATTAAACTGCGCTGCGTTAGTTACAGTCATATTGGAGTACTGCGTTATTGGCTCGCTATCATCCAACCTGGAAAAGATAGATTCATTCGAATAACGCAATAAGCATCTGTCATACCAAAATGTGGCAGTTTTCCCGTTCGGGCATATCTGCAAGACTTCCCGACTGGCACTAGCCACGCAACTCTGGCAATCATCACTGCCAAGATCACCTCGGCATAAAAATAGAGCATAAACTTTGTTAGCCTGGAGCCCAGCAGTCGAATTGTAGAATCCATTGGCAGCCCGAGATGCATTTGAATATAGAGCAGAAAGGAGGAAATTGAGGTGCGCTTGATACGTACTATTAGTAATAGTAGTGTTGTCTCCGCATCTTTTATCAAGGAGGGAATCTTGTGCTCTGTTGAAGCTAAGCAAGCAAAGCATGCAGCACAAAGACAAGAAATCTGGGGAGATTATGTTGAAGGTTGACATGGTTTCTAGTGATGCTCAAAATCTTCAACTGAGTATGGATTTGATCAGATGTTGATCATATAAGCAAGCTTTGAAACAAATGGCGCCTGGAAAAGAAGACTGGTCTGGGCCGGCCCCGCTGGAGTTAGAAGACTCTTACAAGCAGCTGCCACGCTCCGAGGTTGAGTATTCTGCTGACAAGCCACGTGCCTATTTTAGGCGGATACCCACTACAATTGTCAAATCACATATCCAGAACGGGTTACATAGTCTATAATAAGCTATATATAAATTCTATTATAAGTGGCGTAATAATTCATTTCAAACAAAAGTCAATTTAAAAAAACTCAAGAAATATAAATACGCCATTTATTATACTATTTAACTCGCTGACTATAGAATTTATAAAATGTTGAGATCGGTTCCTCCAAAAAAAAAAAAAGGCAATGTTGAGACCGGATCCCACTTTTAGGTTGTTGTTGGTTATGCAGTTGTCTATAGCCATCCATAGGGCGAAGAAAAAGTTGTCTACAATACGTTTTTTTTCCCCCCCTGCCTTCTCCACAAGACAGGGAAAAAAACGCCAATCAAGTCAAAACTGAAGAAAAGTAAACGATAACTCCTCCCAAATTGGCTTGTTGAGCAGAAAATTGTGACCCTAACAATGAAACTTAGTCTTTTGTTACTGTTTAATTCTATCAAATTTTCTAAGAATTAGTTAATTCAATCATGTGAGTATTAGGATCATGAACGTTACCAATCACTAGTACCAATTGTACGAGACAATGTAGACACTGAAACAGTAAATGTAGACATTAAGTTAACAAGTGTAAATATTAAAACCATAATCAATTGTGATTATAAATGTTCACTGGTGAGATAGGACATATTTTTAAATTTTCTCTTTCAATCCATATCATCCACTTTTAAAATGGTGGGAGCTCCATCATGAATTGTTTTTACACTTATTTACTGATAATTAGTGGGAGTCCCTTGTTGCGAAGTTTTTTGCTAGGATAAAATTATTTTCTATTTTTTTATTTGAAAATTTGTTAGACGCATTTCCAACAAACTTTTCATTTTAAAGTAATGACCTTTCAAAAAATTAATACAGTATTATTTTCTTTAAAAAAGCATTCCAAGGGAGCCGTAGTAAAAAAATTTCCATTTTACCTAATAACTAAAGAGTTACTCTTACATTAATTATTAGTAAACAATTAAAATACAATTAAGAGTTTATTGTTAGGAATTGTCTGGTGGACTTAAACATGTAGAAAAATATTGTGACAGAAGAGATATACTAATTAATATGGTCATTGGACGATTTAAATCAAAGTATTTGTTACTGCAATTTGAAAAACTAAAAAAAGACTTGGGTATGGTCAGCAATTGATGCTTCTTTACAGACCCATACTGTCTCAATAGTATTTGATTAATTATCCGCCTCTTTTTGCACTTTCACCTAGCTTTCTATTACACTATGAATAAAAAAAATGGGGTAGGGTGTTCTGATTTGGGAAGTATATGTGTTACCAAATGAAGGTCCAGGCCTTAAGGCCCTTCCATGTAATTTTTTTTTTTTAACAATAGATAATTACTACTTTGAGGATGTTAATTATTGTTAATATTTCAAGAATTGGAATATTTCCAGGATTGGAACTATTTCATTGACATTATTGGAAAATTAAAATCAAAACAAAATTCAAAATTATAGATTCATCAATTTTGAAGATATTAATTGTTGTTAATATTTCAAGGATTGAAACTATTCCATTGACATTATTGAAAATTAAAATCAAAGCAAAATTCAAAACTATAGATTGATCACTTTTGAATTCAACTGTACTAATGTTACGTGCCAGAGTACATGCGTGCTCTATAAAGTAGTTGGCACAATGCCTGCTCTATAAAGTAGTTGGCTTAAAGAGAAAATTACAAGCGCTAGCACTATTTTAAATGGGGAGTGGGAAACGAGTATTAGTCCCCCCAAAGTTTTGGAATACTAAATCTTTAGTCTTTTTATAAAGGCAAAAAAAAGAAAAAAAAAAGAAAAAGCCAACGGTTATGTCTAATTAAAGTTAAAATTAGATGTATTTAATTTTAAAGAAGTGTCTCTGTGTGTGTCTATATGTGTGTGTGTGTGTGTGTGTATGAGATATATGTGTGTGTGTGTGTGGAGGGAATTTATGATTTCACCAATTGTAGAATAAGTTACACTTGGTACCGCTATATATGTATTGTAATATAGACGTAAGCTATGTCACTAGAAACTAATAGTTCTTTGTCACGAGAAAGTAATAGTTTTGCTAAGTAACAATAAGGTAGATAGAGTGGATTTTATTTAATGTATGTCTGTGGCCCATAATTAGCTGTAATTTATCGACTACGAGGTAATGATTTCCCTAAACCCAGATACACAGCTACAGTTACAAATATATATAACTGGTTGAGAAAATATATATTTTTTGTGACATGTAATGAGTTATGTTTCACCTGATTGAGATTGCGATTAAAACTATATGACTCTACTTTAAAAGTCGAGATTCGAATTCCATCAACATCTTATCTTATATCTTATATATATTATCTTATCTTATATATATATATATATATATATATATTAAAAGTGGGAGTTTTGCGAGTTGTTACATTTTCTTTTCCATAATGCCCCTATAAAATAAATTAATGACAATATTATATCACCAAAATTAAATGCCTTTTCTTAAACTCTTAGGGCTATTTTTGTAATAGTCATATGAGTATTTATCTTAGGAATGTAGGTTTTATTAAAGCATGTTTACTAATATTGTCTATTTAGTTTAGGAATATTGAGTATATAAAAAAATGGAATGTGGGTTTTATTGGAGCATCTTTCCTTAATTTTTTAAGGAATAAAATTGTAAATTGGAATCAATTTTAAGCTTTGGAAACTATTTTGAAATTTTTTTTAGAAACTAAAGAATAATAGAATAGCAAGTTTTCGTGAAAATAAGATAGTGTAATATTGTTTGTCCTATGAGTCACAAGTCTAAAATTTTGGATCACAGTTCCTTTGTGCTCCAATTCAAATTGAAAATGTTTAATAGCTTCAAGTGGTTGAATTACTATATCTGTAACTGCAAATAAGTTAGAATTAAAAAATTAAAAAGCTGTATCCTGAAACTCAATACAAAAACCATAAACATTCCTCTTTTTAGGTGTCCCAAATACGTAGGAGACGAACTTTGATGTCTTTATTATGGAAATCTATAAAATTAAAACACCCTCCAAAACTTTTGCAACTTCTAAAATCAAACTTAAGATTGCCATAAAATTACTTCAAAAATAATTTAAGATTGCCAAAAAATTACTACAAAAATTTCCAAAGTTCAAAATTCACGACCTTAAAAAAGTAATTGCACAAAAACTTAATACCCAAATATTTTTATCATTCTAAAATAAAAATGAGCAGGCCCAAAACAAATAGAACTAGAAATTTCCTAAACATGAAATTTATAATACATACTAAGAACTTTAACACTCAACTGAAATCACATTCACGACAACGTAGTTCTCCCTTTCAAATTTGAAGCTTGGAGACCAAGCAGCAATCAAAGCCAAAGTCCCGAAATATTGTGAGGTAAACACCTTCTCATCTTTTTTTAATTTGTCGAATCTCATTGTCATATAGTCATAACTACACTTTAATTGCCATGAATTGTCATCTAAAGAAACAATAGTATATTTGTCAAAGTAGGAGTCTGAGATGTGTGTCATATAAAAGTATAAAAAATTACAGAAAATTTTAGGGAGAACAAAAAATCTGACTTTTGACCTAAAAACATGAACTTATGTAGGAAAAAAAAGGTAAATAGATTTGAGTGAACAAGGTGGTTGGCCCAAAAGAAAATGGAGGAAAGAAAGTTGTTAGCATACTAATCTTTCAACGGTTACAATCTTATGCACCAGAAAATCATGTGTATTGCCTAGCCTAATTAGATGAAAGACACTCCGTGATCTCCAAGTCTGAGACCATATTACCTGTAACATAAAATATTTCAATATATGTTGTCCATCCAAGATCCACAGCTTCACCATATAGACTTTTCTATGATAAAAAAAATTCATTTCATGCTAAGCCATATTGATTTTTAAAATTTAAGACTAATTTCCTAAAAAATTATACATAAAACAAAATTTAGACTTTTCATGTATCTTTCTATAAAAAGAATTCTTTAAGTTATCAAGGATAAAAACCTTGGTTTCAGTGTTTGCATTTCGACTTATTATTATTTATTTCTTGTATATGGAGTAGAGTAGACGAATGTATGGATAAGCCTTCATTGTTCACATGTCATCTTTATGATAGAAAATTTTAGTACACTTGTCTCTTTAGTCCTCTTTTACATTTCCAACAATTAACGAGGCCAAAATGCACTATGAATTTTGAACAATTATAACTTTGCACTCATTTGAAATTTAAATGTTGACTTCCCATGGTTTCCTATTTCTATTCTAATTATGTTTTGCCTTGAATAATCAATGACAAGGATCGACAATTATTAGTCAAATTAATAAACTTGCAGTCTTTCAGTTGATTGTTGAATTCTTTATAATCTTTTTGTTTTTCTAGAATTATCATTGCATGTGCAGATTATAGTATATGCATATGCCGTCCGTCTAATTCACATGCCATATGTTGCATGCAGGCGATATAAATTGAGATTACTCAATTTCTGTAATTATTGTATGCATCATTTTTTCATAACTTGTAAAATTAGTAATTCTATGTAAGTACTGTAGTAGTATTTTTTTTTTTTTTTTTGAGGCAAGGTATAAACACATACATAGATATTGATTATTTGCATATAGAAAAACCGGCAAGATAGATA
Organism: Mitragyna speciosa; assembly: GCA_024721245.1. Classification (NCBI taxonomy): domain Eukaryota; kingdom Viridiplantae; phylum Streptophyta; class Magnoliopsida; order Gentianales; family Rubiaceae; genus Mitragyna; species Mitragyna speciosa. Next base: position 32,058,835 of record CM045552.1, read on the forward strand.
AATAAGAGGTCATAGTTGTCGTGTAGCATTTACTGCCAGTTTTTTTTATATATTTCTTAGACCATTTCCAATTGGGAAATTGAATTGCTTGCTTCTCTTTTTCCTACCACAAATAAAGTAACAATTTGGTTTTTGGGAATCTAACAAGTGAGTGTGGGTTAAAACTCAGTATACTACAGCCTAAATGCACTAATACTATTAGTTTTATTTTTATGTTTTTCTCGGTTCATCAAAAATTAACTTAGACAATAATTAGAAACCAATTTTTGAGCTTGCATTTTAATAATTTATTGTAACAAGATTTCTGATAAACAATTATTTTTGATATTTCTAAAAATTGCAACCAATTTTTGATGCATTTGCACATAGTACAATTATTTTTATAATAATTATTTGCAATAATATTTTTTAAATTCAATATGCTTTTTAATTTACCTAGACCCTATAATTCAAATAATCAAAATATATTATAAATCAATTAACCCTCAAGTGAAGGAATAAAAAATTCTACGTTGAAGGAGTTAAAACTCAGATATTGTCTAATACAACTACTCAACTTTGTAGATTAGTCAACTTATACTCAATCTAATATTTAATTTAAATTTACCCAAAAATTTAACCTACTACTTTAACTTTTGATCTAGATATATATTAAAAGAGGGAGTTTGTTGAGTGATTTAGATTTTCTTTCCCATAGTGCCTTTACCAAAAAAAAAGAAAACTAAAGAAAGTGTTATGTATTTAAAGTTAGTTACTTTTTTTTTATATTGTGAAGGCTATTATGTAATACAAACATTGGGTTTCTAATTTAGAAATAATTTTTTTATTGGAATTAATTTTTATAAGTAGCTGGAAGGAAAATTGAGTTTTAGAAAATACTTTAACAATGCTTTTGACAGTGAAAGAATAATAGAAATGTTAGGAGTTTTTCAACTACTCTTTAAACCCAATAACACACTTAATCAAATAAAAATTACATTAGTATTTTCTAAATAACACTCCAAAATATTTTATCATTTGGTCTATCCTGGAAAACATCTGAAAGTCTAGAAACACCAAGGTCTTTTATTTATATTAGATGGTGCTTATTTTCTTTCCATTATTTTACTATCATCACTGCCTATAGTATTTTTCATGAGGTCAGGATTTGACCAATTTTATCTTAGTATCATTGATGCACTTTCCCCTTTTCTTTCCAGGTTATTATCACAAGTGGGGAAAAAATTAAGGAGCTTCCATGTTTTCTCCCTTCTCTACGACGCCATCCTTTAGGACTTCTGAGTCGAATCAAAAGAAATCATATTTGAATAAAGTTTCCTTTTTACATGATTTTTTAAAAAATATTATTATAATATTTTTTAGAGTGTATTTATGAGATAAAAATAATTTAAACATGTCTAAAAAATAATCTTTGTAAAACAGTGTCTACTTCAATTTTATGGAATTAGGCAGTTAGACAAGGGGAAAAATATGCAGGTGCTTTTTCCTGAAATTGAGTCCTAGATCTCCCATGGATGGTAAATACACTTTCTACTTATCTGTAGTGCGGGAAATTGTTGCAACTTTTAAGCAAAATGTTTAATCCTGAAGCACATTACAAAGAAAGCCCCTGCAACTTTGCTTGGATAATCAATAATGCTTTAGTCCTAATGATGTTCACTAATCTTGAACTTTTTGTTTTCTTGGTGGTAAGTTGAAAGAGACTATTATGATAAGGAAAAGTTATATGCTATTATAGATTGTTCAAATCATACACATTATAGCTTTTCCTCAGGAAAGTTAATATTCTTCAAAATTTTCACGAGCACTTTCATGAATACCTTTATGAGTTTAGCACCACTTTTAACCTCTTGGTCTATGTGTGCATATATTATGTCACATTCATTTTTTTAACTGTGAATTTCTTATGTCATATTCTCAGTCAGATACAGAAGCACATGATTCATGACACATATACATATACCTACACACACAACACATATACATACATAGAGTATATGTATATGTATATCTATATATATATATGTATATATATATATGTATATATATATGGTGTTGTAGTTAGCTATTTATAGTCTAATTTTATTAATTCATCCTTTATTTTAATTTGCTTATTGATTTTATATGTCCTTAAGATTTTGACTGAAGTGTGGGTAGAAAGGTTCAGTGTCTAGCCTAATAATTGGGTTGTGATGTAAGTAATTTTGATAGACTCCTAATTTGAAGGGAGGGTGTGAGTGATTATTGGTGGGATTTGGCTAGACTTCTAATTTGATTACTTATTTATCTTACCCATGAATTCTAGCTTAATTTGTTATTTTTGTTGTTACTTTTAAATTAGAAAGTACTCTAAAGTTTTAACACCATTATTTCTTATGGACAAAATAAAAAACAATCGAATATAATGTTCAAAATGTTGATAATTACAGATCAAATAAAGATAATTCATCAAATTTAACTTAGTGTCAGTGGATTGATGTTTGCATGCAAAGGCACCATAATTAATCAAGAGACAACAGATTATCAAGTGATAAGTTTTATGATATTTTGTCCATTACCATATTTGTTTACCATAATTTTTTTCTTTTGCCCTATTATCTTTCCCTATTTATGCAAAATTTCTTTTAACTTAAATTTCAATAGCTACATGGAAACCATAATGAAAATTTCCTTCCCTCAAGGTTTTATTCTTAATTAATTTTTTTGATTTTCATGAATCAGGGATGTTGTTGTTTCCATCTAATCTCTAACAAGACCAAAAATATATTGGAACAAAGATTGGAAAAGAGTTATTGGAAATCTATTATGAAAAATATATTATTGGAAAGTAATTCTTTAAATCCTAAAGTGTTATTATTGGAAATGCAACTATAATTTTCTTCCTATCTATTTTTACGAATAATTTGTTTTCAATTTGTTTATGCAGTTAAATATGTAATTCATACCCAAGGTATCTTTTCAATTTAAATTAAAAATGCTGGAGGAGAAAATTTTCAATTTTAGAAATAGTTTTAAATTCATGTAAATGTTAAAATACTCAAGGATTGTCTTATCTATTTTTATTTAATGTCTAAAAGCCATCCCTAAAAATTTTAAATCTAATTCTTTTTTCTCGTGAAATTAATTTTAATAATTTTTTATTTATAATAAACATAAAATTTTTTCCATTTTTAATGAATTTATTTTTATTAATACAACCTATTTGACTAACATCATTCTACATGGAGAAATTAAAGTAATTGCATATTGAAGAGTATTTTAGGACTACATAATGAAATTTTTCATAAATTTGGCTTTTAAATTTCCTTCAACTTTTGATACAACCTATTTGAGTTACATCATTTACAAGGAGAATTTAAAATATGTAAATGTGTATTTTAAGACTATTTAGGGTTACACAATAAAATTTTCATAAATTTGACTTTTAAATTCCTTCAAGTATTGCTCATGGACAAGGAAATATTTAATCTTTAGCATACATAACCCATAATTCTTAAACTAAATAATATTTACAAAGTTGTTTCTGAAATTATTTTTAGTAGGAAATTTGAAATAGTAAATAGTTTTAAAAAACATAATTTATCAAAACATATATTAACCTTGTTATAATAACACAGATCCTAAGAATCCTACTGAAGTATTCCTTAGGATCTTCCGAATCTTTGATAAAGCAATAGAGAATGATTCTTCATAGAGCAATCTTCGAGCCAGCATCTCAATTATCTTCTACCTTAAACCAGATGATGGAATGCTAGACCAGATTAATTATTTGATGCAATGCCTCAACCAACTAAAGATGTTTCCAATGCATTCCTTATGTTACCAGATTTGCCTTCTAAATTTTCCAAATACAAATGCTAATCTCTTTATTGCTTATCAGATGTTCTAACAATATAATAATCAAGAAGGAATAAGTAATATTAATATGTAAAAAAGTTAAAAATCAAGAGTCTTATGAAAATTTGAAACTATTTTCATACTAAATTTACACTAATTTTTGAAAGTTATATCTTTGAATGTATTTTTTTTCAGTTTTGTTTCATTATAATATATAATCTAAAACAAATATCAATAGTATACTTTATGTCTTTCTTATTTTATACTCTTTCATTATAGTTCTTATAAGTGATCAACTATTTTTACTGATACTATATTGAGGCTATTTATGTAATAATGACACTAATTTTAACTTGTAAATGTATTAGTTATTTTTGTATGTTTCCTTTATTCATCTTTCCAGTATATTTTCTATTATTTTGTACTTTAAATGAATTTAAATTAGCTTTCTCCTTGTGTTGTACGAAACATCAACATATAGGATACCATCTTATAACAATCCAAACTATTGTGTTACCTTCAAATCTTTTGTTATTTATTTGCTCACTTAATTATACACATTTTACTATTATACTTACTAAGAAAATTTGAGTTGCTTAACGTTATATTTTCCACCTTAAACTTCTATATTTTTGTATTGAGTTCAATAAGGTAGAAAATGAAGTTTTGTGCAATAAAATCAAAGTCAAATTATCAAGGCTAATTCTAGAATCAATCACCTACTGTGAATCCATCACTTAAGTATACAGCTTATTGGATTGGGATTTCAGTCACCGAAGATTTGGCACTAAGTGTCTTATGATCATAGTAGTTAAATATTGAATTACAAAGAGCATGCGTATTTTGACTTGTAATATAGATTAGCTTTTAAATCGAGCATTTTGATTATTGAAATTATTGTATTTTTTTCGTCATTTCAGTATATATACTACCTATTATAAAATAGGATGGAAGTGGTTTTTTTTGTAATGAAAAAGTGTTACTTTTAAGGGAAAGTGTATGAGATTAAAAGAAAGACTATTAATTTTTAAATTTTTTAATATGCCTCATTATCCTTTTCCTTTGTTTATTTTTCATTGGTTTTTTAAAATTTCTTACTAATGCATAAAATAAAAATACTTTGCAAGTGTTTTACATGTTTTGTTGAAGACCAAGTAGAATACACTAAATGGAATTTTTTAAATATATAATGGATTTCATTCTTTTTTATTAATTGTAATAGAGTAATAAAATGATTCAAACAATTAGAATTTTTTTCCTTTCTTAATCGATCTAGAACAACACGTTATTTGATTATCACAAAAAAAAAAATACTTACAACATGCAACGCACGTACTTCTATCCTAGTTAATAATAAAGGTTTAATACAACAAAAATAAAAAATAAAAAACCGCTGGATCGAATTTGTATATTCTCAACAGCACTTGTACAGTACTGAGAATTTCTCATACGTTAATAGGCGGTCTGATCCACATACAAGCCCAAAACTGACAAGGCAAATTGTAGAAAGTATTAAATACAGACTGCCAAGGCCCATAGGTAATAGGCTGGATTTACGCTTGACCCTTGAGCTAGAAATAGAAAACATGCTAGGCCATGAAAAAATGGAAATTCTTAGGTCGACTAGGTCTGTGGCCCTACTTATAGACCTTATGAAGAGCGTCCTACTTGTGGACCTTATGAAGAGTGCCAAATAAGTAAAGTGATACATGTTGATGTAAAAAAATGATATAAAATAATATAAGAATACTTATGTGTATTTATTTTAAATCACAAAGTTCATAAGTAGGGCCGTGGACAGTGTTCATGTAAAAATTTTCCACCAAAAGAACGGTATATAGGAAAACTTCTGAGATGAGAGCTTGTCATCTGCCTTCCCTTGACGAGTTACAAGTGAAAAATGAATACAGCAAATGACGAAAGGCCTTGATTCCTATGCCCGAAAGCAAAGAAAGAAAAATTGGCAATTATCATTTATTTTGACGGACGGGGAAGATATTTAGAATTCCTAACTTTGTCATCAATGAAGGACTAATTTGCAAGGCTGAAAAGTAGTACTACATTAAGAGGCTGTTATTGTAAGACCGGAAATTTGGACCAGAAGGCTCAAATTCTTGAGTCTACTGTAGTCTAAAATACATATTTCTCAATACAATTTTCCAAAATTAATCTATGATAGGGATCAAGGCATGTCCAAGCATAGTTCAAGCGTTCCGGATCCTTTGCAAGGAATAGGTGGTCTAATGACACGTGCGAGGACAAGGAGAATGAAGGAAGCTATGCATGTGTTGATCGTGGAAATGTTAGAGAAAGAAGCTTCCAAGGACAATTCCGCATCGTCTAGACTTGTTACGCTAATATGGAGTAGAGATGGTGTTGATCATGAAGATGGGTTCTATGGAGAGGCAATGTCAAGACTTAGGAATGGACAAAGTGTGCAATTCGGGCAAAAAATTGAAGAAACGAAGCTTCTGACCAAGGCCGCGCACCAGTCCGCGCCGCGGCCTTGCCCACGGCTTCCATCAGATTGAGACGACGAGGCTGGTGAACATTCTGACCGAGGTCGCGCCCCAATCCGCACCGCGGTCTTCCGAATGGCCTTCATTAGAATGGTTAAGGAAGAGCAGCAGATGTTCTGATCGAGTCGGCGCCTAGGGCCGACCCGCGGCCTTCCCCGCAGCCTTCCCCAGAACGTGCAACGTCGCGTTAGTTTTAGGGTTTTTCTATTCTATTGTTATTTCATTAGTTTGTAGTACATGTCGTACGCCTATTTAAAGGCAGAACACATTAAGTAATGACAGATTAAGATGATTTATCATTAAAACGTGAGTTTTGAGAGCTCTTCAATAGTGCTTTCTTGGTTCTTGGATTGGAACCGTCTTGGTCTTATCAAGCCTACGCCTGTGGCGACCCAATTACCCGCTTAGAGTAAATTCTTTCGCGTTTGATCAAGTTCTTAGAGTAATAATTTAGGCAAATTGAACCCGCTCAAGTTGGTCTAAATTAGAACCCTACGTTCTTCGTTCTTCGTTCTTCGTTGAAGAGTATTCGAGGCTTTTCTACTTGGAATCAAGCGATCTTGGCCGTTCACAACCCCGCGCGCATCAATCTACCTCAGAGAGAAAAATCTACTTTAGACATTTTGAAATTTCAAAGTGGACTATAATGGATGGTAAATACTGGACGTGTTGTTTAATCATTTCAATGGAATTGGGTAAGTGAACTGATTCTAAAACAAAATGTGCCAAATTCAATGAATAAATGACACTTTTCTTAAAAAAAATTAAAAAATGAAAAAGAAAAAGACACGTGAATATGCAATCCTCAATCTTTAAGGTTAATAGTAATATATTCCACAATGTATTGTACTATTACTCAATATCAATTTATGTACCTTTCAAAAAAATAATATGAATTTATGTACACATGATTGAAATTGCCTGATATTAAACTTGGGCCCCTACCATTAGGAAAGTAAATATTTTCATAGTTACATCTTATTTTTCTAGTGCTATTATAAAGAGACGTAAAATCCCTATAAAAAATAATTGATTAATTATTCAGATATTACACTTTGAAGTTTTAAGTTTGAGGTTTTCAAGTGTACCCTACATCTAGAAGGTGTAATAATTTGATGAAACAAGTGCACATAAACGAAGATAGTGTAACAATTTGACAGAACAATTTGCCCGATGTAAACTGTACACTCAGATGGTGTAAAGTTTTTGCGTTCAAATATAAAGCAACATCAAATTTGTTAAGGTTGACAGCCTCGCATGGTGCCGCTAGAAGCTTAGAACTGCCCTGGTTTTTTCCTCTTTATCTTGGATATACTTCAGTTACTGATGCTTCATTCACAGATGCTGGCGCTGCCTTGCTCGTGAAGGATTCATCAGACTCTAATGCTTCATTTGCTTGGTTCTCTCCTCTACTTTGAATATAAAATGCAGGTGGATTAGGTGTTGGGATGGTGGTAGACAAACTGCTGAGCATGAGAACTACTGTGTCCATGTTAGGCCTTCTCTCAACCTCATCTTGAGCACATAGTAAGCCAATTTGGATGCTCCCAATGACTTCATCTCTTACGTAGGAGTCCCCTATAGATGGATCTAACAAGGCTAGTGGTGTTCCATCCCTCCAGTGCTTCCAAACCTGCAAATTAAATCAGCGAAATCGATGCTAATCTCAAGGTAGGAAACATGTTATCATGTTTTTTGATGTTTATTTTCACTCACATAGCTTAGAAGGCTGTCAGCGGCATCATTTGATTCACTGAAACCGCTATTCTTCTTTCCACTTACAATCTCCAGAACTAAAACGCCAAAACTGAACACATCTGACTTCACAGAGAATTGGCCTTGAAATGCGTACTCAGGAGCCATGTAACCCCTGCAAAATGCACACCAGAACAGAACCAAAAACATGATCAGTTATTGAACCAGTTTTCCAGCAAGGGACGTAATAGACATTATTGGTCTGAGGACAGCTAATTTATATACTATTCAAATTGATTATTAATGTAAATGGCTTAGCTCTCAGAGGATAAATTTCTGGGGAAACATCTAAACTGCAGTAATACAAAACAAACCAGCCCTCCTGTACTTTGCATTTTATTTCTAGTCTTTCACATTTAGACATGTTCATAAAATGGTAACTAGACTTATGCATCATCTGCATGGACAGTAAAGCAAATAGCATGAGGGTGTAATGCATAAAATGTAACCAAATTTAAGAGGCTAAATATTAATTATATGAAAGAAAAATTTAGGCTGTTACGATGCATGACAAGATAAGGCTGAAGAATTTACAATGTCCCTGCAATTTTGGTTGTATTTGCTTTAGTTTGATCCACACCAAAAAGCCTTGCCATACCAAAATCTGCAATCTTTGCAGTCATATTGCCATCTAGTAAGACATTGCTGGCTTTTAGATCACGATGGGTAATTCTAAGGCGAGAATCTACATGTAGATAGAGAAGTCCTCTTGCTATTCCTCCAATAATCTTGTATCGTGTTGACCAGTCCAATAAATGTTGCTTTTCTGCATCTGTATTGTGATTAAACACAAAATTTTCAGTTAATTTATTGAACTATAAATAATGATTTTGAGAAGGTTACTATCTTTCATTTCTACATGCATGCTTGTGTGGAATTGAGGAAGTGATTCTTTTCAATGTAGTCATTAATGGAGATTGGAGGAAAAAGAGCAGGACAAAATAGAAGCAAGTTATGTTGGACACAAACCAAAAAGAAAGTAGTCAAGGCTTTTGTTTGGAACAAATTCATAGATAAGCAACTTTTCTTCTCCTTCCAAGCAGAATCCCAGAAGTCGAACTAGATTTCTATGTTGAAGCTTTGCAACCAATAAGATTTCATTTTTAAATTCTTTTGCACCTTGCGATGAACTTCTGGATAGCCTCTTCACAGCTATCTCTTGTCCATTAGGAAGTACACCCTGAGTGCATATCAGGAAAAGATAATTAAAATAACCATTCATGTACTAGTATGTTATCTGAAAATTCACTAAAAGTCTATCAATCGTGTAAATTTAATGCACCTTGTAAACAGGACCAAATCCGCCTTCACCAATTTTGTTACCAGGAGCAAAGTTGTTTGTAGCAACCTGAATTTGACTCAAGTTATATTGTAAGGACTCTGTGGTTGAGATTTCTTCCTCATCTGCACAATAAGCATGAGTTAACTGATTCAATCATCTGAGATGGGAATGTGCGAAAGAAGAAGAATAAAACTGTTTCTGCCCAATGCAATTTGCATCCTTGAAATTACCAGCTTTTTTGGCTGTGGCTTTATGTCTTTTCCTTGATCTAGATGCTAGGAAACAGAAGACCAAGAGAAGCAGTACACAAGAAACAGAGAGCGTTACAGCGATAGCAATTATTGTCCTACGTGAGATTCGCCCTTTCTCTGCATCGACAAAAGATAATCTGAATTCATAAATCACAATGATATTCTGCTTTACGGCTACTGAATGCAGTTAAGCACCAAAAATTGGAAATATTCACATCATGATATCAAAAGCAGTAGCTAATGAGAATAAATACAAATGAGACAATCAAGTTTCCATTAAATTATTTCTCATCATCCAGGTGTTTAGCAATCTCTGAAGCTTACTGCTTGCTGGACCTCGAGTTGGCGGAGGGGCAAGTGCGGGCATGTTAGCATTGTAAAAGCGCCAATTCTCAAACCATATATTACAGCTAGGAAAGAGAATTCTAGCTACCAGGCGACTAAGACAGCAACTTGGCAGAACTGAAATAGCACTTGTAAGGCAGGTATGACAATCAACACTGGAAAGATCAGGAGTGCATTGTCCAAGGCCGTATAAACTCTGAGACCCCGAAAAATTCGCTTCCTGAACAGAGAAATATTTTCCTGAACGATCATTTGAAGCCATTGTAGCTATCTCATTCATCGTTTTCAATAACGTCGGAGTAAACTGGGCTGCGTCAGTTACATTCATGCTGGAGTATTGCGTTATTGGCTCTCTGTAATCCAACCTGGAGAAGATGGATTCATCCGAATAACGCAATAAGCATCCGTCATACCAAAACGTGGCAGTTTTCCCGTTCGGGCATTTCTGCAAGACATCCCGACTGGCACTAGCCACGCAACTCTGACAATCATTAGTGCCAAGATCACCACGGCATAAAAATAGACCATAAACTTTGTTAGGTTGGAGCCCAGCAGTCGAATTATAGAATCCATTGGCAGCCCGAGATGCATTTGAAGATAGGGTGGAAAGGAGGAAATTCAGGTTCTCTTGATACGTACTGTTAGTAATAGTAGTGTTGTCTCCACATCTTTTATCAAAGAGGAAATCGTGTGCTCTGTTGAAGCCAAGCAAGCAAAGCATGCAGCACAAAGACAAGAAATCTGGGCAGATTAGGTTGAACCTGAAGGTGGACATGGTATCTAGTGATGCTCAAAAATCTTCATTTGAGTGTGGATTTGATCAGATGTTGATCGTATATGCAAGTGTTGTAACAAATTCCGCCTGAAAAAGAAGACCAGTCTGCGCCCTGGTGTTAGAAGACTAGTACAAGCAGCTGCTAATCTCAGATGTTGACTCTTCTATTGACAGGCCACGTTCCTAATTTTAGGTGGATGGCTTCTACAATGTTCAAAAATCATATATCCAGAACCGATTGCATAGAACGCACAGAGTGACAACAGTTAGAATTTTATGACTCCACTGTAGAGGTTGAGGGCTCGAATTCTACGGACGTCCTATGTAATAATATACGTTTATACAAAAAAAAAAAAAAAAAAACGATTGCATAGATTTCTATAACAAGTGACATAAATTCTATTAATAAGTTTGGAATAATTCATGCAGACGAAAGGCAATTAAAAAATCTCACAAAATATAAATACGCCATTTATTATAACATTTAAGTCTCTCACTGTAAAATTTATAAAATATTGATTAAACAATTATTGAGACCCGGATCATACTTTTAGGTTCCTGTTGGTTATGAAGTCGTGGCATAGCCATTTATAGGGTGAAGAAAAACTTGTCCATAATTTGTTTTTTTCCTTTGCCTTTTACAGAAAACAGAGAGAGAGACAGAGAGAGAAAAAAAAAAAAAAAAAGAAGTATCAATCAATTCAAAGTTGAAGAAAAGTAAACGATAAACCCTCCCAAATTGGCTTGTTGGGCAGAAAATTATGACACTATCAATGAATCTTAGTCTTTTGTTATTGTTCAATTCCATCAAATTTTCTAAGAATTTGTTAATTCAATCACGTAATTATTAGATCACGTACGTTATCAATCACAAGTAATGCCAATTCTACGAGATAATGTAGACACTGTCGTAGTAAATGTAGACAATAAGTTAACAAATGTAAATATTAAAACTATAATTGATTGGTAGTTAATGTTCACTAGTGAGATAAGACATATTTTTAAATTTTCTCTTTTAATCCCTATCGTCCATTTTTTAAATGGTGGCATCTCCATTGTAAATTGTTTTTACATGGAGTTACTGATAATTGAGGGGAGTCCCTTGTTGCGAAGTTATTTGTTAGGATAAAATTATTTTCTATTTTTTATTTGAAAATTTATTAGACTCATTTCCAACAAACTTTTCATTTTAAATACATGACATTCCAAAAAATTAATACAATATTATTTTCTTTAAAAAAGCAACACAAGGGAGCTGTAGTATAAGGTTTTCCATTTTGCCATTAATAATTAAAGAGTTTTACTCTTACATTATTTATTACTAAACAATTAAAATACAACAAAGAGTTTATTCTTACAAATTGTCAGGTGGACTTAAACATGTAGATAAATATTGGGACAGAAGACATATACTCATTAACATGGTCATGGACAATTAGAATCAAAGTATTTCCTACAGTAATTTGAAAAATAATAAAATGCTGGGGTATAGTCAGCAATTGATGCTTCTTTGCAGACCCATGCTGTCTTAGTAGTTTTTGATTAATTATTTGTCTCTTTAGCTCTTTCACTAACCTCTCTATTCCACTATTAAAAAAAAAAAGGAAATAGGGTGTTCTGATTTGGGAAGTATATGTTATCAAATGAAGGTCCAGGCGCTAAGTCCCATCCATGTAACTTTTTCGTTGCTCATAGATAATTAATACTTCGAGGATGTTAATTATTGTTAATATTTCTAGGATTGGAACTATTTCATTGACTTTATTGAAAAATTAAAATCAAAACAAAATTCAAAACTTTAGATTCAGCAATTTTTAGGATATTAATTGTCGTTAACATTTCAAGGATTGGATCTATTTCATTGACATTATTGAAATATTAAAATCAAAGCAAAATTCAAAACTATAGATTCATCAGTTTTGAATTCAATTGTACTAATGTTAATGTGCCAGAGTACAACGCATGTCCTTATAAAGTAGTTGGCTTGAATGTGCTAGTAAATTACAAGCGCTAGCACTATTTTAAATGGGGTGTGGAAAGCTGGTATTAGTCCCCCCCAAAGATTTGGAAATACTAAATCTTTAGTCTTTTTATAAAAGAAAGAAAAAAATAAAAGCCAGTGGTTAGTTAAAATTTGCTCTATCCAATATTAAAGAAGTGTGTGTGTGTGTACACATTATTTGTTTGAAAGCTATGAGAGAATTCGGGCCATTTGAATAAATTAGGACAATGAATATATGATTTCACCAATTGTAGAATAAGTTACACTTGGTACAGCTATATACGTATTGTAATATATATATATATATATATATATATATATATATATATATAATGATAAACTTACACTATTACATGGGGAAGGAATTTAGCATTGGTGAGATTCGAACCTCCAATCTCTGGGGTAGCGTCATAGAATTCCAACCGCTCGACCTTTTTCCCCATATTGTAACGTACACGTAAGTTTTGTCGCCAGAAAGTAATAGTTTTGCTGAAGTAACAATAAGGTAGATAGAGTGGATTTTATTTAATGTGTGTCTGTGGCCCATAATTAGCCATTTTTCAAGTAACAATAATGGCAGAACAGTTTTATTCCCAAATTTAACTTTTCCTTTGACAGACTCATTAAGCTCAGAAAATAATTATTCTTTCTTTCCACACATATGGTTACTACATCTAGTGTCCTAGAACCATTTATTTTTATCAACAACTCCATCATTATTATATGCCAACAGTAAAGTCTCACAATTTTGATTATTATTATGAACTTGATTTTTAATAACATTAGCCTGAAAATTACTATTAGATTTACATTCAAATCTTCCATACCCAAAATTTTCAGAATTATAACACTGAATTTTTTGCCCATCATTATTTTGGTTAAAATTATATTTATTGTCATAATTATAACCATCACTTCTACCTCTACCAGGGCCATTTCTAAAATTAAAATTGTTACTTCTACCATCACGTTAAGAATTTCATCTGCCTCTACCTCTGTTGTTAGCTTAACCTCTACCTCTGTTGTTGTAGCCACAACCTCTGTTGCCATTGTCCTGATTTCTCTGTTGAAAATTTCTTTGCTCCTGGGGTTTATCTTTTGCCTTTAAATTTAACTGTGTCTGCAGGGCTTTTTTCACAGTATCCAAGGTGTGCTCTATCTTCTCATTAATTCGTTGCTCATGTAGAATTGATGAGCCTGGCAATTCTTCAATCTTCAATTCTGACAAAGCCTTGGTTTCTTGAATTACTGTCACCAGGTTATCAAACTTCATAGGTAAAGTGTTAAGAACTTTCTCAACAAATACCCCATCAGAAAGTTGAGGATTATTGAGTGCCATCTCGTTCTTGATCTATGAAAGACGGAAAAAATACGATTCAATTAATTTAGATTTTTCCATTGTTGCAAGTTCAAACTTCCGCTTTAGCATCATCAAATTACTTTGTTGAACCCGATCTACGCCTTTGAATATTTTCTCTAAAATATCCCAAACCTCCTTTCCTGTATCTGCAGTAGCAATTTTTTTAAAGATTGATATATCAATTCCTGATGAATTTGTGACAACGCCATGTTATCCTTCTTGTCTCCTGTGCATCAGCATCTTCACCAATTCCTTCTTTTACATATTGATTTAACCCATACGCCTTTAGATAGGTTAACATCTGTTTCCTTCAAAAATTATATTTCTCCTTGTTTTTCAATTTTGGAGTTGAACAAGTAATATTTGTAAGTGTTATGGCTTTGATACCACTCTAGTGGACCCAAATTAATTAGATGAATAAAATCACAAGAATTTAGACAAGAAAACACAAGGAAAATAATGGACGAAATTCTCTTGTTTGGAACAAAAGAGAGTCTGCGCAATAGTTTTCAAAAACCAAATGTGAGAAGCTACAAAATAAAGAAGACGGCACAAAAAAAAGCTGCTGACGTCCAAAAACAAACCTAACGTAGTACTACTTAGCATGGGAAACAACCACATGCACGCCACAACACATAGACCCACATAGACTAACCAGTTAAATTAGGACATATGGCACTAACTAAATGAAATAACCAAAACTTATTAGGCTTGGTTTAATTAATTTCCTACATACGAACAATATATTTCTGGAGATCATTTCCTTTCAATTAAAGGGAGGCAGACGATGAGAAGTATATGTGCTCAGAATCTTCAATTTTGATTTGTAATGTTTAGGTGCTAGACTTATGCTACTAACGCGTTTGGCCAGGAAAATATGTTACGTGAGATGCCCAATTGATTTATTTTAAACGTAAGTAAATGCAAGAAATAAAAAAATTGGCGAACTTTTTTTTTGGCAAATTGCTAATAAAATATTTTAGCAATTTGCCAAAAAAAAGTTCGCCAATTTTTTTATTTCTTGCATTTACTTACGTTCTAATAAAATATTTTAGCAATTTGCCGCAACATAAAATTGCATATTAAGAGAAGAGATGTTTGCATACAGTAGGGGCTACATAAGCAGAAATGTTTAGAGTTGGTGTAGAATAAGGCTGGATATTTATGCAGAAGGTCCATTCTAGTTAGCTCCAACTTAATTCTCGGGTAAATTGTGGCCAATACAAGTCCTCCTCGACAATTTTTCCAAAAAAGATATTCAACCCTAACAAAATTTCTCTAAAGTTGAATAGTAATGAATGTAAAGACTTGGGATGTGATTACACAATATTCACTTTTGAAACAAGGTTGTCTCGATAGTGATTGTCAGGAGCAGGATCTTAGATAGCATTTTGGCTGTAGTAAAACGCTTAAAAGGCTTTTCTAAATTTGTGTTTTTGATAATAAGCAAGCTACAAAGCATGCAATTTCGTTTTCTGTTCCTGCTTAAGGTCATCCAAGAAGACGGAATTTTCCCTTTGCCTTTGGATTGATAGATTATAGCTAGCACTTGGGAAGGGGAATTGTCAGATTTGGCCTTTCCGTAGTGCAAAAGGAAAAAAGAAAAGCGGTTGGATGCCTCGATGGCGACGGGACTGAAGATCAAATCCTAGATGAAGGCAGGGCAGCTGTACAGCTTTTGTTCCTTCCGTGAAAAACTGAACCCCTTTCATCTATCACTGACCAATAGACCACCGTGCATAATATGGTACATTTCTTGGTTGATGCACAACTACACGTCATTGGATACTTGGACAATTTAATGCAACATTGCCACCGACTGCCATAACTTTCGAAAAAATAGATAATTTTTTTAGAAAGAGTAACGTGTTTACAAATTTATTTACTTTTTTTAAGAAGAGTAGAATGCTTAAATTGACACAAGAATTTTCTAAAACTACAAACAATTAAGAGGAAAATCAACCCCAAAGAATGAGAAAAATCAACTCCAAAGAATTTTGAATCTTTAAAGGTCGAATGAAACAGATGGTAGATAAAGTCCTGATGAAATTACTATGTATTAGGGGTAGGTATAAACTGGTTAATCGGTCCACACACCTAATATTTTGACCGAAACTGTTTATACTGGTTCGTCTAATTTATAAACCATATCCGACTCTCATTAATTAGTTAACTGCTTATTGGTTACTTGGTTAAAGAGGGTTGGGTACCGCAAATAACTGGAACCATATAATATTAAGTTAATTTGAAAAAATAGATAAAAATAGTATAATATAAACCTTTGCTCAAATTAAAAAAATGCTTAAACAATTTCAATTACTTTGAAAAACAAGTAATAAAATTACAATTTGAAACTCTTGCATCTGCTTTTTTTAAAAGTCAAAAAAGTTAAAAAAAAATTGCTCTTTTTAAGAGTAAGAAAATTACATATCTGAGTTATATGAAAATAATTTTTTAGTTAGCATCAAGAAATTAAATTGAAAGAAAATTCAAATACGATATTTAATTTTAAAATGATCTTAAACTTGAAAATGAAATGAATTAATATTTCTCAATTCCTCTATAACATTACAAATATTAGCTTTTAAGACGTATATATGGACTGGTTCGGTTTACCGCAATTTTTGAAAATTGATACCCCGAACCATAACTGCTTTTACAAATGTGATTCGGTTAACCTAACCACTTTTAAAATTCGATTCGATTACTCTCATTTTTCGATTCGAAATAGACCAATTATTACGATTTTTTAAATTTTCAATTATTTTTGCCCACTCGTACTATGTATCATATTCACTTGTCCCACCTGCAATTAATAGTTAGATATTGCATGACCTTATCTTCATCATTTGCTATTCTCATTTCTTGTTCACCATTTTCTCCTTGAATTGGCTACTATATAATTGCAATTGTCGATAGGGACAAGAAAAAATCTATTGGCTACCATTTGTTCCTTCCACAACATTTGCACCAAAAAAAAAGGGAGGGAAAGAAAAGTATAAGTCAAAAGAAAATTGGTATAAAAAAAATAAAGGATACCATCACCAAAAATTTAGTTTTAAACCAAAAATTGTGAATCATATTTTGGAAATTTTGCACATACTGGCTTGTCTATGTCAATATGCAATTTTTCCTTCTTCTTTTTTTTTTTTTTTTGTTTAAGATCGTTAATGTACATCTTTTTATTATCATGACATGCACATGTTCGTTTAATTAATTAAAACAACAAATATTTACGCAGGGGCGCTGTTAGGACTATGCATTTTTTTTTTTTTGGCAGTAATCCCTTAGAAGGTTGTCAGGCAGATTGAAAGTATAAAGTTGGTGAAAAGTTCAATTTAGATTGGTGTATTTAGTTGCCAGAATTATGCTGCAGATATTAGTATGAATCTCAGTATGCTAGAAAAAAAAAAAAAAAACACAAAAAGTGGTATAGGAATGGAAGCTGCAGATGTGGAACATGAAAATATAAAAAAGTAGCAGAGGGTCTCTGTAATTGATTTTGACAGAAGCGAACAGTCGAGGATACGTGACAATTTTTAACTGTGTCATTAATCAAGGACATTACTAGGAATTTTCGATGGAGATCCCCCATAAGTGTCCACCACTAAAGGCTACTAAAGTAACTTATCATTTGCAGCAGAGTCAAACATCAAGAAGAAGACGGCTGACCAATTGAAAACAAACAAGTTATAAATCCTCAATCGCATGTAAGTAGAATGAAAATGGGTAATTTCTAGATATATAGCTAAAACCAAAATTTATCCCCAAAATAGGTAAGATTGGAAATGACTTGTGGGTTAAGGGTTGCCGCTAACACCGTTGACGGCAACGGAAGGAATTTTCTTTTCTTTTTTTTTTTTTATAATTCACAGTCCTTCAAGGACTGGAGTGTAATTTAGCATAAATTTAAAAAATAGAAAAATTAAAAAAATAAGCATTTTTGCCGCGACTTTTCAAAAATTGCACTCTAGTCCCTAAGGACTTGGAGTGCAAAAAAAATTTGAATAGTGTTGCCCCCAACATAGTTTTCAAAAATTGCAATCCAAGTCCTTGCAAATAAAAAAATTGAATTAAAAAAAATTAATTTTTATAAAATAATTTTTGGTAAAATAGTGTTTAGGGTTAAAATAATTTTCAATGAAATAGTGTTAGCTCAACACGATTTTATTTTTTCATTTTGGTCAAAATATAAAATTAAAACATAATGACAAAATATTTGTTCTGTAAATTTTGGTCAATGGTGTTGGCGACACTGTAAATTTAAAAAAAAAAAAGAAATTTTGTTCTGTCACTGCCAATGGTGTTGGTGGCAGCCCTTAACGCAGAACCCATTCTCAACCCTACCCATTGGTTTTAGCTATATTTCTAGAAATTAGCCGAATGAAAATACCTCAATTCTTGAATTCTTGAACAAAATCTGATTCGAGGAGACTCAATATTACACTTGGCTTTGTTGAACAAAGTAGTAATGATTTTTTTAACAAAGCCAAAGCACTTTCATGTGATTCCAAAGTAGTTCATCTGAACAAAGCCAAAGCGCTTTCATGTGAAAATACATCAATTCATGTAGAATGATTTGTTGGGCCTATTACTGTAATATTGACTTTGTTGTTTTACTTTAGAAATACAATTTTATTGAAGTAAACTTCCTTCAATCAAATATTGTTTTAAATAAATTACGAATTTACAGAGGAATATAGTTTGGAATCAACTGTAAGATTAGAATGAAAATTAGGAATATCTCTTAGAAGAATAGAAGAGAAATTATCTTGGAGAATAAGTTAAAAGTTAATATAACTGCTTTGGACCCTAAAAAGAGAGTGTCAATAGATAAATACTTTGCATGAGCAACTATTCCACAAGGAACAAATAATAACAGAAATTATTTATATACTATCTTTCTTCCAACCCATCAGTTGGTGTAGTTTACATGGTCAAAAGAATTGAATTGTTTGTACTTTTCCAAGGAACAATAAAGAAATTTCTCATGTTGATTTCAACTTGTTAGCCATAGTCATGTTTTCCTACTAGTCATTTTTGTTTTCCAAACCTTTTGCCTTCTATTTTATTTTTTTTTTTTCCAAAGAATACTTGAGACCTTTTACTATTTTATGTTTGACGTCCATCTTTAATGGTATGTATTGACTCATTTTTTTTTCATTTATTTTATCCAGGAATAGGGGGATGGAGGGATGCTATTTTAGCAATTTGCCCAGCTTAAATTGAATATTAAGAGCAGATGTTCGCATACAATAGGTCACAGCATATCCTGGGTAGTGTTGAATTATATCGTTTCTTTCAGTACTTTGTCCACAGAACAGGATATCATATTGGCCTAACATTTTCTCATTATCTCTTTGCTTTTCAGTTTATTTATATGAGAGGGACATATTTTTTTCACTTTCTCGCTGGGTGTGACATACGTTTTAGTTCACCAAACTAAAACATTCAACCGGAGATGGAAGTCATAGTTTTTAGTTTATCAGACAAAGACATTTAGTTTAAGAACAAATTCATAATTTTTTTAATTACTTATCATTATCGAAATATTCCTAGGTGTAATGGCTATATGTTTCTTGTTTAATGTGCGACATTTTTGAACAAAAAACTGAATATTTGGAGAGAATTCCTTTTTTGGGTATTTTGATTCAACTAAAGAAGCAAAAAATTACATAAGATTCATTTATGTACAAAAAACTAAAGAATCAAAAAATGATAAGTGACCTACTCTACTTGTTTCTAGATAAAATTATTCTAACAAACTATTTTGTCTTTCTTGCTCCATTGCTTGATGAACACACCGCAATTCAGCTGCTATCAATCAGCTTAATTCCTTCTCTGACGTGCCTGTTGAGCTGATTTCTTCTCCTATGAGCTACAAAGCTCTGCTGAGCTGATTTGAGCTTGATGGACCTGCAACTTCTTTCTTGGATCAAGTCTTGACAACTATCATGGGCTTCCATTACTCCGGAGTGGCCCATAACCCAAGCATACAGAAGACAGTCCATATTCCACCATTGAAATGTCCATGATACTTGTGATGGCACAATAATTCCAGAAAGAGCTTTTAAATAAATATGGCACGCATCACCAAAAATAAATAAATAAATATGACACGTATTCTAATGAGGGGTAGATGCAACTGATTTATAGAAAATTAATCAACGTCAAAGCGAGTTTCGCGTTACTCCGTTTTGAAAGGCACATGCAAAAATCGACAGAATCTAAAACAAATATTCCAATATATTATTATTTATGCTGTTCATTTAGTACTTTCTGAAGTAACCATGTTGATAAATGTTATTTTGTTGTTCAAATAATAAATTTTACTAACGAGAGCTTCTGATAACACTGCATTTCACCTACCATGATATCTTTAGGATGGCCAGTACTGATTTTATTACCACTATGGAAGTTAGTATGTTGCATTTTTTGACAAAATAAATTAATTACTACTCTCTCTCTCTCTCTGTATACATACATACATATATACATATATACATACATATATACATATATATATATATATATGTATACATATATAGACACACACACGTGCATTGATCCCAATCCCCAGCACAGACACTGGCGGAAATAAAGCCTATGATAGCGTAAGATGATCGTCAGTCCAAATTCCACACGGTTGTTGAATGAGACTAGTCTAGGCGGCCGTTGGGACCAATAATTGGAAACTGTACCAGAAAAAAAATTTCCAAATATAGATAAAATCTCAAATTGAAACATTCATTGATGGTTAAAAAAATTTACGCTGTGGCTTAATCATTTATCCATGCAATTATTTAGAACAATAACTATCCTTTCAAGAAAGACCTACGCAGTGGACATTTTAAAACAGCAATGAAAAATTAATCATGCAAAAATCACAATTCATCCTAGAAGTTTATTGTAAATGTTTATCGTTCATAGCCTTGCAAAATCCAGAAGTGCCTCTGTCCAATTTGTCCTTTATCTGGGATATATTTCCGTAATTGAGACATCATTTATAGATGGCCCTGGCGCTGATTTATTGCTGGTAGATTTATCCGAATCTGGTAGCTCTCTAGGTAAGCTCTGTGTTCTAGTCCGTCCAAAAAATGCAGGCGGATTAGGTGTTGGCAGGGTGACTGAATAACTATTCAGCATTAAAACTACTGAAGCCATGGTAGGCCTTTGTTCAACGTCATCTTGAACACATAGTAAGCCTATATGGATGCTCTGAATGACTTCATTTCTGGCATAGGAATCTCCCAGACTTGGATCAAGCAATGATAATGGTGTTCCATCCCTCCATTGCCTCCAAGCCTGCAACATAAGTACAATTCATGGCTTATATGGCTTCAAAGTAGGACTGACTATTGTCCACTAAAGAACAATAATTCTCAAACGAAAATACCAAAAAATGTGATGTTTGTTTTAAACTCACATAGCTTAGAAGGTCATCTGCACCATGTTCTTGGTAGAAACTATTGTTCTTCTTGCCACTTATAGTTTCAAGAACTAAGACACCGAAACTAAAGACGTCTGACTTTACAGAGAACAATCCATGCATTGCATACTCAGGAGCCATGTAACCACTAGAAGCCACAACAATTGATATGATCAGTATGCAAACACATTATACCTCATTAATTAGGAAACTTAAAAGTTAGTGGAAATATGTGCATGCAAGTTATCCATATGTACATGCATATGGGTGCAAAACTTACAATGTCCCAGCAATTTTGCTTGTGTTTCCTTCAGATTGATCAATTCCAAAGATTCTTGCCATTCCAAAATCTGCAATCTTTGCGTTCATAAGTTGATCTAATAGTACATTGCTAGCTTTAAGATCACGATGTACGATTCTGAGGCGAGAATCTTCATGAAGATAAAGAAGTCCTCTTGCTATTCCTCCTATGATCTTGTAACGCCTTGACCAGTCCAACAAATGCTGCTTTTCTGGGTCTACACAATGATCAACAAATATGTAGTATTCTCTGTTAATTAGGTTAGATACCAAATGAAGTCCTCAGGACTCGGTCATTACTGTTTCTTGCATTGTGCTATAATGCTACCACTGGGAGGTGACTAGCCATTTATTGAAATAAAAAAAAGGATAATTCTGCTTCGAAACTTACCAAAGAGGAAGTAATCAAGACTTTTGTTTATAACAAATTCATAGATGAGTAACTTTTCTTCTCCTTCCAGGCAAAATCCAAGTAGTCGGACCAGGTTCCTATGTTGAAGCCTAGCAACCAGTTCGATTTCATTTTTAAATTCTTCCACGCCCTGCAATGAGCTTCTGGACAGCCTCTTCACAGCTATCTCTTGTCCGTTAGGAAGTGTACCCTGATTGTAGATATACAAATAGGATTTTGATTTCAATAGCCATATACCTCTAAGCACTAACCAGAAATTAAAAAGCAAAAAAATCTTTTCTAGCTTTCTCAAAATCTCTTTGCTTAGTTTACCTTGTAGACAGGACCAAATCCACCTTCACCAATTCTGTTACCCATAGCGAAATTGTTTGTTGCGGCTTGAATTTCACTCAGATGATATTGCAAAGATTCTGTGGTTGAGATACTACTTTCACCTGCAGTAGAAATTACAGAACTACTGTCAGTTTACTGAATATATATGTTTTCTACAGCTGCTCTTACCCTTATAATTTACCGGTTGTTTCAGCAACAATTTCTTTTCTCTTCCTGGATCTTCGTGCTATACAGATAGCCACAATTAATAGAACAATGGCAACGACAATTGGGACAACAATAGCAGCAATAATTGTCCGTTTTGAGATTCGGCCATCCTCTGTAATGATCAACAAGTTGTTTAGCTCAAAAAATCTGCAGGTATCCTACAGGAACTTCGTTCATGAAAATGCAAACAAAGATCTAAAAAATGAAATATTCAGACTCTCCTGTTTCCTTATGGCCATTATGAGCAAAGCTAAAAGAAATGAGGATGATTTTTGTTTGGACAGGGGTATCGTTTTGTTCGGGAGTGAATTGAAATCTGACTCTTAAATTAACTAACCTCATCCCTTAACAACCACAGCTCAATGATTCGGCATATACAACCATGGTTCAGTGAATGGGCTTGTATGCTAGTTAGTAGCCTTATGACCTCATGATGCTTAATTTTTTTCTTTGATTTAGAACAGATCCGATCTAGAAAACCCACGTGTGATCCCTCTGTTTTAACTTTATAATGCAAAAAGACTAAAATCAAAATTACTGGGTTCCATTGATAATCAAAATTAAAATTACTTGGTTCCATTGAATATCATATTAATTTAGATTTTTTCTTCTTTTATTCAAGTCATAATCATAAAAAATAAATCGCTAATTAAGCCTCAGATGATGTGCCAATCAAAAGCTTTGGTACTTACCTTTGGCATTTGCAGGAGTGGGAGAGGATGGAGGAATAGGAGTCGAGGGAGAAGTAAGATTTGGTGTTGGTGCAGGTGCTGGTGCTGGGGTTACCTGGTTGTAGAACTGGTAGACCTCAAATCTAATATTACAGCTGGCAAAGACAACTCTACCGCCCTGACGATTGTTGCAGCATCTTGGTATATCACCAATAGCACTTGTAAGGCAACTGTTGCAGTCATCACCGGAAAGATCAGGAGTACATTGCCCAAGGGCATATATTTTTCTCTGAAATGGTGAATAATCAGCCTCTTCGACAGCAAACTTCTTTCCTGAACGATCATTTACAGCCTGAGTTACTATCTTATCCATCATATCTCCTAATGCCTGGTTGAACTTATTTGGATCAGTTGCGTTATATGGGTTCCACATGTAGAACCCGATCTGGTCCACAGTGGAGAACATGGGTTCATTTTTATAACGTAACAAACATTCATCAAACCAAATATAAGCACTCTTTTGATCTGGGCATCGGTTTACTATTTTGTCACTAGCATTTGCAACACATTGTGCACAAGTATCAGTGCTAACATCACCCCGACAAAGGAACAGCCCATAGACCGTATTGGGGCCACTTCCAGCAGAGAAATTGTAGAAGCCTTTATTAGTCACCCGTGAAGCATTTGAAGATAGAGTGGAAAGGACGAAATCCAGATTGGTCCTGTAAAAACTGCCGGTGATAGTGTTAGGATTGTATGTGTTGTTTACGCAGTAATTCCATAGAAAGCTAGCATTAATGCATCTCTGATCGAAATTAAGCAAACAAAAAAGGCAATAGACTAACAATATATTTCTGGAGATCATTTCAATTAAAGGGAGGCAGATGATCAGAAGTATGTAGTGCTCAAATTCCTCAGTTTTGATTTGTGATGTTTAGGTGCTAGACTTATGCTTGAGAAATGGAAGATTAAACACGTTTGTCCAGGAAAAAAGTGGTACAGGAATACTTATGAAAAGCTAGTCATCTCCATTGTCCACCAACGTGGTACCTACCGCAAATATGAAAATACTACATTATTGAAAAGCCATTGTCATTGATTTTGATGGGAGAGAAGACTTGAGAATGCGGAACAAGTCAAAACTTTGACATTGATTTTAATTGGCTAGGCTGAGAAGTACATGGCATCAAGATAAATTTCCTAAATGATCACGAACTTTTTTAATGCGATTTCGTCTCTCACGTAATCATAATTAAATTAAGCCACTCTGGTCATAAATCCCATTTGCAGTCAGGTCAAGGGCAGAATATGTCCTGTCTAAGTGACGTCAACATATCTTCAAAGGACAAAAATTGAGTTGATTTTTGGATTCAAGTTTCATTTCATGTAGATTTTTTTTTTAAAAATTTTTTTTTTACTTTTTACCAGTCACTTATGAATATGAGCTATTGGAGAAAAGGATCACATGAGTAACAAAACTGATTTTGTTTGCACAAGCTTAAGCTTTTGATTTTGTGTGTCAAGATAGCGAAATAAGGGATTTAGGAACAAAACAGTATAGATTAAATATACCAAGTGAAATAACATATTGATTTATTTTAAAACCATACTATATTAACAGTGAGTAATATTGAGCGAATTAGATTTTTCTACCGATAGTATCCCTGCTATAAAACTTAATAACTGTGCAAAGTCTGTATGCTTGAATGCAATTTTAGTAATTGTCGTGGTTATTCATGTAAAACATCCTTCAAAGAATAAAATGGAATATAAAACCTCGAGAGTTCATATTAAAAAAAATTAACTTTTTATTAAAAATAATTTCCTTATTGAATATAAGAAAAGAAATTCAATAGAAAATTCTATTCTTTCCGATTCAAAATTCTACCCTTACAAAATTAAAGAAATATACTTCAATAAAAACTACACTTTTAATATACTGACTCGTTCAATACCAAAAATGTCAAAATATTGCAAAGAATGGGGGCATATTTCCTTTTTGGATGCATTGTTGGCACGCACATTTTGATGATGGGAAAATAAGCAATATTTAAAAGGATTTCCAATTAATATTAATATAATGGATGCCTAAACGTATTGAATATTGTAGAATGCATGACAAAATTTCAAAAGTTTGCACTTATTTAAAGCACAGCTTGCATGAATAATACCAAATTCAACATCTAAGTGATAAAGTCAATTAAATAGTAATGGAAAATACAAATAAGACAGAGAGTATTAGCTACAACAAAAAATCTCATTCTTCACAATTTGAGGTTGGTTCTGTAAATACTTCAGGTGGTACTGTTACGATTTTATGAATTGTTCATGCCTCCGATGGAAATTAAGCAAACAAAGCAATCAACAACGAACAATACATTTCTAGAGATCATTTCAATTAAAATTATGCCCAAGATCTTTGTGATGTTTGGGTGCTAAAATTATGCTTCAGAAATGGAAGATTGAATACGTCTGTGGTACCCACTGCAGATGTTGAAAATGGTAAATTAATGAAATGCCATTGTCATTGATTTTGATGGGAGAGAAGACTTGAGAGTTTGATATATCATCTGGAAATGTCAAAATTTGGTATATCAGCTGGAAATGTCTCGATCAAGCACTTCCAGTGAAAACTTTGATATATCATAGAACAGCCAAAAGGGAATCCCATCTGCTGCTGTTGCGGGGAACAAGAGGAGACAATAGAACATGCTTTACTTCTGTGCAACCATGCGAAGGAGATTTGGAAAGCAGCACAAAAGCAATGGGATGGTCTGGAAGCATTAAGGGATAGATCCTGGAGTTGGTGGGATAAATTGCTGGAAGTTAAGAAGAGGAATATGGGGAAGGAGCATATTCAGCTAACGGAAAATATCTTGTGGCAAATCTGGAAAAGTAGAAATGAAATAGTTTTTGAGAATAACAGAAAAGAGGGAATGGTGGTCGTGCAAAAGGCTGTAAGAGAATGGAATGAGTACGAAGAAGCAAACAGGGAAGGGATAGGATGGAGCAACAAAAAAACAGGAGCGAGAATCCCTCCAGTAATCCAGAAGAAGGCAAGTCCAAATGAATTGAAAATATGGACTGCTGAGTGCATAAACAGAACTAAGAGGAAAATAGGATACTGCATTAGTGCTCAGAATTTCAAGGAGTTGGTTTGGGTGTGCGCAGGTGCTGAAATTAGAGATGCGGACCAGGTTATGGATGAAGCTAATACAATTAAATTAGCTTTGATGTTAGCTAGAGAACGAGGGTGGAATGAGATAGTAATACAAGGAACCAACAAGTCAGTTACGCAGAAGCTGGAGCAGAAGAACTCAAATGATGCCAAATGTGGAACTACACCGGAGAATATTTTGTTATTAAGCTCTTTGTTTCATTTTTGCTCTTTCCAATGGATAAATAGTGAACTAGACGTGCTAGGTAGTAAAGTCGCTAAATTTGCGGTAGATTTACAAAATTTGGTTTCGTGGGAAGGAAATTTCCCCGTGGGTATCTGAAATACCACAGATCTAACTTGGGGTAGTTACCCCACTGTACATGCTATTATTAGTCATACAAATATTGACTTTTGAAAAAGAAAAAAAAAAAAAAAAAAAAAGGGAAGACTTGAGAGTGACAAAACGAAACTTTTGTCATTGATTTTAATTGGCTAGGCTGAGAAGTACATAGCATTAAGGTAGATTTTCCTAAAATGATCCCTAGCTTTTTGAAAATATCTTTTCTAAATCCCTCGTGTTTGAAATAATGCTATTTAACATCTCATGTAATCAAAATTAATCCACTTTGATCGTAAATCCCATTTGTAGTCATGTTTCAGGCAGAAAGTGTCTTGCCTAAGTGATTTTAACATAAAAATCACAAATCAGTTTCTTGCAAATGTTAATTATTCATAACCTTGCAAAACCCAAAAGTGCCTCTGTTCAAAATTTGCCTTGTCTAGGATATAACTCTGTAATTGAGACTTCATTTATAGAAGGCCCTGGCACTGATTTAGCGCTGGTAGATTTATCCAAATCTGGTAGCTAGTTAGGTAAGCTCTGTGTTCTAGTCATGGTTCAAAGACTCGGCCGAGTCGGCGACGACTCGGCCGAGTCGGAACCGGATCAGAGCTTGGCGGTCCGATGCCAGTTCCGATACCACTCGGAGACGGTGGACTCGCCGAGAAATCGGTCGATCTCGGTGAACTCGGACCGAGTTGGATCCGAATCGGTGTGAATCGCTCGATTCGGAACCGGATCGGCCGAGTCAATCCGGACCACCATATATTTGCCATAATCCAAAGCAATAAGACAGATAAATTACTCACCGATTCGGAAGCGACTGATTTCCTGGCGTTGGGGACCATCCACCGGTGGTTTAGGCGGCATGATTTGGGGGGCTTTTTTAGTGTTTATTGTTGCTGGATTTTGGTTTGGATTTCGATGGGATGGTTGTTGAAGTTGAGTAATGTTTCGGTGGTTGTGATGTTCACTGGCGGGAGGAACTGATCCGGCGGCTGGAGGCGGCGGCGGCGGCAGTCTCTCTGATTTTGGTTGACCTTGGTCCGAGTGGAGAAGAGGAGAAGAGAGAAGACGACGGCTTCTTTTTTTTTTGGGTTGTAAGCGCGAGGTGCCCTTTTTTTTAAATAATAAAAGGACCGCGCGCCCTTTTTCAATAATAAAAGCACCGCGCGCGATGCGTGCGGTGTCCTTAATGAGTAATAAAAGACACGCGCAATGCGCGTTGGTTTTTTTTTTTTTTTTTAGTGTCCGGTTCTGCGCGCCATGCGCGCAGATTCTGATTTTTTTAGCACACCCGTGCAAATGCAAAGCCATTTTTTTTATGTAATTTACTTCAGATCTTCTCCTATATAAAGGCCATATCCCACAGGTCAAACATATCCAATTTCTTATCTTGCAAATCACAAAATTTTACAGCATCCCGCAGGTAGCTCTTTGGAAATCAATTTTGCCTCCCTCAAGCAAAATTTCAAGTTAGTTTTACTTTTACTTATATATGGTTTTTTGTTTCTTATAATGTTTTTTTTTTATGTTTTTCGTATGCATGTATATTATTGTTATGATATATATATATAATATAGTCTAAATTTATATATGTATTATTATTGTAATACACACATAGAGTAAAATACATACACAAACGTAATATATGTGTGTGTGTGTATTTTTTTTCGTTTTTATAATGTTTTATTTTTTATATTTTTTTCACATGTATATATATTATTGTTATGATATATATATTATATTCACACGCACATAATATATATGTGTGTGTGTGTGTATTATTTTTTATAGTGTTTTATTTTTTATATATTTTTCATATGTATATATATTATTGTTATGATATATATATATTATATTCTGGATTTGTATATGTATTATTATTGTAATACACACACACGCACATATATATACACGTGTTTGTGTGTGTGTGTATATTATCCTTGATATGTGTATATTATTGTATTTTATTTTTATAATGTTTTATTTTTTATATATTTTTCGTATGTATATATGTTATTGTTATGATATATATATATTATATTCTGAATTCGTATATGTATTATTATTGTAATACAGACACGCACATATATATACACGCGTTTGTGTCTATGTATATATTATCCTTGATATGTGTATATTATTATTTTTTGTTTTTATAATGTTTTACTTTTATATGTTTTTCATATGTATATATATTATTATTATGATATATATATTATATTCTAGATTCGTATATGTATTATTATTGTAATACACACACGCACATATATATACACGCGTTTGTGTCTGTGTATATATTATCCTTGACATGTGTATATTATTGTTTTTTGTTTTTATAATGTTTTACTTTTATATATTTTTCATATGTATATATATATTATTGTTATGATATATATATATATATTATATTTTGGATTCGTACATGTATTATTATTGTAATACACACACGCAAATATATATACACGCGTTTCTGTGTGTGTGTATATATTATCCTTGATATGTGTATATAATTATTTTTTGTTTTTATAATGTTTTACTTTTATATATTTGTCATCTGTATATATATTATTGTTATGATATATATATTATATTCTAGATTTGTATATGTATTATTATTGTAATACACACACACACACATATATATATACACGCGTTTGTGTCTGTTTATATATATTATCCTTGATATGTGTATGTTATTATTTTTTATTTTTATAATGTTTTATTTTTTTATATATTTTTCATGTGTATATATATTATTGTTATGATATATATATATTATATTCTATATTTGTTTATGTATTATTATTGTAATACACTCACTCATACACACACACATATATAATATATATATTATTATTTAAATCTTAGTAAAAATATATTTTAAAAAATTGGACTAATGATCATACAAACAAGTTAATATATAAATAAGATTTGCAAATTACTAACATAATCTAAATAATTACTTTTCTTTTGTCAAATACCGACTTATTACTTGTGGTAACTTTTTAATAGATTACTGGTACTAACCATTTATGATGACGTATGTAACAGGTGAAATGCCAAGTAAAGACATTGGTTGGGAACATGGTACACCTGTAGGTGGAAATAGAAAAATTGTAGAATGTAATTATTGTGGAAAAGTAATGCATGGCGGTATCACAAGATTGAAAGAGCATGTCGGTCATATTACAGGACAAGTTGAACCTTGTCCAAAAGCTCCAAAAGAAGTTATAAATGTAATAAAAATGCATTTAAGAGCTGGTAAGGCTCAAAGAGCTTCCTTAAAGAAGAAAAAAGAAGAAATATTGAGCTCTTTGCATGAGGAGAATATGTACGGTAACGAGGAGGAAGAAGACGTATATGAGATTGATGAATCGGAAGATAAGCAGATGAGGCGAGCAATGAGAGAGAGCCGATACTTACAATTTGTTGAAGAGCAGCGAAGGCATTCAGTATCTGGAAGTCGACCATCCATATCTATACCGAGGTATTATTTGTAAATTAAAATGTTATAGAAGTTATCGCATCAATTTATTAAAATACATTGAAATTATTATTTATTTATTTATTTATTTTTTAAACATCTTTTATTCCAGAATATATGGGTGGTAGTACTTCGGAGCAAGCAACTGCTAGAAGTAAAAGGGGTTTGTCACATAATTTCAGTGTTAGACAAGCAGATGAAATCATAACCAGAGGAGTTGACTCGCATATGTTTCCTTCGAAATAAAAATCAGTCAAATCAATGTTCGCGGGGGAAAACATAAAGAGAGTCGGTAAGGCAATTTCAAAATTTTTTCATTTTAATGCTGTACCATTCCATGCAGCTGATAATCCGTACTACCAATCAATGATTGATGAAATTGCCAAACCTGGTCCTGGAATTAAAGGCCCTTCAGCTTATCAAATTGGAAATGAATATTTAGATGAAGAATTTGAAGAGGTTCATAAATATTTGGAAGATGTCTATGGTAAATTTTCAACTTTTGGCTGCACACTTATGTGTGATGGTTGGAGTACTCGCACTAAGCACCCAATAATAAATTTTATGGTATACTGTGATAGGCATATGCTATTTCATAAATCAATTGATTGCACAAATGTGAGAAAAAATGCAGAATATATTTTTAAATTAATGGATGAGGTAGTAGAGTCTATAGGAGAAGAAAATATTGTACAGATTGTGACAGATAATGAATCTAGTATGAAAGCAGCTGGAAAATTACTAATGCAAAAAAGAAAACATCTATATTGGTCACCTTGTGCTGCTCATTGTATTGACTTGATGTTAGAAGATATTGGCAAAATGGATGAGGTAAAGCAAACTATTGCACAGGCAAAGAGGATCACTAGTTTCATATACAACAGTGATAAAGTAGTGAATTTGATGAAGACATATACAAGAAAAAGGAAATTGTTACGTCCCGACATCACAAGATTCGCTACTGAATTCATTTCTTTGGAAAGTCTTATTCGGCATTGTCTAGAATTGAAAAGAATATGTACCTCAGATGAATGGATAGATGTCAATAACAGAACCAAACGAAAGAGGAGAAGCTGCTAAAGTGGCTGAATTGATACTATTTGAAAGGTTTTGGAATAAAGTCAGATTTGTCTGTGCAATAATGGAGCCTTTGGTCAAAATCTTAAAGACCGTTGATCAAGACAATAAACCGACCTTGCCAATTATTTATGAGGCCATGGATAGGGCAAAAATGGCCATTAAAAAGTCGGTAAAAAATTGGAGGAGTATTTGGGATGTGATTGACAACAGATGGTACGACCAATTACATTGTGATTTACATGCAGCAGGTAATTTAAAATAATATATGCAATTTAAATATGCATTATATATGTATTCACTTGTTTAATTAATTTTATAATTTTATTTTATTTAGCATATTTTTTAAATCCGACCCTGCAATACTCTAGAACATGTGAGTATAACACTGATGAAGTTCGTAAAGGGTTGAAAAGAGTCATTACAAAGTTGGAGCTAGATTTGGATGCACAAGTTGATGCAATAAATGAGGTATATTTATGATTATTTTATTTATATGTATTAGTGATCACATGCATTACTAAATTCTAGAATTTTAATATATGTGCATATGTCATTTTTTGTAGATCAAAATTTTCACAGAGAAAAGAGGAGGATTTGGAAGTTCTATTGCAACAAGAGCATTGTCGAAATCCTTACCAGGTTCGAGCTCAACTCAATATATACTTAAGTTTAAGTTATATGAATGAAGTTAATATTTTTTATAATATTAAGATCATTATTATTATTATTCTAATTGATTATTATTTTGTCTGTTTAGCTGAATGGTGGCTCAATTACGGTGAAGATGCTCCACATCTGAGAAAGATTGCAGTGAAAATATAAAGTCAAACTTGCACATCCTCTGGTTGCGAAAGAAATTGGAGTACTTGGTCTTTGATTCATACAAAGCTTCGCAATCGTCTAGCGATTAAAAAATTGCATAAATTGGTCTTTGTGCATTATAATATGCGATTAAAGGTGAAAAATATGATGTATCAAAGGGACACTGATGACTTCTACAGCCCAATTGATTTGAATCACATTTTTCATCAAGATGATATATTAGATGAATGGATAAGAGAAAGTGATCAGCTTACCTTATTTGAAGATAATCTCGAGTGGTTAGATGAAGGCATTCGCCAACATGAATCAGAAAGAAGTCAAGATGGCAATAGATGTGATAGTGATGATGATTTCGGTGATACATTATCCCAATTTATTACCAGGAGGAACAAAAAAAATCTTATTCAATCATCATCTCAGAGGCATAAAGGTAAAGGTAAGGTTGGACAAACGAGTAGGCATGTTGCTATTTCATCCTCGTCTAATAAAAGTGATAGTGACAATGATGATGGTGATGATGGTGATGATGGTGGTGATGGAAATGAAGAAGATAATTCTTTGAGATATAGTGGAAGTCACGATCAAAGAGCCAACAAACAGGAGGTACGTCGTGGGCTCGAGATCAAGATAATTATTATGCCACTCAAGACACTGATCATGGTTATCATCCAGGCATAGAAGCACAACGAGAATATCTCAACAAATTAACTGAGTTTCCAAGTCAAGATACTTTCTCTTATCCTTCAGGCTCACAAAGACATAGAGGAGTTGAAGAGCATATGCAAAATTTGAGTATATATCCGAACTCTAAGTACGATTCTAGTCAAGATTGGAGCAATAATCAATCGGAATATGGTTACGAGCAATCATACGGAATTGATACGGGCTATTATAGCCAATATGGTCTATTTGATGGAACTGGACAAGTTGATAGTTCTACTAGTAGTCATGGTGGCAGATATTATGAACAAACAATTGAAAGACATCATGACAGCTCCTCTTTTGAATCTAATAGCTTTGGCTATAATCGTACTGACGATAGTGCTAACTATCGAGAGTTTGGATATTATCATTATACTCCAGAATTCACTGGCAATCAATCAATTCCCACGTATCATGATCATAGAATGCCAAGTCAATCCTCACAATCAAGGAATGCGCAAGATGGCTCTTATATGTTACCTGCTCCAGATCCACATTTGTTTTACCATCCATCGGGGGAAAATGATAGTGATTTTGAACCGCATTGTCATTCTACTTGGTATTGATAGGTGAACATTCAAAATAATATTAGACATTTTTGCAAGTCTTTGCATTTTGTTTAATGTGATTCATTTTTAAAGATGTAGATTGTTTTTTTATATCGATAAAATGGACAGATTTTAGAGATTTTATTTACTTATTTTTTTAGTTATTTTTGTGTATCATACTTTTCTTTATATTTTGAATGATTATTTATAATTTTTAGAATAGAAATTGATTTAAAATGTGCGTCTCACCGAGACCGCGACCGAGACGCCGAGTCCGATGTGGAACGATACGCGCCGCGACCACGACCGCGACCGAGACCGCGACATTGAACCATGGTTCTAGTACGTCCGAAAAATGCCGGCGGTTGGCAGAGTGATCGAATAACTATTCAGCATGAGAACTACCGAAGCCATTGTAGGCCTTTGCTCTACATCATCTTGCACACATAGTAAGCCTATATGGATGCTCTGAATGACTTCATTTCTGGCATAGGAATCTCCCAGACTGGGATCAAGCAATGATAATGGTGTTCCATCCCTCCATCGCCTCCAAGCCTGCAACATTAGT
The DNA here is from genome assembly GCA_024721245.1 of Mitragyna speciosa. Classification (NCBI taxonomy): domain Eukaryota; kingdom Viridiplantae; phylum Streptophyta; class Magnoliopsida; order Gentianales; family Rubiaceae; genus Mitragyna; species Mitragyna speciosa. The sequence goes on from CM045552.1 coordinate 32,093,023, forward strand.
ACCATTGATGACTGATTATTGTCAACTGGAAAACATGAATTCTCAAATGAAAATACCAAAAAAAATGTGATGTTTGATTTGCACTCACATAGCTTAGAAGATCATCTGCACCATGTTCTTGGTAGAAGCTACTATTCTTCTTGGCACTTACAATTTCAAGACCTAAAACACCAAAACTAAACACATCTGACTTTACAGAGAACAAGACATGTATTTCATACTCAGGAGCTAGTGGCCACTACAAGCTAGAGAAATTGATATGATCAGTATGAAAACACATTATGCCTCGTTAATTAGGAAACTTAATAGTTAGTCGGAATATGTGCAGGCCAGTTATGCATATGTAGCTACATCTGGGTGCAAAACTTACAATGTCCCAGCAATTCTGCTCGTGTTTCTTTCAGATTGATCAATTCCAAAAATCATTGCCGTTTCAAAATCTGCAATTTTTGCATTCATAATTTGTTCTAGAAATACATTGCTAGCTTTAAGATCACGATGTACGATTCTGAGGCGAGAATCTTCACGAAAATAAAGAAGTCCTCTTGCTATTCTTCCTATAATCTTGTAACGCCTGGACCAATCCAACATTGCTTTTCTAGGTCTACACAATGTTCAACAGATATGTAGTATTCTTTGTTAATTAGGTTAGATAACCAATGAAGTCTTCCGCAAAACACTCGGCATTACTGTTTCTTGCACTGTGCTATAATGCAGTCACTGAGAGGTAACTAGGCATATGTTGAAATAGAAAATAAGATAATTCTGCTTTGAAACTTACCAAAAAGGAAGTAATCAAGACTTTTGTTTGGAACAAATTCATAGATGAGTATCTTTTCTTCTCCTTCCAAGCAAAATCCGAGTAGTCGGGCAAGGTTTCTGTGTTGAAGCCTAGCAACAAGTTCAATTTCATTTTTAAATTCTTCAACGCCTTGAGCTAAGCTTCTGGACAACCTCTTCATAGCTATCTTTTGTCCATTAGGAAGTGTACCCTGATGGCAAATATACACATAGGATTTTGATTTCAATAGCCACATACCTCTTAGCACTTACCAAAAATTAAAAAGCCAAAAAAAAAAATTAACATTCTTGAAATCTCGTAACTTGGTATACCTTGTAGACAGGACCAAATCCACCTTCACCAATTTTGTTATCCACAGGGAAATTGTTTGTTGCTGCTTGAATTTCACTTAAGTTATATTGCAAGGATTCTGCGGTTGAGATGCTACTTTCACCTGTAGCAAAATAACACTAGTACAGTGAACTTACTGAATATATATATTCTATCCAACTGCTTATACCCTTATAATTTTCCGGTTGTTTCACTAATGACTTCTTTTTTCTCCCTGGATCTCCTTGCTATACTGAAAGCCACTATTAGTAGAACAATCGCAATAACAATTAGGACAACAATAGCAGCAATTGTTTATTTTGAGAGTCGGCCATCCTCTGTGAAGATCAACAAGATGATTAGCTCAAAAATTCTACGGATATTAGACAGAACTTTTGTTCATAAAAATGCAAGTAAAAAACTAAAATTGAAGATTTCTGACTCCCCTAATTCTTGGTGGTCACTAAATTAAAGCAAAAATGAGAAGAGGACTATTTTCGTTTGGACAAGATATGGTTTTATTCACGAGTAAAGTTAAATTCTGATGAGCCCAAAAAAAAAAAGAAAAAAAAAACCTGATCCCATAACAAATAACAACAGAACCTGGAAATCCTACAGATTTTGACATGCTAGTTAGTAGCCCTATGGCTTCTTGATGCTTAATTTTTTTATTTAGAAACTGATCTACTCCATCCACACTGGATCCCTTGTTTAACTTTATAAAGCAAGAGACTAAGATTAAAATTATTATGTTCCATTAAATATCAGATTAATGTAGATTTTTTCTTTTTATTCAGGTCATAATTATAAAACGTAAGTTGCTAAGCGAGCCTCGGGCGATGTTCCAATCAAACGCTTTGAGACTTACCTTTAGTACTTGCAGGAGTGGGAGGGGATGGGAGACTTAGAGTAGGAGGAGGAGGAATATTTGGTGTCGTTGCAGGTGTCGTTGCTGGGGTTACCGTGTTGTAGAACGTGTAGATCTCCCATCTAATAATACAGCTAGCAGCGAGAACTACACCGCCCACGTGATTATTGCAGCATATTTGTATATAGTTAATATTATTTCTAAGGCAATACTCGCACTGGTCACTGGCAAGATGGGAAGTACATTGTCCAAGGGCGTACATTGTCTGCAGTGGCGAATTTTAAATTCTTGAACAGGAAACTTCTTTCCTGAACGATCATTTGCAGCCTGAGTTGTAATATTATCCATCATATTTCCTAATATCTCGTTGAACTTGTCTGGGAAGGTTGCGTTCTAAATGTTATACAAGGCCAACCTGATATTCTGTTCCACAATGGAGGACATAGACTCATTTTTATAACGTAACAAACATCTGTCTAACCAAATGATAGTAATCTTTTGATCTGCGCATAGATTTACTATTTGGTCACCAGCATCTGCAACACAGTGTGCACAAACATCAGGGTTAACATCACCTTGACAAAGAAACATGCCACAGACCATATTGGGGCCACTGCCAGCAGAGGAAGTGTAGAAACCTTTATTAGCCTCCAAAGAAGCATTTGAAGATTAAAGTGGAAAGGACCGAATTCAGGTTGGTTCTGTAAACACTGCCGATGGTACTGTTAGGATTGTATGGATTGTTTTCACGGTAACGAGTCTGAGCGTCAGCAGTAATGTGTCTCTGACCGAAATTAAGCAAACAAAGCAATCAACATGAGAACAATACATTCCTCGAGATCATTTTATTTCAATCAAAGGGAGGCAAATGATCAAAAGTATATTGTGCTAAAAATATTCAATTTTGATTTGTAATGTTTAGGTGCTAGACTTATGCATAAGCAGTGGAAGATTGAACGCGTTTGGCTGGGACAAAAGTGGTACAGGAAGACTTATGAAAAAGCTAGTCATCTCCACTTTCCAACAACGTGGTACGCCTAAGTTTGGATTGGCTCAATAACTTTTGAACATAAACCATGAACTCAAAATGCTTAAGTCAAGTTATTTACTAGCCCAAACCCAGGATACTTTATAGCAAATATACATTTCATCTCCCACCAATGCAGGACACGAGGTATCACATTCACCTCTTCTGTAGGCCTTTGCGTCCTCGCAAAGCCTAACATAATTCCGCACTACGTTGCGTAGTTACGACCCAATACCACTGGCCCAATCTCACCCAATGCAGAGACCACATGAAGTTTGCTCTGATACAATCTGTAACACTTCGGGTCGGGGCTGACCCAATAACTTTTGAGCAGAAACCACAGGCTCAAAATGCGTAACCCAAGTTATTTAGTAACCCATAACTCAGGATATTATATAGCAACCAAACATTTCATCTCCCACCAATGGGACACGGGGTATCACATTCTCCACATTTTATAAAAAGTTTTGGCCTTGAAACTTATGCACTTCATGAGTCCAAGAAAAACATATACTTCGCTCGTATTTCCACTTCAAGTTCTCAAGCGACTTCACAAACTCCAGAATTGAACCATTGCATTTTGACATATATAATAATTCTCCTCTTTAAAATTTGGTCCTTGTGATCTATAATTCGAGCCGACACTGCCCTGTAGGTCGAGTCTTCATAGACGCAAAGTAGCTCGTACTTGTATATACATGACTAGAAACAAATATGTAATTCTTTAATTAAGATTCTAACTCTCTACTTCCTCTAACATCTCGAGTGGTCTCCCGTACTTCGCACTCAATTTTTTACTCATTCCAAATCACACTACACAGTCTGTTGATAAAGCCTTGAGATATACCTTGTCTCCTACTTGAAATTTCAACGGTTTTCTCTTTAAGTCTTCCAAACTTCTTTGTACGTCTTGTGCAGTTTTTACTCTTTTCTTCACCTTAGCAATCTTCTTCACGGTGGCTTGTACAATTTTCGGGCCCGTTATAGTTTCTCACCTACTTTATTCTAATATAGGGGCTAACCTACACTTCATTCCATATAACGCTTCGAGAGGAGTCATGCGAATGCTATTATGGTAACTGATATTGTAAGAAAATTTATCAACTATTAACCAATAGTATAATTACTCCGTCTAGTTCTTGGTAGCTCAATAATGAAAACTATGTTGCCGTGTTCCCATTTTCCTCCTAGTGCCACCAAAAACTTTTGTAACCTGACGGATTGTTAATGCTCCACTTTGATTTGTGGGCACACTAAACACTTTGACATGTACTCCGTAATTTTCGTCTTGATGCAACTTTACCAGTAGGTTTGCTTCAGTCCTAGTACTTTTTAGTACTTCCGGGGTGAATAGAGATCTTCGAAGAGTGAACCTCTGTCATTACCTCTCTTCTTAGATAGGAATCTTTAGACACAACCAGCGGATTTTTATCCGTAGACAGCTATCCTCGTGCAAATGTATAACGAGTGGCTTCTCGCCTGCAACTCTGTTTTTGATCTTTAACAACCTATTATCTTTCCACTGCACTTCCTTGGAAGCAATGAGAGCGATTAACACGTGCTAAGTCGAACCCACCATCTCTAAATTCAATCTTTAAATTTGCCTCACAATTGTTGTAGCCATAGTTCCTACACTTTTCTGACTCAAGGCATATGCAAGTTTGTTGGCTTCTCTCGGCGATAGTTGATAGTCAATCGCAGTCCTTTAGTAGCTCGAGTAACTTCTTTATTGCATACTTTGCTCTTCTACTATCAAAAAGACTTCAAATTTAACCTTCTCCTTCTTGGTAACAAACTTGATAATTCATCGGAAAAACACGTTCAAAAATTCCCTCAGGATCGGGATATCTTTTAATGTTGCCTCATTATTGTTGATAGTTAACACCTAAGTCAAGGAGCACTTGCAATCTCTCTCCTAACGGCTTTCAGGTTTTGCAAGGCGAATAAGATTGGTATGGCTTTTTCTCTCTCACTTTTCTCTTACATGCTTTAAAATGAAAGGATGGGGTGTTTGGGGTACAAAAGTCGATGCTCTTTTCTTTAAAATTCATGCAAACCTAATATCGAGAACAAATACCCCATATCTAATATAAAAGTAAAATCCCTATGTTTAATTGCCAAAATTTTCCGTCTATCCAAATTTAAGATAGACATATCAAACTTAGGATTGAAAACTAAGATCTTTCCTAAGGAAGTCTATAATCAATATAGGTCATCTAGAGCGTATGGTTTATCATTTATCAGTGGTGCAAACTTCTTAAAAACTATAGGATGACATGCTCCACAATTAATTAATGTAAAGTCCCAAAATGAAATTAACTATCACTATACCTATCCTCATGTCCTCCGCTCCATCTTTCTCCTGTTGAGCTGATGCATAAACTTCAGAATTCGATGGCACGCTGTTGTCACTTGCATTGACTTGAGTTTCTAGCATATAACTGCACCCATCTTGCTTATGGATTAGGCAATTGCTCACTTTTTGCCGCATTCGATCCTATCTTCCATCTACATTCATCGAAGTGTATCCCAGAACAAACGTTACACACCTTCACTCCCTTTACATTACGCTTAAGCAAGACATAGGCTTTAGAGGTTGGTTGATATCGGTTGGTATTAACATTTGAGTTGTTTTCAGGTTCACTTTCGCTCCCACATTGCTTAGAATTTGGACAGTCACTCACCTTATGTTCCATTTGTCCACAACTGAAACAGGCTCCTGTCATCCATCTACATTCTCCCAAGTGCACCTTATGGCAATAATTATATACCTTGACTTTCTTAGGAGGTGTCATATGCAAATATAGACTAGGTTATAGCTAAACTACCAACACTAAGCTACATACATTAAACAATCCATAATAAAGTAAAGCTAAACCTACATGTACGAAGCTATGCAACCATCTATAGACATCAAAACTAGGTCAACCCACACTAAGGTTGGCCACACTAAAGTGTGAATCAACTAGCTTTAATAATCCTATCCAATGTACACACTAATCACCTAAAAGTAAACAAATATTCACACGTAAAGCATTACAAATAGGATTAAACTTAAGCTCTAATAAGGTTCAAACTTAAGCTCTAAGAAGATTCAAACTTAAGTTATAATATGATACCTCGTGCCCCATAGTGGTAGGAAACGAAATGTTTGTTTGCTATATAATATCTTGGGTTATGAGCTACTAAATAACTTGGCTTAAACATTTTGAGCCTGTGGTTTCCGATCAAAAGTTATTGAGCCAACCCAAACGCGAGGTGTTACAGATGGCATCAGAGTGAACCTCATGTGGTCTCTATACGGGGTGAGACTGGGCCAGTGGTATTGGGCCGTGACTACGCAACATAATGTGGAATTCTGTTGGGCATTGCGAGAACACAAATGCCTAAAGAAGATGAAATGTCTGTTTGCTATATAATATCCTGGGTTATGGGCTGCTAAATAACTTGATTTAAGCATTTTAAGCTCGTGGTTTATGTTCAAAAGTTATTGGGCCGGCCCAAACTAGGGGTGTTACATATGAAATCAGAGCGAACCTCGTGTGGTCTTTGCACGGGGTGAAACTGAACGTATAGAATTGGGGCATGACTATGCAAGGAAGTGAAGGAACTAAGTGTTCTACGGGACTAAGTGCTACGTTGGCCTAAAGGCAGGAGCCACCTCTGGAGCCTGTACGAGTCACCTTTAGAATCCGATACAATAGAGTGGATAGTCTGGATATAGGTTGGGCCTTACTAGGACGTAAAAGCCTAAAGAAGGGGGTGAATGTGATACCCTGTGTCCCATATTAGAGGGAGATAAAATATTTGTTTGCTAGATAATATCATGGGTTTTGCTATATAATATCATGGATTGTGGGCTACTAAATAACTTGACTTAAGTATTTTGAGCTCGTGGTTTCTGCTCAAGAGTTACTGGACTACTCTAGACTCGGGATGTTACAAATGGTATCAAAGTGAACTTGATCTCTGCGAGAGGTGAGAATAGACGAGTAGTATTGGGCCTTGACTATGCAATGTAGTGCGAAATTCTATTGGGCTTTGCGAGGACGCAAAGGCCTAAAGGAGGAGTGAATATGATACCCTGTGTCCCACATTGGTGGGAGATGAAATGTTTGTTTGCTATATAATATCTTGGATTATGGGCTATTATCTTAACCATTTTGAATCCATGGTTTTCGCTAAAAAGTTATTGGGTGTTACACCAACGGCAAATGTGAAAACAGAAAGGTAACAGAAAGCCGTTGTCATTGATTTTGATGGGAGTGAATACTGGAGAAATGCTTAACAAATCAAAACTTTGTCATTGGCCGGGAATGGGTTGAGTGGCTAGGCTGAGAAGTGAGAAGTCATTCTCAGATTTATTGAAGAAGAACAACTTTACCAATTGGACTCTTATTTCTTATTTCTTTCCTACAATTTATGTTAAAGCTATTAGAATTAACCAATTGAAGAGTAACTCCAGCTCTAATTCCTGAACCACGTAGCATTAGACCACACATAATACTACTAATATGTGTAGTCTGCTCAATGGAAAAAGAAAATCATATCATAAATTTGTTTTAATCGTTTTAGAAGCTATCCTTATTACCATTTTATATCTTGAAACCTAAATGCCAAATTTATGATTTTTTGGGCTGTTACTGTGATATTTACTTTAGAAATACAATTTTATTGAAGTAACCTTCCTTCAATAAAATATTGTTTTAAATAAATTATGAAATTACAGAGGAATATAGTTTAGAATCAACTGTAAGATTAGAATGAAGATTAGGGATATCTCTTGAAAACCAGAGAAGAATAGAAAACAAACCATCTTGGAGAATTAGTTAATATAACTGCTTTGGACCTTAAAAAAGAGCATGTCATTAGATAAATACTTTGTATGAGCAACTATTCCACAAGGGACAAATAATAGCAGAAATTATTTATATACTATCTTTCTTCCAACCCATCCGTTGGTGTAGTTTACATGGTCAAAAGAATAGAATTGTTTGTACTTTTCCAAGATACAATGAGGAAATTTCTGTGATGCTCATCTCATTTTAACTTCAACTTGTGTTAGCCATAGTCATGTTTGTTTTCCAAACCTTTTGCCTTCTATTTTTTCTTTTTTTCCAAGAATACTTAAGACCATTTACTATTTTTATGTTGTGTTCATCTTTTAATGGTATGTTTTGACTCATTTTTCATTTATTTTATCCAGGAAGATTTTTTTTTTTTTTTGGGGGGGGGGGGGGGGGGGAGGGGATTGGAGGGAAGCTATTTTAGCAATTTGCCCAGCATAAATTGCATATTAAGAGAAGAGATGTTAGTTTACAATTGGTCGCAATTCATCCTAGGTAGTGTTGAATTATATCTTTTCTCTCAATACTTTGTCCACAGAACAGGATATTGGCCTAATATTTTCTCATTATCTCTTTGCTTTTCGGTTTATTTATATGAGAGGCCCATATTTTTTTCACTTTCTCGCTGGGTATTACGTACGTTCTGGTTCACCAGACTAAAACATTCAACTGAAGATAGAAATCATAGTTTCTAGTTTATCAGGCAAAGACATTTAATTTAAGAAAAAATTCATAATTTTTTTAATTACTTATAATTATCGGAATATTCCTAGGTGTAATGGTTATATGTTTCTTGTTTAATGTGCGACATTTTGAAATGTACATGATACTTATGATGGCATAATAATTCTAGAAAGAGCTTCTAACTAAATATGACACGTTCCATCAAAAAAAAAAAAAAACTAAATATGATACGCATTCTGATGAGGGGTAAATGCAACAGATTTATAGAAAAATTAACCAATATCGAAGCGACTTTCACCGTCACCGTTAATCCGTTTTGAAAGGCACAGGCTGCAATCAATAGAAGCTAAAACAAATATTCCAAGTAATAAATTTTGCGCTGTTCATTTAGTACTTTCTGAAGTGACCATATTGATAAATGTTATTTTGTTGTACAAGTAATAAATTTTACTAACGGCATGACCTGGAATCAAATTTAATCCACGAGAGCTTATGGTGCCACTGCATTTCACCTACAACGATATCTTTGGGACGACCATTATTGATTTTATTACCACTATGGGAGTTAGTATATTGAATTTTTGGACAAAATAAATTACTTACTACTCTCTCTCTCTCTCTCTCTCTCTCTCTATATATATATATATATACATATATACATATATACATACTTTAGGAATTAATAAACGAAAAGATTTTTTTTTTTTTTGGATTTTATTCTTCAACATTGATCCCAATCCCCAGCATAGACCTTACTGAAGGACGCTCTAGGTCCTCCGTTACACTTTTTCTATTACACTTGTTGATGGAGTGACACACGTCTTCTGTGATAGGAAGTTATGAAGAAGTTGGAGTCTGATTGGACATGTGTCACCCCATCAATGGGTGTAATATATAATGTAACAGGAAAAGTGTAACAAAATATCATTACCAGGACGGCTCCTGGCAGAAATATAGTTTATGATGGTGTAAGATGATCGTCAGTCCAAATTCTATAGGTACGGGGCCTCACAATTTGACCCCGTATCAATTCAGACAAGTTAAAACCTATGTAAATCGTTAGTGAACAAATGAAACTCATCAGTGAAAAAATATAAGTCGTCAATGAAACAATGTAATTAGTTTTCATTCCAAAATAACGTTGTTTTTTGGCTCACATTTTGGTCATACTGGCTGCATCTCATCTATTCATTTATTGCACTTTTAATCCTGATCATCAAATAGACCCAAATGGAACTTGTGAGACCTGTACTCCAAATTCCTCAGAGCTGTTGAATGAGACTAGCCTAGACGGCCGTTGGGACCAATAATTGGAAACTGTGCAAAAAAAATATATTCCAAATGTACATAAAATCTCAAATTGAAACATTTATTGACGGTTAAAAAAAAATTATGTTGACTTCTCAATCATTTATCCATGCAAATTATTTAGAACAATAACCATTCTTTCAAGTAAGACCGACGCAGTGAACATTTTAAAACAGCAATGAAAAATTAATCATGCAAAAATCACAATTCTGAAGTTTCTTGCAAAAATTTACCGTTCATAACCTTGCAAAATCCAGAAGTGCCTCTGTCCAATTTTCCTGTATCTGGGATATATTTCAGTAATTGAGACGTCATTTATAGAAGGCCCTGGCACTGATTTAGTGCTGGTAGATTTATCCGAATCTGGTAGCTCTCTAGGTAGGCTCTGTGTTCTAGTGCGCCCAAAAAATGCAGGCGGATTAGGTGTTCGTAGCGTGATGGAATAACTATTCAGCATGAGAATTACTGAGGCCATGGTAGGCCTTTGTTCAACATCATCTTGAACACATAGTAAGCCTATATGGATGCTCTGAATGACTTCATTTCTGGCATAGGAATCTCCCAGACTTGGATCAAGCAATGATAATGGTGTTCCATCCCTCCATTGCCTCCAAGCCTGCAACATTAGTGCAATTCATGACTAATATGACTTCAAAGTAGGACTGATTATTGTCAACTAGAGAACAAGAATTCTCAAATGAAAGTACCAAAAAATTGTGATGTTTGTTTTAAACTCACATAGCTTAGAAGGTCATTTGCACCATGTTCTTGGTAGAAGCTACTGTTCTTCTTGCCACTTACAATTTCAAGAACTAAAACACCGAAACTAAAGACGTCTGACTTTACAGAGAACAATCCATGCATTGCATACTCAGGAGCCATGTAACCACTAGAAGCCACAACAATTGATATATGATCAGTATGAAAACACATTATGCCTTGTTAATTCGGAAACTTAAAAGTTAGTGGAAATATGTGTGCATGCAAATTATGCATATGTACATGCATATAGGTGCAAAACTTACAATGTCCCGGCAATTTTGCTTGTGTTTCCTTCAGATTGATCAATTCCAAAGATTCTTGCCATTCCAAAATCTGCAATCTTTGCATTCATAAGTCGATCTAATAATACATTGCTAGCTTTAAGATCGCGATGTACAATTCTAAGGCGAGAATCTTCATGAAGATAAAGAAGTCCTCTTGCTATTCCTCCTATTATCTTGTAACGCCTCGACCAATCCAACAAATGCTGCTTTTCTAGGTCTACACTAGGATCAACAAATATGTAGTATTCTCTGTTAATTAGGATAGGTACCAAATGAAGTTTTCAAGAAAAAACTCGGTCACTACTGTTTCTTGCATTGTGCTATAATGCTGTCACTGAGAGGTGACTGGCCATTTATTGAAATGAAAAATAGGATAACTCTGCTCAAAACTTACCAAAGAGGAAGTAATCAAGACTTTTGTTGGGAACAAATTCATAGATGAGTAACTTTTCTTCTCTTTCCAGGCAAAATCCGAGCACTCGGACCAGGTTCCTATGTTGAAGCCTAGCAACCAGTTGGATTTCATTTTTAAATTCTTCAACGCCTTGCGATGAGCTTCCGGACAGCCTCTTCACAGCTATCTTTTGTCCGTTGGGAAGTGTACCCTGAATGCAGATATACAAATAGGATTTTGATTTCAATAGCCACATACCTCTTAGCATTTACCAGAAATTTAAAAGCAAAAAACATCTTTTCTAGCATTCTTGAAGTCTCTTTACTTAGTTTACCTTGTAAACAGGGCCAAATCCCCCTTCACCAATTCTGTTACCCATAGCGAAATTGTTTGTTGCAGCTTGAATTTCACTTAGATTAAATTGCATGGATTCTGTGGTTGAGATGCGACTTTCACCTGCAGCAGAAATAATAGAACTACAGTGAATTTACTGCATATTTATGTTTTCTACAACTGTTCTACCCTTATAATTTACCGGTTGTTTCAACAACAATTTCTTTTCTCTCCCTGCATTTTCCTGCTATACAGAATGCCACAATTAATAGCGCAATGGCGACGATAATTGGGACAACAATGGCAGCAATAATTGTTCGTTCTGAGATTCGTCCATCCTCTGTAAAGATCAACAAGTTGTTTAGCTCCAAATTTCTGCGAGTATCCTACGGGAACTTTGTTCATGAAAATGCAGACAGAGATCCAAAAAATGAAATATTCAGACTCTCCTATTTCCTTATGGCCATTATAAGCAAAGCTAAAAGTAATGAGGACGATTATTATTTGGACAGGATATCGTTTTGTTCGGGAGTGAATTGAAATCTGACTCTTAAGTTAACTAACCTCATCCCTTAACAACCATGGTTCAATAACTGGGCACAGACAAGTTTGACTCTGGCCGACTCGTATGAAACAACGCCTTCCATCCAATATCGAGACGCTATTCTAATTTATTAAAGTTAAGATTATTTTTCGACCATTGTGTCATTGAAACTAATCTACATGCAAGAATTCTTAATTTTTTTCTTGGTTTTCGCCATTTTGCGACACAAGTCGGATATTACTGAAACTGATGCGGAACAATCACAATTGTGACCATAATCGATATCGCAACTTTGAACCATATTAACAATAGAGACTGGAAGTCATATAGATTTTGATATGGTAGTTAGTAGCCTTATGACCTCATGAAGGTTTTTTTTTTTTTTTTTTAATTTTAGAAACATATCTAGGCAACCAGCGTGTGATCCCTCTGTTTAACTTTATAATGCTAAAAGACACAAATCAAAACTACTGGGTTCCATTGAATATCAAAATTAAAATTACATGGTTCCATTGAATATCATATTAATTTAGATTTCTTCTGCTTTATTCAAGTCATAATATAAAACATAAATTGCTAAACGAGCCTCAGGTGATGTTCTAATCAAAAGCTTTGATACTTACCTTTGGTACTTGCAGGAGTGAGAGGGGATGGAGCAGTAGGAGTTGAAGGAGAAGTAAGATTTGGTGCAGGTGCTGGAGTTACCAGGTTGTAAAACCGGTAGACCTCAAATCTAATATTACAGCTAGCGAAGAGAACTCTACCGCCCTGACGATTGTTGCAGCATCTTGGTATTTCACCAATAGCATATACAAGGCAACTGTTGCAGTCACCACTTGAAAGATCAGGAGTACATTGCCCAAGGGCATATATTTTCTTCTGAAAAGGTGAATAATCAGCTTCTTGAACAGCAAACTTCTTTGCCGAATGTTCATTTGCAGCCTGGATTGTAATATTATCCATCATATTTCCTAATACATCGTTGAGCTTCTCCGGATCAGTCGCATTCTGTACGTTCCACATGTAGTACTCGGTACTCTAGTCTACAGTGGAGAACATGGACTCATTTTTATAACGTAACAAACATTCATCAAACCAAATATAAGCACTCTTTTGATTTGGGCATCGCTTTACTATTTCGTCACCAGCGTTTGCAACACATTGAGCACAAACATCGGTGCTAACATCACCTCGACAAAGGAATAGGCCATAGACCGTATTGGGGCCACTGCCAGCAGAGAAATTGTAGAATCCATTATTAGTCACCCGAGAAGCATTTGAAGATAGAGTGGAAAGGACAAAATTCAGGTTGGTTCTGTAAATACTGCCGGTGTTACTGCTAGGATTGTGTGTATTATTTACGCAGTAATTCCATAGAAGGTCAGCTTTAATGCATCTCTGATCGAAATTAAGCAAATAAAGCAGGCAACAGATGAGCAAGATATTTCTGGAGATCATTTCAGTAAAGGAAGGCAAATGATCAGAAGTATATTGTGCTCGAATTCTTCAATTTTTATTTGATGTTTAGGTGCTAGACTTTATGCTCGAGCAATGGAAGATTGTACGCGTTTGGCAGGGGGAAAAATGGTACAGGAAGACTTTAAGAAAGGCTAGTCATCTCCTTTTTCCACCAACGTGGTACCTACTGCAAATGTGAGAACAGGAAAATAGCGAGAAACCATTGTCCTTGATTTTGATGGGAGTGAAGACTGGAGAATGCGAAACAAATTAAAACTTCGTCATTGACCAAGCACGGGTTGTTTAATTGGGATTTGGATACTATGTTACACAATTTGGTATTATACTCATGTCACACCATTCCATTGAGTGACAAGTGTAAATTTTCTAAAGTAATCCCTAACTTTTTGAAAATATCTTTTTTAAGTTCCTCATGTTTGAAATAATGCTATTTGATACTCACATAATCAGAATTAATCCACTTTGATCATAAATCCCATTTACAGTCATGTTTCCGGCAGAATGTGTCATGCCTGAATGACCTTAACATAAATTTATTGGGCAAAAGTTTGAGTTACTACTTGGATTAGTTATGTTCCATTTTATGTAAAAAATCTTTGTATTTTTTGTCAGTTGCTTGTGAATATGAACTCTTAGAGAAAAGGATCACATGCTAATCAAAACTGATTTTGTTTTCACCAACTTAGGTGTAAGATTTTGTGCGTGAAGAAAACCATTCAATAAGGGATTTTGGACCAAAAGAGTATAGATTAGATATACTAGGCAGGGTACCCAATTGATTTATTCTAAATCGATACCGTGTTCAAAAGAGTATAGGTTAGTTGGTTGTTAGGATAGTAGATTTAATCTCCTGTGGCCCCTCTAAAAGTTATCATGGTTTTTGGAGTGGGTTTGTGGGGTTCAGTTTAGATTTATTTCCCATTCTTCCTTTCAATTGGAGTTGAGTGAGTTTCCCAATCCTTTTCTCCCAATTGTCAAAAAAAAAAAAAAAAAATCGATACCGTATTAAAAGGTTGAGTTGTGTCAATTGAATTAGATTTTCTTATTGAAAAAACTTAATCACCACATAAAACTTGGATGCGATGTGATTTTGGTAATTGTTGTGGATATTTATGTAAAAGACTCTTCAAAAATAAAAAAGGAAATGATACGAACCCTGAAAGTTCATTATTAAAAATTATTTTTAATTTAAAGTAAATTCCTTATCGAATATAAAAAAGGAAATTATATTCAAACTTCTACTCTATCCAATTCAAAGTTCTATTTTTAGAAAATTGAGGAAATATACAAAGTACAAATTCGTTCACTATTAAAAATGGCAAAATATCGCAAAGAACAGTGGCATGTTTCCTTTTTGGAGGCACTGCTAGCACGCATAGGCAATAGTTCCAACTATTTCCATATAACACTAGTACAGGGATACCTAAGCGTATCGAATGTTGTAGAATGCATAGGAAAATAAGAAAGAAGTTTGCAATTACTAATAAAGAAACTGAACAGTGGCATGTTTCCTTTTTGGAGGCACTGCTAGCACGCATAGGCAATAGTTCCAACTATTTCCATATAACACTAGTACAGGGATACCTAAGCGTATTGAATGTTGTAGAATGCATAGGAAAATAAGAAAGAAGTTTGCAATTACTAATAAAGAAACTAAATACGGCTTGCATGAATAATAGCAAATTCATCATTTAAGTAATGTTTTTAAATTCAAATCGGATCGATCGATTTGACCAATTAAATTGTGAATCAACCATCCGATTTAACACAGGTACTGTTAACCTTACAAACCGTCAAGAACCGATAAAACCATGCTTAAACCATTCAATTGCCGGTTTTTGGACTTTTCAAAAATTTTTTGACTCCAAGGTGCTTCGAACCGTGGACCTCTTCTTTAGCCTTCCAACACGCGCGCCACCAAACCAGGCAAGTCTTTGTTAATTTTAATGATAGGAATCATTTTATTTGTTCTTTCTTTAGTTTTTTTCCTTTAATCATTTTAATAAAGTTAATTAATTATTACATGTTTAGTTTCTTTATTTTCTTTAATCATGTTCAATGAATTTGATTGTTTCTTACTTTTTTAATTTCTTTGTTTTTTTTATTAATCATGTTTAATGAAATTAATTGATTCTTACATTTTACCAAAATCTCTCCTACTAAGATTATTTCTTTAATCTAAATTGTTTAATTATTAATTTATGCCTAAAACATTCTCCTAATTAAAAGTTTAAATTGGTATTTTTGTAAGTCATCTGTTAAAATTTTTGAGTTACGATTAATCATTATTCAAAAATAAGCAGGTGTGGCATCTTGAAAGTAAGTGGGTAGAAAGTTATTTTCTTTATTAAAAATCAAAAATCAATTCCGATTATTAAAATCATTTTTTTATTTAATATATTGATTCTAGTTATTATAGCATCACTTATATATCTTTTCTTGATATACTAAAAGAAATTGTGTAAATTGAATAGAGTTAAATAAATTAAGAACTAATAAGCAAATAGATTTACTTGATAGTTTTATTTTTTGAGACTACGGTATAGAGTCCAAATTGATTCGCTCGATAGTCCGATACGTTAAAAATAAAATTTCTTTGGAGAAAATATGTCTAACGTTAAAGTCTAAGAACTGATTCTAAATAAAGTTTAGACTCTTTTCAGAAATTCTATATCAAATTATTGATTGATACAAAATTGTTAGAAACTACCTCTCATTAGGTGTTGTAAATAAAAAATGTAAAAAATAGAAAATCAAAAAATAAATAAATCTAAACTAATAATAAGATAATCAAATTGAAATTTGAAAATCATTTGAACCTACCTTTCATTTGACCTATATACAAAGTTAATTGTATTACTTGGTATTAAAAATAAATTTAAATTTTAAATTAAAAATAAGCCTTGATGGTATTAAAAGAGTAGAGAATGGGAAAATAAGTAACAAATATGATTTAATAATTTAGAATATTCAATATTGTAATTTAAATTATTTAAAAATATAATAATGTACTTTAGTGGTGAATATTTCATAAATTTTTCTGCACTTGTAATGCCATTTTCTTTGTTAATTTAATTGTTATAGACATAGAATATTTCATTAAATTTTGACCAAACATAATAAATTCATTAACTTATATATTTGAATATATTCACACAATTAATGGGCAACTAGTTCAACAGGGTGAGTATATCTAATATTTGTTTTATATTATACATTAAATTAAATAAAAAAAGAGAAAAAACATCGAATCCCAGTCCGACCGTGAACCTCACCCTGTTCCGGTTCATTGACCGGTCCGATTTTTAAAACATTGCATTTAAGTGCTTAAGTCAATTAAATAGCCATGGAAAAATCCTAATACTAAAAGAAAGTACTACAATACACAATCTCACCCCCTACAATTGGATAAATTAAATATATTTTCCAAATAAAATGATCACCTAATCTTTTCATTCATAAATCAATAACTTATGCGGGCAAATAGACTATAGTTAACTATTTATCTAAATAAGATTTACAAATTTTTAAAAGAGCCTGCATTAAGATAGTGAATTCATCAGTCATAACTGTGATAACAAATAGAAAGACGAATAGTTCCATTTCATAAAATGAAGCAAATTTGCTAACAGAATTTTTACGCCTTTTCTTTAATCCAAAGTAATTACAGGCATTTCTAGCGTTAAGTTATTTATGTGTAATGAAAAAGTTATAATTTGTAATCTATAATCTTGTAAAAATCATTCCAAATGTCTCAACTAAAGCTACTTCCATACTAATTATACAACTAAGCGAAGTACTTCCATGCTAACTATAACAAGTCTATCTCATTTTAAGTTGTATATATATGGCATGCCCATATCTATTACAAGTCTTGCATTAAAATAATGAATTTATTGGTTGACTAAGAGGGTGTTTGGTTTAGGAAAATTAAGGAGGGGAATGGATGTCATAATTAATAACATCCATTATTGATGTTTGTAAAACAACTATTACTATCATTCAATGGGAATGAAAGTGATTAATTGGGGTGTTAATGATTCTCCCAAAATGCTATTCTATCAAATCCATTAACCCTTATGATTAAGGACACATTTTTTGAGCTACTCACCCCCTCCCAATATACTATTCTTCCCTCTCTATTTCCTAGTCTCGGCTCTCACTTCTCTCTTCTCTCTCTTTGCGATGTCTTTTGACTTTAGATATTCTTGATTGATACTCTATAAATTTTTTTTTATAAAAGTTTATTAATAAGTTTTTTAAAAAAATTTTTTACATTCAATTTTTTTATAAAAATTTGCGCTGAAAATCAAAGATATATAATACTCTATATTAATACAATAAAAATGACTCTTTTTTAAGGTTATTATTTGCATAAAACTTAAATTAGAGCATGGCTATATTTAAAATTGAAAAAGTCTTTTTAGAAGTTTTCTTTAAGAAATCTAAAAACTATGAATATCATAAAAAAAACATTTAAAAATTATAAAATTTACTTGAAAGTTATTCTTGTAAACCAAATAAGTATTTATATAATGATACTCGTTCCATTATTAAACTAAACATGTTGGGGAAATCATTAAAACCCAAACTCATAATAGGATTAATGATACTCATAGTGATAGTGATTGAAAAATTTAAACCAAACGGCTCCTAAGTATTTTAGCTAATACTCATTTTAGAAATTTAGGTCAAATAACATCTCTACCCTTTCAAAATCAATTGCTTCTCTGTGCCTTTGCTTGTATAAATTTCATTTAGTAAAAAGGAAATGATTATCTACTACGAATTCGGTAGTGCAACAATCACTCAAGTGAATTCCAACCGTAGAAATATGATTTCCAATACATCGTCGTCATTACTTTCAAAGCTAATTTTGGTATATTTGGTCGTATATACACATTGATTGCTAACTTACTTGTTGATTAACATTGCAATTTCTGAAACACATATTTTCGGCTTCTCTGACTCCTGTATTTTCCCCATCCTTTAAAATTCATTCCTTTGCAAGCACATTCCTCTGCAATTCTTTTTTTTTTTTTTTTTGTGAGCCATAATTGAATTTATGAATTTTTTTTGTGAGCATAATTGAATTTATGAAGATGAATGGTGACTAAATGATATCCAAAGAGATAGATGGGGATGCAAAGATTCTGCTATTCTTGGGTAATCGCAGATGAGAAGGAGAGGCAAATGGGAAAACGAAGCATTTAATTTGGGACCTCCAAAAATAATCTAAATTAACTAGAGAGAGTGTTGACCATGAAGGGTAGACTTGTCAATTTATTTAAATTTGCTCTGGCAGAAAAATAAGTGCTCTGACAAAATCTCCAGCCGTTTGGTATGTAGGAATAGGACAAAATAGAAAGGCTTTTTCATCCTGAATGCCTTTCTACCCCGAATGGATTGGAAAAAATTTTTCAGTCCATTGTTTGGTAACCCAAGTCAGAATGAAATGTCATTCATTTTTCAATGTTTTATATAATCATATTTAGGTGTCAGAATAGAAAAAAATACATATTAATTTGACTTAATTGCCTTTAATTCTTTGTACTAGAATATATCATATTTTTGTTTGTTTGTTTGTGATTCTAAGCCTACAAAAGATTTTAATATTTTTAATTTTAAAATTTTTAATATTCTTGTTAAAATTAAATTAAATATACTGTTTAATTAATTTAGAATTTTAGTAATTATTAGCATTATAATTAAGAATGTGAAAATTTTAATAATGAAAATAGGAAGTTTAATTTTTACACTTTTGCATAAAAGCTAAAAATAATATTTTAAACATTTTTATAGCAAAAAAAATATTCTAAGCACATATTAAACTGATTGTGATTTAAAAATCATAAAAAAATTATTAATTCAAAATTATAAAAAAGCTTAATACTTTTAAAATTTTAAAAATAAAAAATAGTAAATGTATTATGGGCTAAAAAGAATTAGTAGAAAAAACATGTTGGGGATAAAATTGACTCTTATTTTTTAAGCCTTTTCAAGATCAAGTTGGAATGGCCTTTTCCTAGATTTTATTTACTAATGAGATTTCAGGAAAAAGTTGAAATGGGCATTCCAGTGGGAAAAATCTTTCCAACTTAAAATATCCATACCAAACATGAGAATGGGTTATAATGGAAAGGCCTTTCCAAAATTATCTATCCTATTCTGATGTTTGATATGGATATTTTAAGTTAAGAAACCTTCTACAACTGGAAGGCTCATCTCATCTTTTTTTCGAAAATCCATTTCTCAACAAAATTTAGAGAAAGTCATCCCTAACTTTATCTTGGAAAGGTCAAAATATAGGAGTTAATTTTATTCCTACATATACTTTTTCCACCCATTCTTTTTAATTCAAAATACTTTCACTAATTTGTTATTTCTAAAATGTAAAAAATACGTTAAGTCATTTGTAACTTAGTCAAAATTAATTTAATATATGCTTAAAATATATTTTTTTCCTTTTCACTATAAAAAATATTTAAGATACTATTTTTAATTTTGATGCAAATTTGTAAAAATTAAATTTTCTATAAATTAAATGTTTGGTTACATCATCCATTTTTTTTCACATTCTTAATTAAAATGTTAAATTAATTAAAGAGTGTAACTAATTTAATTTTAACAAGAATATTAAGAATTTTAAATAAAAAATGTTAAAGTTTCTTGTAGGCATAAAAACAATGCATACCACAAAGAAACAAAATAAAAATATAATATATTCTAGTACAAAGAATTCAAAAAAATTAAGTAAAATTAATAGGGATTTTATTCCATTATGGCATATGAATATAATTATATCAAATATTGAAAAAAATAGGCATTCTATT
Source organism: Mitragyna speciosa (assembly GCA_024721245.1). Classification (NCBI taxonomy): domain Eukaryota; kingdom Viridiplantae; phylum Streptophyta; class Magnoliopsida; order Gentianales; family Rubiaceae; genus Mitragyna; species Mitragyna speciosa. Next base: position 32,113,497 of record CM045552.1, read on the forward strand.
TTGACTTGCGTTATCAAACATTGGATTGAAAAAATTTTTCCACTCCATTTTGTGTGGAGAGGCATTTTTGGTAGAAAAGCCTTTTAATTCTAGACTATTTTAGTGTACCAAACATGGGGTAACGGTAAATCTTGGAACCAAATTTAGTCCACGAGAACTTCTTATGTCACTCCTTTAACCTATCATGATATCTCTAGGATGGCCACCAATGATTTTATTACCACTCTGGGAGTTAGTATACTGCATTTTGCAGCAAAAGGAATTGATTACAAGTATTTTTTATTTTTTATTTTTTACAACTTTTGGGGTCATGCAAGCAATGAGAAGCATTTTTTTGGGTTTTATATCTTCAACATTTGATCCCAATCCCCAGCATAGTCCTTACTTAAGCACACTTGTGGCTATAATTTGTGAGAGTGTGAAATGATCATCAGTCAAATTTCCACGCGGTGCCTGAATGAGACTGCAATAGTCAAAGGGCAGTTGGGACCAATTATTGGAAACTGTACAAAAAGATATATTTCAAAATATAAATAAAATTTCCATGCAATTATCACGATGTTTCAATCATTTATCCATGCAATTAATTAGAACAATAACCATTCTTCCTAGAAAGACTTACGCAGTGAACACTATCAAACAGCAGTGCAAGTTAATTATGCAAAAATCACAAATCAGTCTCTTGCAAATGTTAATTATTCATAACCTTGCAAAACCCAAAAGTGCCTCTGTTCAAATTTTCCCTTATCTAGGATATAATTTAGTAATTGAGACCTCATTTATAGAAGGCCCTGGCACTAATTTAGTGCTGGTAGATTTATCCGATTCTGGTAGCTCTCTAGGTAAGCTCTGTGTTCTAGTACGACCATAAAATGCTAGCGGATTAGGTATTGGCAGCGTGACCGAATAACTATTCAACATGAGAACTACCGAAGCCATTGTAGGCCTTTGCTCTACATCATCTTGAACACATAGTAAGCCTATGTGGATGCTCTGAATCACTTCATTTCTGGCATAAGAATCTCCCAGACTTGGATCAAGCAATGATAATGGTGTTCTGTCCCTCCATTGTCTCCAAGCCTACAACATCATTAGTACAATTCATGACTTAAATGACTGATTATTGTCAACTGGAGAACATGAATTCTCAAACGAAAATACCAAAAAAATGTGATGTTTGATTTGCACTCACATAGCTTAGAAGATCATCTGCACCATGTTCTTGGTAGAAGCTACTGTTCTTCTTGCCACTTCCAATTTCTAGAACTAAAACACCGAAACTAAACACATCCGACTTTACAGAGAACAATCCATGCATTGCATACTCAGGAGCCATGTACCCACTACAAGCCAGAGTTATTGATACGATCAGTATGAAAACACATTACGCCTCATTAATCAGGAAACTTAAAAGCTAGTGGGGATATGTGCAAGCAAATTATGCATATGTAGCTGCTCATGGGGGCAAAACTTACAATGTCCCGGCAATTTTGCTCGTGTTTCCTTCAGATTGGTCAACTCCAAAAATCCTTGCCATTCCTAAATCTGCAATTTTTGCATTCATAATTCGATCTAGTAATACATTGCTAGCTTTAAGATCACGATGTATGACTCTGAGGCGAGAATCTTCATGAAGATAAAGAAGTCCTCTTGCTATTCCTCCTATGATCTTGTAACGCCTGGACCAGTCCAGCAAATGTTGCTTTTCTGGATCTACACAATGTTCAAGAAATATGTAGTATTCTCTGTTAATTAGGTCAGATACCCAATGAAGTCTTCCAGGAAACAGTCGTTTATTATTGTTTCTTGCATTGTGTTTATAATGTAGTCACTGAGAGGTGACTAGGCAAATGTTGAAATAGAAAATAAGATAATTCTACTTTGAAACTTACCAAAGAGGAAGTAATCAAGACTTTTGTTTGGAACAAATTCATAAATGAGTATCTTTTCTTCTCCTTCCAAGCAAAATCCGAGCAGGTGGACCAGGTTCCTGTGTTGAAGCCTAGCAACAAGTTCAATTTCATTTTTGAATTCTTCAACGCCTTGCACTGACTTTTTGAATTCTTCAACGCCTTGCACTGACCTTCTGGACAACCTCTTCACTGCTATCTCTTGTCCATTAGGAAATGTACCCTGATTGCAGATACACACATAGGATTTTAATTTCAATAGCCACATGCTTGTTAGCACTTACCAAAAAATTAAAAAGCAAAAAAAAAAAAAAATTCTAGCATTCTTTAAATCTCTTAACTTAGTATACGTTGTCGACAGGACCAAATCCACCTTCACCAATCTTGTTACCCATCGCGAAATTGTTTGTTGCAGCTTGAATTTCACTTAGGTTATATTGCAAGGATTCTGTGGCTGAGATGCTACTTTGACCTGTGGCAAAAATAACGGTACTACAATGAATTTACTGAATACATATATATATACACACACACATACATATATATATTTATGTATATATATTCTCTATCCAACTGCTTATCTATTATTCTATATAATATATTCATGTTTCTTCCTTTTTTCGTTATTCCCAATCTACCCTTACATAAATGTTAGTAGAAATTATATCACGTAATATAATATATTCATGTTTCTTCCTTTTTTTTGTTATTCCCAAAAAAAAAATCAGGAAATTATATCACGTAATACTACTCCACATATGACTACCTAAACTCATGATAATGTTTATGTAAATCCTATAAAATTTCAATTAAAATACAACTCTAATAACAAACGCCTAATAAAATCCTGACATAATTAAAAAACTATTATGGAAGACTACTCATGATAATATTTATATAAATGACATAAAATTTTAATTATATTACAACTTTGAAAACAAAACAATTAAATTAAGTTATAACATAATTAAAAAACCATTATGGCCGCATATTTGAAGCTCTACAACAAAACAGAGCATAGTTCCTTCCGAGTATTAAAAATTTTCCTCATTTTGCGTTTTTTCTTCTCCAAACTACGCAAGATTTTATGCAACACACTTGTTCCTGTTTATTAGCACGCAGGGGCGTGATAAGGAGTACTACAAATTTAAAATTACATCTCAAGAGGTAAGGAGTCTTTTGCCATAAAAAAAAAAAAAGATTGTGAGTATACATATAGCTTTTAAGGGAGAAAAAATTTCTTAGTATGTTTTTATTCATTTTTAGAATTGATGTTTTGTAACGGTGAGAGGACTTTTTCAGTTTGTTGTTGATGGGCATATAACTGTTATGGATTACATTAAATTGTCTTCAAGTGCATATCTTCAAGTACATCAGCCACAATTTTTAGTTAAATGAGGTTTCCTTGCGGTAATTTTGATCTTTTTGATAATTTTAGGTTATGCTTTGAGGAAGCGCTTTCTGGCAAAGCGCATGGTGATGTCAAAAGGTACTATATCTTCTCAAATATAGTAAATTGATGTGTCTTTGTTATCTTATCAAAAAATATGACCGCTATGGTGAACCAATGACCCAGGCTACTAGAGGCCTAGAGGGGGATAGTGAAGAAATACAATATATTTCAGCTTTTTGAATATTTATATTGGCATGCTCAAAGTGTTCCACCTACGAAGGGGAATCTGAGTGGGGTTTAAAATGTATAGGTGAGAGTTCTTGGACATGTGTGGTAGGATAAGGTAAAAGGCAGACCAGACTGATTTGAATTTTTTTTGGACTGTGATCACTGAAACATAAGATTGCATCGACAACTAAATTGTCAGCACCAAAAATTGAGTACACTATTTTTTGTTGCTATTCACTATTTATTAAACTCTCAACCTTCTTTTGTCTTACCCCTCCGCTATTCTTGGCCGTGACTAAGCCATTGTTCTCAATTTAGAGGCAATTTTGGAAAAAAAAAATTGTTTGCTTAATTTTTTTTTGTATGAAAATTTAACGTTCAATTAAGGCTGTGTTTGGCTATTTGGGATTTGATTGAAACTCAATGTCTTTCAATGGAACTACATTTCTGGATTCTAGATTTGTTCGAATGAACTTTAGTTAAAAAGTATGGCTAACTTTTTTTCTTTTTTGGGGGAGGGAGGCACGCTGTGGACATTGCGGCATGTTATGGGTATCAGTTACGATTGGAGAGGTAAACTTCTTGTGCTTTTGTTATGATTTTTTGGATTTAGTTTGAAGCTCTATTTAGGCGATGGTAATAATGGGTCTCAATCTTTTGTGCATATCTACATCTGCTTTGATTGCTTGCTGATAAGCCTATAGAATATAGTTAACTTTATCGCAAAAATCGTGTTAAGTAATTATTTTGTCCAAGAATGAGTTTCAGAAAATTGGTGAAAATGTGAAGTAATACTCTTCGTAGTAGCTCCAGATTCCTCAGCAGCTGCTCAAACGAATTTAACAACGTTGTCGACAAGAAGACAGGAAAAAGCACAAGAAAGCAATCATAATCCACAAACTACTTGCAGGTTTTACTCTGTCCAATATATGATCATACTTTTGTATTTTCTAACTTTATTATGAAAATTGATTTGACCTGTAATTTGGGATGATATGTTAATGACACAATGGAAGATATATAAACAACATGGGAAACAAATGAATTTTAAAAGGAACCAAAAAAACACTTCTAAGTGAGGAATAACATATAAATTCAAAATGATTTCATTTCAATATATATATTGATCAAGAATTCTATGTCAAAGAAGACAAAAGAAAGCATCTTTTATAAGCTTCTTAGGGATAATCAATAAAAAGCTAAGATAATTACAATACACTGAAAAGATATATGCCAAGAAAGATTGAGATTAAAAATAAATAAGTGAAATAAGACGAAACACAAAAAGCACTAGATAGAGTACTAATAGATATTTTTTGTAGTTATGTACCAAAAAATTGAGTGAAATACATTACCTCTTTATACCATCTACTTATCATTTTTATGTAAGAATTCATCAAAAACTACCTTAGCAATATCAAAAAAAAAATATGTAAATAGAGAGAACAAAAGGATATTATACTACTGAAAAGTAGTAATCTCAAACATAATAGACATGTATTAAATTCATTTTCTAAACTGATTAGTAGGAGCCATGGGCAGACTAAAACATGTGCAATTAATTGAACATTTAACTTATGTAAAAATATCAATATCTAACTACAAGATGATGATCATTTTGACTATGTAGAAGCAACAAAAGAATTCAAGAACCAAAAAAATTCTAATGTGAAGCTCTTAGGTGGAAATTCTAATGTGAATCTCTTAGTGGTACTACTATTACTACAGTTGAGTATTACAGTATACGATTATTGAATAAATCATTTAATTTGCTCATTAATTTGAGATACGAGTGAATCAGCCATCAGAAATAACACAAAAGGATTTTGGCTGATAAAATTGTTTCTTTTTATCTATTTTTTTCTATGCTAGCCTTTTTTTATGGTTTTTCCTTTTGGAAAAACTAACACAAAAAGCTCACTCTTCTTCTTCTTCTTCTTTTTTGTTTTCAGAATCTTTCTATTTTGTATTGTTATACTATACTTAGTTAAAGTTTTAAACATCCAAAACATAAATGTGTGTAGAACAAAATTATGAAAAAGACACATACGTATTTAATTGAATAGCATAAAGTTGTAAAAAAAATTAGCATCTAAGGCCAATGGCTTTATGTGGTAGAATATACTTAATCCAATGTCATTCATAAATATGTGGAAAGAAATCGATTATTAAAAAACTCCAAAACAATATGATTTGCCTTAATTATTTTCTTTTTTCATATAATTAGGCTCCACTATAACAATTATTAACTATTATGTCAAATAATATAAATCTAACAATATATCTAGCCTAATATATTATCGTAATTTACATGTACAGACAAATTAACTAGAATGGGGATAAAAAACATTAATGAAAAATATCGTAATTAATCAGTATTTATTTTTATATTTTCTGTACAAATTATTTATGAAAAAGTATCAAATTTATATTTCCCACCAAATTTAAATATTTGAGTTGATAATCTGGTACAACCAATTAAAAAGATTTGACTGTGGAAAAAGAGAGTAGAGAGCACAAGGTGGCCTATGAGGATATTAGAGAAATAATAAGAACTTTTGACTTTTTTGGGTATTTACAAACTTTAGAGCATATGAATGTCAATCAAAGGGTACTCTTAATGTGTTAAAAGTCTACAGCTTATATGCTGTATTTTTTTGGTCTGGACTAACTATTATAAGTTAGGTAGACACACTCACAGTGGGTGAAGGAAAAACAAATATGAAGATTAAAACAAGTATAAAAAATGTAACGTCCTTGGTAGCTATTAGTAGCATAAGCAATTAAATCACGATTTCTTTGGCATTAATATAGATAGAGGAACCTAAGAATATTAATGTAATTTGTTTTCAATGAATAATATAAGATTGGAGTAATATTCATAAATACTATGCATACATAGTGTATTTAAATTGTTCAAAATTATTTATATATTTTTGGAGTCTTTTTGTAGGGTAAGTATATAATTTAGAATTTACTTTGATGAGATGTATATTGTCAAAATAAAATACAGTAGCATTCTTTTTTTTTTTTAGAATAATGGTCATGTAAATTGATGAAATAATGATGGAAATAAATTATGGTATCACTATTTCACATGCTGACCTTTCATTTACAATGATACATTTTATACAATTCAATTTTTCGTTAAGATAATATATTAGTCCTGCTAGGTGTTTTTGGTTTTAGTATGGATTCAATAATATTTGTAATTCACTACATAAATAACTATGACTTCACTATAGAACATCTGACCATATATGAGCATAATCCTTTTTAGTATGTTATCATAACTTGAAATTTACTATATCATATTTCTCAATACAATAAATAGTTTAATTTTGCCAAAATTAGTTTTATAATACAACAAGAAAGAAAACAAATACATAGTAACATGTTGTAGTGTTTTTTTAGTGGTTCATTGTATTAGAGTTATTTTTCAACATTTAATAGAGAAAGTAGATATGTGGTACCTATCTTGGAAAATACAATAATCATTAGAGTCATTATAAGTGTTAATTTGTGTATGAATAGTATTTATGAGTATTTACATAGTGATTCGAAAAGATAAAAAACCAACTAATTAGAACTAATGAAATAGTAATAAAAAACAAAAAACAAAGATAATATGAATACGTGCTTTAAAGACATTAGTAGTCTATAAATTTTGCATATTCAACTAACTATTTGATTCCTTTTATATAAAGCTATAAAGATGTGAAAATAAAATATTTTTACATAAAGGCCATAAAAGCATCAATCTACAATGAAAGAGCACAAATGTTAATAAAAAAGAAGAAAACATCTCAACCTAAAAAAAAAAGAGCGCCGAGATAGACAATAGTATTGAAGCTTCAAAAACAACCATCAAAAAAAGAAAATCACTTTCAACAAGAACAAAGAACAAAGAACCATCAACAAAAGATGAAACAATGAACAAACACGAGGACATGCTAATCACAAATGATGACAAGGAGGAGAAGATTGCGAACTTGAAAAAGAAGTTTTAACTGAATACACATTTATAATTGTAAAATAACTTATTTCAAGTTTGTTTATTAAACTTTATACTGTAGTTTATTTGCTTTTGATCATATTTGAATTTTTAAGAACAATTTTTAAATGATATAAAAGAAGAGTTTTTACATTTTTTTACGAGAATCAATATATGCCAAAAAACACAAAAGAAAATGATGAAAAAAATTATACAGTTAAATGGAAAGATCTAGAATTAATTACAAAGAAAAGAAAAGTAGTAATATAAATAGAAAAAAAAAAACAAAGACATGAATTAACAATCAAAAAAACATTTTTACAACAAGTAGTAATCTATAATTTTGTATATTTGACTAAATTTTTAGAAACTTCTATTTTTTATATATGTATTTTTAATCTTTTATTCATGGGAACACGTGTAGAAATAAAACATATATTTTGTTTACATTTTTAACGATTATTACACAATAAGAATGTTATAGGATGATACAAAATCAAGATACTACATGAAATTGATCAGATTCAATGATTAGGAATACAATTTCTTAATCTAGATGAATGAAAGAATTGAAATAATTAATGGAGCACTTAAAGTTACAAAAGAGGCAATAGAAAACTCAAAAGAAGAAGCACCAAGACAAAGATTCAAACTTTTATTAATTCATTTAGATTGACTCGATGTTTAAAGGAACATTTTCTATAAAAGGATTGAAGACCGACCACCCCTAAGAAACTAGGGTAGTAGCAAAAATAACAATCAAAAGACCAAACTACAGGTTTCAAGGAGAACAAAGGAATCATCAACAAAAGATGAAACAAAGAGCAAACAAGAGGACTTGCTAACCACATATGATGACAAGGAGGAGAAGATTATTAACTTGAAAAGGATGTGAAAACTAAACCAAACATTGGAATTAGAATCTACAGAATTTTCTTGCCAGGATTATTGGTAATATCCAAACGCAGTAAAGAAATATCTTTACCTGGAATAACATTCCGAGGAATCATATTCCAAGTAAACTTTACTTTCCTGCCAACCAAACGAAGCCAATAGAATTTTTGAATTTTAAAATTTCTCACTTTATATTCTATTCAATGCACATTTACATTCATAAAAAAACTGGTTTCTTCATAAAATAACTGATTTCAAATTTGTTCATTAAATTTTATACTGCAATTTTTTTCTTTTAATTCATATATGAATTTTCAAAAATAATTTCTAACTAAATTCATTTGCTTCATTAACCGATATATATTTAAAGCATGTGCAACGCACATGCATATTCCTAGTATCCTTATAATTTACCGGTTGTTTCAATAAAGACTTCCTTTTCCTTCCTGGATCTCCTTGCTATACAGAAAGCCATTATTAATAGAACAATGGCAACGACAATTGGTACAATAATGGCGGCAATTGTCCGTTTTGAGATTTGGCCATCCTCTGTAAAGATCAACAAGATGTTTAGCTCAAAAATTCTGCGGATATTCTACAGAATTTTGTTCATAAAAATGCAAACTAAAATCTAAAAATTGAAATATTCAGACTCCCCTAATTCCTTGAGGCCACCAAAGTAAAGCTAAAATGAGAAGTGGAGCATTTTCGTTTGGACATGGTTTTATTCACTAGTAACATTAATTTCTGATCCCATAACAACCACGGTTCAAAGACTCGTCTATACGATTGACTCGGCCAAATCTTCTCTGGAACAAACCCTTCTGATAAACACTTTTAATATATTAAAAAAAGACTTATTTTGATTCGATACGAAACACTATTTAATTTATTGAGAAAAGACTTATTGTTCACCATTGTTTCCTTAAAACTAATCTACATGCAAAATTTTCTTGATTTTCATTGTTTTTGCCAAATTTGTTTGTGCTATGCCGATGTTATACGCCAAAACTGAAGTGGAATAATTACCGCCTCGATCGTGACAGATAGCGTGACTTGGAACCAGGTTAACAATAGAGCCTGGAAGTCCTATAGATTTTGACGTGCTCGTTAGTATCCCTGTAACTTCTTGATGCTTATTATTATTATTTTTTATTTAGAAATTTATCTAGACAATCCACCCTGTGATCCCTTTGTTTAGCTTTATAAAGCAAAGAGACTAAAATTAAAATTACTGTGTTCATAAAAGGTAAGATTAATGTATTATAAAACACAAATTGCTAACCAAGTTTCAGATAATGTTCCAATCAAAAGCTTTGAAACTTACCTTTAGTACTTGCAGCTGCAGGAGTGGGTGGGGGTGGAGGAGTAAAAGTAGGAGGAGAAGGAACATTTGGTGCAGGTTCTGATGCTGGTGTTACCGTGTTATAAAACCGGTAGAGCTCGAATCCAATAAAACAGCTAGCAGCGAGGACTGCAGCGCCCTGACGATTACTGCAGCATCTTGGTATATCGCCAAAACAATTTCTAAGGCAATTCTCACACTGCACACTAGATAGATCAGGAGTACATTGCCCAAGGGCAAATATTTTCTGAAATGGCGTATAATTAGCTTCTTGAACAGCATACTTCATTCCTGAATGACCATTTGTAGCCTGAATTGCTATTTTGTCCATCATTTCTCCTAATCTCTGGTTGAACTGGTTTGGATCGGTCGCATTCTGGGGGTTCCAAATGTATATTTTGACATTTTGTTCGACAATGGAGGACATAGACTCATTTTTATAACGCAACAAACATTTTTCTAACCAAATAGTACCAATCTTTTGATCTGCGCATAGCTTTAGTATTTGGTCACCAGCATCTGCAACACATTGTGCACAATCATCAGGGGTAACATCACCTCGACAAAGGAAAAGGCCATAGACCGTATTGGGGCCACTGCCAGCAGAGAAATTGTAGAAGCCTTCATTAGCTTCCAGAGAAGCATTTGAAGATAGAGTGGAAAGGACCAAATTCAGGTTGTTTCTGTAAACACTGCCGGTGGTAGTGTTAGGATTGTATGGATTGTTTGTACACCAATAATTCTGAGCGTCAACAGTTATGTGTCTGTCATAGAAATTAAGCAAACAAAGCAAGCAACATACGAACAATATATTTCTGGAGATCATTTCCTTTTAATTAAAGGGAGGCAGATGATCAGAAGTATGTAGTGCTCAAAATCTTCAATTTTGATTTGTGATGTTTAGGTGCCAGACTTCCATTTTCGACCAACCTGGTACCTACAGCAATTATGAAAACAGTAAATTATTGAAAGCCATTGTCATTGATACTGATGAGAGAGAAGACTTGGAGAATGCGGAACAAGTCAAAACTTTGAGAATGCTGAACAAGTCAAAACTTTGTCATTGATTATAATTGGCTAGGCTGAGAAGTACATGGCATCAAGGTAAATTTCCTAAAATGATCGCGAACTTTTTTTAAGGCTATGTCATCTCTCACGTAATCATAATTAAATTAATCCACTCTGGTCATAACTTTCATTTACAGTCAGGTTTAGGGAAGAGTATTTCCTGCCTGAGTGACGTCAACATATATTCAAAGGACAGAAATTTGAGTTGATTTTTGGATTTTTTTTTTAATTTTTACCAGTTACTTATGAAAGGATCACATGCTTAACAAAACTGATTTTGTTTGCACAAGCTTAGGCTTATGATTTTGTGCGTGAAGATAGTAAAATAAGGGTTTTAGGATCAAAACAGTATAGATTAAATGTACCAAGTGAAATAAATATTGATTTATTTTAAAACCGTAATATATTAAAAAGTGAGTTGTATTGAGCAAATTAGATTTTTCAACCGATAGTATCCTTGCTAAAAAACTTAATGACTGTGCAAGGTCTGTACTCTTGAATGCAATTTTAGTAATTGTCGTGGTTATTCATGTAAAATACCCTTCAAAGAATAAGATGGAAACTATTCAACATCTAAGTGATTAAGTCAATTAAATAGTAACTGAAAATAATAGGACTGAAAGAAAGTATTAGCTACAATAAAAAATCTCATTCCCTACAATTTGAAGATAGAGTTGAAAGGACGAAATTGAGGTTGGTTCTGTAAATACTGCCGGTGGTACCGTTAGGATTTTATGGATTGTTCTTGCATCTGATGGAAATTAAGCAAACAAAGCAACCAACTGACGAACAATACACTTCTAGAGACATTTCAAGTAAAATTATGCTCAAGATCGTTGTGATGTTTAGGTGCTAAAATTATGCTTCAGAAATGGAAGATTGAGAATGTCTGTGGTACAGGAAGAATCGTTAAAAACAAGTCATCTCTGTTATCCACCAACAGGATCCCAGAAGTACACAGCATTAAGGTAAAATTTCCTAAAATTATCCCTAACTTTTTTGAATATATCTTTTCTAAATCCCTTGTGTTTGAAATAATGCAATTTAACATCTTAATCCACTTTGATAAATCCCATTTGCAGTCATGCTTCGGGCAGAATGTGTCTTGCCTAAGTGATGTTACCATAAATTCAAAGGGCTAAAATTTGAGTTGCTTTTTTGGATTAATTAAGTTTCATTTGCTGTAGAAAATCTTTCTATTTTACCGTTTACTTGTTGTAGAAACCAATTTTGTCCACCTTTTTGCGTGGCCACGCTATATACTTGCATACATAAAAAGATGAGGTCAAGGTGGGGCTCCTCTCTAGGTGTACCTCCGACGTTCAACAGTAAGGTATTTAAAACATGAATAAGTAATGGAAGAGTTTGGCTAGCTTGAGAGCTTACCTGTGAGGTTGGATTTATGAGACCCCATGAGGGGTATTTATAGTTGTGGGTGGAGAGTGAAGAACTGAGGGCTAAGGCCTAGTTTGAAAAGCTTAGTTAAGGTAGGTCGGCAGTATCAAATAGAAACTTGCGCCAGAAGAAAATATCACATCAATCATGTCTAGTTAATTTTGACTTCTCAATCAATATTACCCAATTTAATGGGTAAATTCTGTCTCTAAACTTATGAATATGAACTATTGAAGAATAGGATCACATGCTTATCAAAGCTGATTTTGTTTGCACAAATTTAGGCGTACGATTCTGTGCATGAAGATAGCCAAATGAGGGATTGAGGACCAAAAGTGTATAGGTTAAGTATAAAGTGAGGTACCCAATTGATTCATCTTTAATCCATACTGTATTAAAAGTGTGAGTTATGTCGGGTTTAATGATAATATCCTCGCTAAAAAACTTAATGACTACGCAAGGTCGGTAAACTTGAACTCAATTTTAGAAATTGTCGTGGTTATTTATCTAAAATACTTTTTAAAGAATGAAAAAGGAAATAAAACAAACCTTGAGAGCTCACATTAAAGATTGATTTTGATATAGTAAATTCCTTATCGAATATAAGAAACGAAATTCTATTAAAATTATATCCTTTTCAATTCAAAAATTCTATCTTTAGAAAATTATACTTCAATAAAACTATACTTTTCAAATACAAACTTATTCAATATAAAAAATGGCAAAGTATTGCACAGAACAGTGGCATATTTTCCTCTTGGAGGCAATGCTGGCACCCACACTTGATGGAAAAATGGGCAATATTTACAAGGAATTCTAACTAATATTAGTATAAGTGATGCCTAAGCGTATTGATTATTGTAGAATGCATATAAATTAAAAATGTTTGCGTTTACTTATAAGCAAACTACATAGAGCTTGCATGAATAACACCAAATTCAACATCTAAGCAATGTTTTAAAAACCGGACCGGTCAATGAACCGGAGGGGGGAGAGGTTCAAAGTCGGACCGGTCGGACCGGGGTTTAATTTTTCTTTTTTTTTTAAATTTAATTTAATATAACGTATAATAGAAAACAAATACTAGGTATACACTACCTAGTTGAAGTCGTCAACCCATTAATTGTTTAAATATATTCAACTATACAAATTAATGAATTTATTATATTCAAATTCACAATAACTATAAAATTTACCATTAAAGTATGTTATTATATTTTTAAATATTTTAAATTACAATCCGGAATATTATAAATTATTAAATCATATTTGTTGCTTTCTTTCACATTCTCTACTTTTTTAATATCATCAAGACTTATTTTTAATATAAAATTCAAATTTATTTCTAATACCAAATAATACAATTTGTATATAGGGCGGTTCGAGTAAATGTAATTTTTTAAAATAAAAAATTTATTTTGCCCTATTTTTTAAGATAGGTTTGCATATCAAATGATTTTTAAATTTCAATTTGATTATCTTACTATTAGTTTAGATCTATTTAGTTTTTAAATTTTTAATTTTTCACGTTTTTTGTTACAATATCTAACGAGAGGTAATTTCTAATAGTCTTCTACCAATCAAGAATTTCTTAAAAGAGTCTAAATTTTATTTAAAATCGGTTCTCAAGCTTTAACTATAGACGTATTCTCTCCAAAAGAAATTTTATTTTTGACGTATCGGACTATTGAATGAGTCAATTTGACTTTGTACAATAGTCTTAAAAATAAAACTAACAAGTAAATCTATTTTCTTAGTAGTTCTTAATTTAATCAATTCTGTTTAATTTACACATTTTCTGTTTATATTTCAAGAAAAGGTGGATATGTGATGCTATAATAATATGATTTTAATAATCTGAACTGATTTTTAATTTTTTTAATAAAGAAAATAACTTTCGATCCACTTACTTTCAAGATGTCATAGGTGCTTATTATTGAATAATGATTAACCATAATTTAAAAATTTACACAAATGTTGTACAAAAATACCAATTTAAACTTTTAATTATGAGAATGTTTTAGGCATAAATGAATAATTAAGCAATTTAGATTAAAAAATTAATCTTAGTAGGAGAGATTTTGGTAAAAGTAAATTCAAGATTTCTTTAATATAAGATGCCAAGATAAAAAGGTAAGAATCAATTAATTTTATTAAATATAATTAATAAAACAAACAAATAAATTAAAAAAGTAAGAATCAATTAAATTCATTAAACATGATTAAAGAAAACAAAGAAACTAAAAATGTAATAATCAATTAACTTTATTAAAATGATTAAAGTTAAAAAAAAAAAAACTAAAGAAAGAACAAATAAAAAGATTCCTAATATTAAAGCAACAAACGCACGTTTGGCTTGGTGGTTCACGTGCAGCAATGGCCAAAGGAAGGTCGCAGGTTCGACTCTCACGGAAGCCAAAAAAATTTTTGAAAAGTCAAAATGTCAAAAAATCGGCGGTTCGATCCGGTTCGCACGGTTCAACCGATTTTCAACGGTTCGTTAGATCTACAGTGTTTTCTAGAGAACCGGACCGGACACAAGGCCGGTTCGCGGTTCAACCGGTCGAACCGGCCGGTCCGGTCCGGGTTTAAAAACACTGCATCTAAGTGCTTAAGTCAATAAAATTGCATAAAAAATACTAATAAGACTGAAAGATAGTATTAGCTACAATACACAATCCCACTCCTTACAATTAGACAAATTAAATATATTTTGCCAAATAAAATGATCACTCAATCTTTTCATTCATAAATGAAAATATAACTTATGTAATAGCTTATAATTAACTATTTGTCTAAATAAAATTTACAAACCTTAAAAAGTCTGCATTAAGATAGCATAATTATTATTTATAGTGATGATAATTTTGATCTAAACCAAATAGTGTAACAAATCAAAAGATGAAGATTTCAATTTCATATGAAAATGAAGCAAATTATTAACATAATTTTCACAACTTTTCTTTTATTTCAAAGTAATTACAGGCAATTCAATTAAGTTTGTTATGTGTAATGAAAAAGTTTTAATTTGTAACTTATAATCTTGTAAAAAATCATTTCAAGCATTTATTACAGAAAGAAATAATCTTGTCTACAAAAGTAATTCCATGCTAATTAGACAACTAACTTACATAAATAATTAGACAACTAAGCAAAGCTACTCCATGCTAAGTATTCAAACTCTATCTCATTTCGACTTATATATATGGGCGTGTTCATATTTATTAAAATCTTGCATTAAAATAGTGAATCTATTAGTTATAACCATGATAATTTTGATCTAGTCTAAGCAAATTTAAAATACAGGCAGATGAAGAGTTCAATGTCACATGAAAATGAAGCAAATTTCCTAATAGTTATTGTTCACTTGTCTTTGTAATTCAAAGGAATTTTAGGCATTTCGAAAATTATGTTTTTATTTTATTTGTAATGAAAAAGTTCCAGTTGTAACTTATAATCTTGATAAAATTATTTCAATTACTTAATACTGAAATAAAGATGTACAGAATTTTCTGTTTGTAACAAACAGACACGACTACTACTGTATATTGCAGATTTGTCATGCGCCTCCAAGAAGACTATCCAAAAAAAAGGCGAGACATTGAAACATAAAAAAGCCCCACACGCCCCCCCCCCCCCCCCCCCCCCCAAAAAAAAAAAAACAAAAAAGAAAAGAAACTACAATCCCACCAAGGTGCACGATGAATAAGGTGTGTGTCATGTGTAGCGTTGGACCACTCACAGTGCTACAATGTGTGTGGTCCATTCAATGTAAAAAGGAAAATCACATCATGAATTTGTTTTAATCATTTCAGAAGTTATCATTACTATTTTATATCTTGAAACCTTGATGCCAAATTTATGATTTATTGGGCTGGTAATTCAATATAGTGACTTTGATGTTTTACATTAGAAATGCAATTTTATTGAAGTAAACTTCCATCAATAAAATATGGTTTAAAATAAATTATGAACTCACAGAGGAATATAGTTTAGAATCAACTGCAAGATTAGAATGAAAATTAGGAATATCTCTTAGAAACCGAAGAAGAGTAGAATGTGAACAGATAAATACTTTGTATGAGCAACTATTTCACAAGGGACAAATGATGTAGCAGAAATTATTTATATACTATCTTTCTTCCATTCCAACCCATCCGTTGATGCAGTTTACAAGGTCAAAAGAAATTAAATTGTTTTTACATTTCCAAGATACAATCAAGAAATTTCTTTCATGCTCATTGCATGTTTACTTCAACTTGTGTTAGCCATAGTCATGTTTGTTTTCCAAACCTTTTGTCTTCCATTTTTTCTTTTTTCCAAGAATATTATAGTCCTTTTACTATTTTATGTTTGACGTTCATTTTTTAATGGTATGTATTGACTTATTTTTCATTTATTTTACCCTTGAAGAGAGGGGGGGGGGGGGGGGGGGGGGGGGGGGGGGGGATTTGGAGGGAAGCTATTTAGCAATTTACCCAGCATAAATTGCATATTAAGAGAAGAGAAGTTAGCTTACAATAGGTCACAATTCATCCTAGGTAGTGTCGAATTATTAGTTTTTTTTTTTTCAATACTTTGTCCACAGAACTAGATATTGACCTAACGTTTTCTCATTATCTCTTTACATTTCAATTTATTTATATGAGAGTTTTTTTTTTTTTTCACTTTCTCGCTGGTTATTACATAGGTTCTAGTTCTCAAAACTAAAACATTCAACTGAAGATGGAAATCATAGCTTTAAGTTTCAGGCAAAGATATCCAATTTATGAAGAAAATCATAATCAGTTTGTTAAATTAATTATTACCATCGAAAAATTTCTAGGTGTATTAGTTATATGTTTCTTCTTTTTGATGTGGGACAAATAACGTCCACCATACTTATGTTGGCATAACAATTCTAGAAACAGATTCTAAAGACACATGACAGGCATTCTAATGAGGTGTAATTGCAATGGGTCGATGGAAATTAATCACTATCTTAATGAGTTTTACTGTAAATTTAATCAAGGTTGAAAGGCACAGGCATAAATCGTTAGAAGCTAAAACAAATAATCCAGTATATTATGATTTATGCTATTCATTTACTACTTCCTAAAGTGACTGTTAATTAATTTTCTTTTCTTGTACAAGTAATAAATTTTACTAATAGTACATCCTGGAATCAATTTTAGACCCTGAGAACTTCTGATACCACGGCCCTTACCCTGATAAATTTAGGATGGTCACCAAATGATTTTATTTGCACTGTGGGAGCTAGCATATTGCATCTTGCAACAAAAGAAATTAATTACCAATATATATTTTTACAACTTTTGGAATTAAGCAACGAAAAGATTTTCTTTGTGTTTTATATCTTGAATCCAATTCCCTTCACAGACCTTACTCAAGATCCTAGTGGAAATATTCGTTTGTCTGGTTCTATTTTTTAGAAATATATTTTTAAAAATTTTAAACACATTTTTTAATTAATTTTTTTATCTTACAAATACATTTATGGAGAAGAATCTTTAAAATTACTACAGTATTTTTTATAAAAAATACCTCAAAAAATAATTATCTAGTCCAAATTCCACACGGTTGCTGAATGAGACGACAATAGTCCTAGGGGCTGTTGGGACCAATAATTGGAAACTGTACAAAAAAATATATTTCTGAATATACATAAATCTCAAAGAAATTTATTGACAGGTTTAAAAGAAAAATTGTGACGATCGTCTCAATCATTTATCCATGCAATTATTTAGAACAGTAACCATTCTTCCAAGACAGACATAGTGAACACTTTAAAACAGCAATGCAACATTAATTATGCAAAAATCACAATTCATCCTAGGAGTTTCTTGCAAATGTTACCTGTTCATATAACCTCGCAAAATCCAGAAGTGCCTCTCTGTTCAATTATTTTCCTTTATCTAGGATATAATTCAGTAATTGAGACATCATTATAGAAGGCCCTGGCACTGATTTAGTGCTGGTAGATTTATCCGAATCTGGTAGCTCTCTAGGTAAGCTCTGTGTTCTAGTAGCGCCCAAAAAATGCAGGCGGATTAGGTGTTGGCAGCGTGACAGAATAACTATTCAGCATGAGAACTACCGAAGCCATTGTAGGCCTTTGCTCTACATCATCTTGAACACATAGCAAGCCTATGTGGATGCTCTGAATCACTTCATTTCTGGCATAAGAATCTCCCAAACTTGGATCAAGCAATGTTAATGGTGTTCCGTCCCTCAATTGTCTCCAAGCCTGCAACATCATTATTACAATTCATGACTTAAATGAGTGATTATTGTAAACTGAAGAACATGAATTCTCAAACCGAACTCTCAAACCAAAATACCAAAAAAAATTTAATATTTGATTTGCACTCACATAGCTTAGAAGATCATCTGCACCGTGTTCTTGGTAGAAGCTACTGTTCTTCTTGCCACTTACAATTTCAAGAACTAAAACACCGAAACTAAACACATCTGACTTTACAGAGAACAAGCCATGCATTGCATACTCAGGAGCCATGTAGCCACTACAAGCCAGAGCAATTGATACGATCAATATGAAAACACATTATGCCTCGTTAATTAGGAAACTTAAAAGTTGTGGCGATATGTGCAAGCAAATTATGCATATGTAGCTGCATATGGGTGCAAAACTTACAATGTCCCTGCAATTCTGCTCGTGTTTCCTTCAGATTGATCAACTCCAAAAATCCTTGCCATTCCGAAATCTGCAATTTTTGCATTCATAATTCGATCTAGTAATACATTGCTGGCTTTAAGATCACGATGTACGATTCTGAGGCGAGAATCTTCATGAAGATAAAGAAGTCCTCTTGCTATTCCTCCTATGATCTTGTAACGCCTGGACCAGTCCAACAAATGTTGCTTTTCTGCGTCTACACAATATTCAACATATATGTAGTATTCTCTGTTAATAAGTTAGATGCCAAATGAAGTCTTCCAGAAAACACTCGGTCATTACTCTTTCTTGCATGGTGCTATAATGCGGTCACAGAGAGGTGACTAGCCATATGTTGAAATAGAAAAATAAAGATAATTCTGCTTTGAAACTTACCAAAGAGGAAGTAATCAAGACTTTTGTTTGGAACAAATTCATAGACTAGTACTTTTTCTTCTCCTTCCAAGCAAAATCCGAGTAGTCGGACCAAGTTTCTGTGTTGAAGCCTAGCAACAAGTTCAATTTCATTTTTAAATTCTTCAACGCCTTGCGCTGACCTTCTTGACAACCTCTTCACAGCTATCTCTTGTCCATTAGCAAGTGTACCCTGATTGCAGATATACACATAGGATTTTGATTTCAATAGCCACATACCTCTTAGCACTTACCAGAAATTAAAAAGCCAAAAAAAAAAAAAGGTTCTAGCATTCTTGAAATCTCTTAACTTAGTATACCTTGTACACAGGACCAAATCCACCTTCACCAATCTTGTTGCCCATCGCGAAATTGTTTGTTGCAGCTTGAACTTCACTTAGGTTATATTGCAAGGATTCTGTGGTTGAGATGCTACTTTCACCTGTAGCAAAAATAATAGAACTACAATGAATTTATTGAATATATATGTTTTCTACAACTGCGTATACCGTTAAAATTTACCGGTTGTTTCAACGACCACTTCTTTTCTCTTCCTAGATCTCTTTGCTGTACAGAGAGCCGCTATTAATAGGACAATGGCAACAACAATTGGGGCGACAATAGAACCAATTGTTCGTTTTGAGATTCGCCTATCCTCTGTAAAGATCAACAAGTTAATTAGCTCAAAAATTTTGCGGGTATTCTATAGGACTTCTGTTCATAAAAATGCCAACAAAGATCTAAAATATGAAATGTTCTGACTCTATTAATTCCTTATGGCCATTATAAGTAAACCTAAGGAGAATAGAGGACTATTTTTGTTTGGACAGGATATCGTTTTGTTCACGAGTAAATTTGAAATCTGACTCATCAAATAACTAACCTCATCCCTTAACAACCACGGTTCAATGACTCGGCATGCAAAAGTTGACTCTGGGATAGTCGTCTGAAACAGCACCACCCTTTCAATGACATACTATTTTTGTTTGGACAGGGTATCGTTTTTCAATCGTTGTTCCATTGAAACTAATCTACCTGCAAGAATTCTTAATTTTTTCTAGATTTTCTTGGTTTTTGCCAAATTTGTATTTGCTATACCAATTTGATACACCAAAGGCGGAATTGGAACAATTACCACCACCACCGTGACTGATACGCGACTTTGAACCATGTTAACATGAGAGTCTGGAAGTCCTATAGATTTTGACACGCTAGTTAGTAGCCGCATGACCTCTTGATGCTTAATTAGAAACAGATCTAGACTCCCTCTGTTTAACTTTATAAATCAAAGAGACTAAGATAAAATTTACCGGGTTCCATTAATTATTAGATTAATGTAGATTTTTCTGCTTCCTGTTCAAGTCATAATTATAAAACATAAATTGTTAAGCGAAACTCAGATGACGTTCCACTCAAAAGCATTGGAACTTACCTTTAGTACTTGCGGTTGTAGCACGGGGAGGGGATGGGAGGGGGAGGAGTAGGAAGATTTGGTGCAGGTGCTGGTGCAGAGGCTACCTGGATTGTAAAACCGGTAGACTTCAAATCTAATATTACAGCTAGCAGTGAGAACTCTAGCGCCCTGACGATTACTGCAGCATCTTGGTATATCGCCAATACAATTTCTAAGACAGCTCTCGCACTGGTCACTAGAAAGATCAGGAGTACATTGCCCAAGGGCAAATATATTCCTCTGAAATGGCGTATAATTAGATTCCTGAACAGCAAACTTCTTTCCCGAACGATCATTTGCAGCCTGAATTGCTATCTTGTCCATCATATCTCCTAATATCTGGTTGAACTTGTTTGGATCAGTCGCATTCTGGTTGTTCCACACTGTATATTTCTGAATTCTGTTCCACAATGGAGGACATAGACTCATTTTTATAACGCAACAAACATTCTGCAGGCCAAATAATAGCAATCTTTTGATCTGGGCATAGCTTTACTATTTCGTCACGAGCATTTGCAACACATTGTGCACAAGCATCAGCGGTAAGATCACCTCGACAAAGAAACAGACCATAGACTGTATTGGGGCCCCTGCCAGCAGAGAATTGTAGAAGCCTTTATTAGCCGCCAGAGAAGCATTTGAAGATAGAGTGGAAAGGACCAAATTCAGGTTGGTTTTGTAAACACTGCCGGTAGTGTTAGGATTGTATGGATTGTTTGTACAGTAATAATTCTGAGCGTCAACAGTAATGTGTCTCTGATAGAAATTAAGCAAACAAAGCAAGCAACATACGAACAATATATTTCTGGAGATCATTTCCTTTCAATTAAAGGGAGGCAGATGATCAGAAGTATATTGTGCCCAGAATCTTCAATTTTGTTTTGTAATGTTTAGGTGCTAGACTTATGCTAACGCGTTTGGCCAGGGAAAATGCGGTACAGGAAGACTTAAGAAAAAGCTAGTCATCTTCATTTTCCACCAACGGTGTACCTAACGCCCAATGTGAAAACAGGAAAGTAAAAAAAAGCCATTGTCATTGATTTGATGGGAGTGAAGACTTGAGAATGCGTAACAAATCAAAACTTTGTCATTGACCCTTCACGGGTTTAATTGCTTGGCTGAGAAGTGAGAAGTACGTTGAATCCTAAAATGATCCCTAACTTCTAAGTTCCTCATGTTTAAAAAATGCTATTTGATCAGTCACACAATCAAAATTAATTCACTTTGATCAGTAAATCCCATCTACAGTCATGTTTTTGGATGTGTCATGCCTAAGTGACGTTAACATCAATTGAAAGCGCAAAAGTTTGAGTTGCTTATTGGATTAATTAACTTTAACATTTTTAAGGGTTTTTTTTTTTTTTTTTTTTTTGTTGGGGAGAAAGAGAGAGGAGAAGAGGGGGGGGGGGGGGGGGGTTGTTTTATTTTAGCAGTTTGTCCCAACATAAATTGCAAATTGAGAAGAGATGTTCACATACGGTAGGTCACATAGCAGAAGTCTTTAGAGTTGGTTTAAATTCTAGTTAGCCACAAGTCAATTCTCGAGTCAAGACTGTGACCAGTACAAGTCCTCCACAAGACTTCTCCAAAAATCCTATTCAAGTCTAAAGAAAAAATCTCAAAAGTTGAATAGTAATTAACGTAAATAGTTGGAAGTTTAACAAAGCATATGGATGAAATATTTGCAGGATATGATTTAAAAGTCAAAAGTATATAAAAGTCTCAATATTAATTTCCTTCCTTTTGCTCAGGTAAAATAGATAATGCGTGGCCAAATCTTCTCCATATCCCATTGTCATCTGCTGATTCTTCCATCATTGAGTCCCTGTTCTCAATTTTAGGGGGCTCCATGGTTTAGTTGAGCCCAGTCATTGATAAAAAAAAAATAATAAAGGACTACATATGGTGAACTATTTGTTTCTTTCCTTCCATTGTTAGAAAAACGAAAAGTGCAAGTCAGACTGTAAATTTTGAATAACTGTATCGCTGTCATCCTGGGAATTAGGCCTTTTTAACACAAAAAATTAAAATTCAGGATAATATATCGTTATCAACCTGTGGAATTGGCTTCTCTAATACGAAATTAGAATATTACAGAATAATATGTTATTCTGAAATATTTTAATTTTATTATCAAACTTTTCTAAAACTTTAGTTGACTTTAGTATATAATTCCATAGGAATTCTATTTGCTTTCTACATTTTGCCAATAATTTTCAAATTTTTTGCTGTTTTATATAATAATTCTACTTAAACAATTAAAATATTTTGTTTTTTCTTCCAAATACCGATTATATAGATATTTAAGTAGAAAAACCCATTCTAATTACGACCAAGTTGTTCCTCGAATGAGAAAAATCAACTCAAGAAAATTTCGAATCTCAAAGGTCGAATGAAAGAGAAGGTAGATAAAGTCTTGATGAAATTATTACTGTATTTTGCACTTGTTCCACCTGCAATTAATGGTTGGATATTGCATGACATCGTTTAGCTATTCTCGATTTCTTGTTCCCTATTTTCCCCTTGAATTGGCTACTAAGTAATTGCAATCGTTAATAGGGACAAGAAAAAATCTATCTTCTATTATTTGCTCCTTTCACAACATCTGCACCCAAAAAACCAAAAAAAAAGAAAAGAAAAGAAAAGAAAAGTATAAGTCATATGAAAATTGGAGAAAAAGTAAAGGATATCATCCCCAAAAATTTGAGTTTTAAACAGAAAATTGTGAATCTAATTTTGAAAGATTTTTACATACTTGCTTGTCTATGTCAGTATGCAATTTTTTCCCTTCTTTTCTGTATTTTTTCTAAGATCGTTCATGTACACTTTTTGTAATTAATTAAAACCGCAAGTATTTACGCAGGTGTACTGTTAGTACTATGCATTGTTTTGGCAGCAATCCTGAGATGGTTGGCAGGCAGACTAAAGGTAAAATTGCTAGAATTATGCTGGAGATATAAGATACTAGTATGACTCGAATTATGCTAAGGAAAAAAATAAAATAAAAAATAAAAATAAAAACTCAATAATTGGCATAGGAGGGGAAGCTTTTCCCCTCCTATTTGGGCTTTTCCCTCAACAGGTTCGCCGCTGCTTGCTTCCGATGATTTAGTATTGGGTTTTCTAGGTTTGGGCTTTAGCCCATGAGGTCGACCCAATTGTCTATTATATGGTTTACAGTCTTAGATTTTCTTGGTTTGGTTACATACCCATATTCCCACGTCAGTCCGTAGATTTGTTTCCTTCCAATCAAAGAATAAGATGTTAATCTAACATACTATTTTATACACAAATTATATAACCTATGTGTGACAAATGGGGGTCTTCATCAGGTTTCCTAAAATTTTAAAAAAAAAAGGGTTTTTTTATGTGGTTGTATAATTAATTTGAACAAATAAAATGCACTCAAATACTTACTTTGAGATTGATATCTAAAGTTATATGAGAAAACATAAAGGTACTCGCCTTCGTTGATTATTATTCAATGTCACTTGTCAAATTCTTAGTATAATTTTTATTTAAGTTTTTTTATAAAATTTTTCAAGCTAACAATTTTAGATAAAAATGAACACAAAACGCAGTTTTGAAAATTTTGTAAAGGTGAGGCATATTGAGCCTTACGTAATGCAGAAGAAAGTGTAGATATCCTAAAATTTTGAAAAATGAGAAAAATCAAATCTAGAGAATTTTAAATCTTCAAAAGTCGAATGAAACAGATGGCAGATAAAGTCTTGATGAGATTAGAACCGTATTCAGTTGTCCCACCTGCAATGAATAGTTGGATATTGCATGACCATATCTTCAGCATTCGCTATTGTCATTTCTTGTTCCCTATTTTCTCCTTCAATTGGCTACTAATTAAGTGATTGCAATCGTTGATAGGGACCAGAAAAAATCTGTCTACTATTTTTTGTTCCTTCCACAACATTTGCACCAACGAAAAAAAAGGGAAAGAAAATTATAAGGCAAATGCAAATTAGTAGAAAGAAAACAAAGGATATAATCACCTAAAATTTGAGTTTTAAACTGAAAATTGTGAACCATATTTTGGAAATTTCGTACATACTGGCTTGTCTATGTCAATATGCAATTTTTTCCTTCTTTTTTTTTTTTTTTTTCAGATCGTTAATGTACAACTTTTTATTATCATGACATACCCATGTTCGTTTAATTAATTAGAACAACAAATATTTACGAAGGGGCACTGTTAGGACTATGCAATTTTTTTTTTTTTTGCAGTTATCCCTTAAGGGTTGTCAGGCAGATTGAAAGTAAAAATTGCTGAAAAAGTTCAATTTAGATTGGCGTATTTAGTTGCTAGAATTATTCTGCAGATATTAGTATGAATCTCATTATGCTAGAAAAAAAAATACAAAAATTGGTATAGGAATGGAAGCTTCGGGTGTGGAAAATGAAAATATAAAAGTAGCAGAGGGCCTCTATATTTGATTTTGAGAGAAGCGATAAGTTGAGAATAAGTCACAATTTTGAAACTTGTCATTGCATCTATTGCTGCACCTGCCCTTGAGATTGGGGGATATATGGGGAGGCAACACAAGAGTTCCTCGTTGAAAAACGAATTCTTGCCAAAAATTAAAAAAAAAATTAAGAAAAAAGAGAAAAACAGAACGACTACCCCTTTATGCACAGAAAATCCGATAGAAATATCGTTTCTGCTTTTAGAAAGTGTTATCTATATATGTATGTAGATGTAGATTTATTGACGGTGAATTTAGAGCCCTTTTCGAAGACAACTGAGTCTCCTTTGGGCTGAAAATTCCAAAGCCGCCTTTTAGTAGGAATTGTTTGAGTCTTCGAGAGTTGTTTGGATACTGACCTTGGGTAGAGCTTTTCCCTCACCAGGTTGGCCGTTGCTTAGTGCTGATGATTTAGTAATGAGCTTTCTAGGCTTGGGCTTTAGCCCATCAGGTCGACCCAATTGTCTATTGTACGGTTTATTGTATTAGTTTTTCCGATTTGGTTACGTACTCATATAGCTTCATCGGTCTTTTTGTTTGTTTTAAAATTTTGTATTTAGAGCTAAATACTTCACATCAAAGAATAAGCTTTTAATCTAACAGACAATTTTACCCATAATTTTTTTTTTGTTTATCAAACCTAGACTATTATAATGGGAGTAAGAGAATTGATGTTGAGGGAATAAAGTTGCAGAGCTCTAACAGCTCAATTCTTTATTCATTCCCACCCATAAATTTTATAACCTATGTGAGACAAATGAGTCTCATCAGGTGGTTCCCCAAAACAAAGTTTTTTTTTTTTGGGATGTAGGTGTATAATTAATTTGAACAATTCAAGTGCACCCGAACACTTTGATGTTGGCCTTTTTGAGGGACCAATGGAAGAAAAGGATTTAAGTTATAGAGTTCCACAATTCAAATTGACTGGAAAATCTGAAATTCTTGAGTTGTCTGCTGAAGAGATATTTATACTTTAACCTTTTAGGGGCGCTTGATCCGTAAGAATCGGAATTGGAATCGAAATCGGAATCGGAATTATTCACTTTAGAGTTAGAATGAAATTTTTTATTCTAATATTCTTGTTTGATTGGATGTCAGAATCAGAATGAAATCATTCACTTTTGAAGACTTTGCGATCCTAAATTATCTAATTATTTTGATTAACGAACAAATGATAATGTCTACTAATAGTTTATCACATCAGGACAATTGAGAAATAAAAAAGAAGTTAAAGTTGCAAAATTTTTAAAAATAATTTCGATTCTCTCTGATTTAGTCAAGAATAGAGGATTCCAAATTTTTAAAAATAATTCCAATTCTCCGATTCCGATTCTTACCATTTCGATTCTTATAAACCAAGCAGCCCTTGCTAGTTGAAATCCTTAAACTTCAACTAAAAGACAATAAAAAATAAAAAAAAAAAGTTAGCAAAAAGTGTCTCTGTGATACCCCGTCCCACATTGGAAAAGTGAAGAAACATGGACCAATGTATAAGTTGAGCCTAAGCATTCAAGTCCAACTTGAGATATCCATTTTGGGCTAGCGAGGACGGAGCCCAAATAGTTGGACTTGGCTGCTCAGACTCTGGTCGCGCGCTGGGCTTGCGGGCCCGGGGCGTGACAGAATGGTATCAGAGCGAACCTCGTGTGGTCTCTGCACGGGGTGAGACTGGGCCTATGGTATTGGGCCGGACTACGCAAGGAAGTGGAGGAGCTAAGTACTGTGCGGGGTTAAGTGCTACGTCGACCTAAGGGCGGGAGCCAACTCTAGAGCCCGTACGAGCCACCACTAGAATCCAACACAACTGAGTGGACAGTCTGGATTATGATATGGATTAGGCTTTGCGAGGACGCAAAGCCTAATAAGGAGGGGTGAATGTGATACCCCGTCCCACGTTGGAAAAGTGAAGAAACATGGACCAATGTATAAGTTGAGCCTAAGCATTCAAGTCCAACTTGGGATATCCATTTTGGGCTAGCGAGGACGGAGCCCAAATAGTTGGACTTGACTGCTCAGACTCTGGTCGCGCGCTGGGCTTGCGGGCCAGGGGCGTGACAGTCTCTCCCGCGGGCCCCTTTTCTGGAATTCTCTTGCTTCTTTAATGCCTGCACCTGCAGTCGAAAATGAGGCAGGTAGTGTACTTAGGCGGTCGAAAATGAGGTAGCTGGTGTACTTAGGCAGCGCTGAGACTGCTAACTTGATGTGACCAAGAAGGAACAAACGCCAGCAGCTAACTGTCATATGTTCTAAGAAAAAAATACTCCTCCATAAAAATATCTGATGTTAATTGTTAATGTTAGGCACATTTGGTGTACCCAGAACTTTGCATTCAGCATTTCAGATTCTTTTAGCTAAACTCTTGGGTTATAAAGTATACTAATTTTGGGAATTTTGGTAAGCCAATCACACAGAAAATAGTCGAACATTGGCTGCTTAAAGTTGGAAGTAGAATAATTGCAGAGGCTTGCTCCGGGAAAGCTTGCTTTCTCCATGTCCATGTTAAGGTCAGCAGTTCGAACTCTTGCCTTACCATTTAAGAGAGGAAAGAGAAGATAAAGTATATTTAGGATAAGGAAGTCACACCTCAGTGTGTGGTAAAAATAGTTTGGGGAACTTTACCCTACTTTAGTAAGGTAACA
This sequence comes from Mitragyna speciosa, assembly GCA_024721245.1. Classification (NCBI taxonomy): domain Eukaryota; kingdom Viridiplantae; phylum Streptophyta; class Magnoliopsida; order Gentianales; family Rubiaceae; genus Mitragyna; species Mitragyna speciosa. The sequence goes on from CM045552.1 coordinate 32,141,384, forward strand.
TACATTATACTATGAATAATTGATAAAAAAAAAAGAAGAGAATAAATGCAGACAAACAGTTAGCGACTAAAAACGGGAAAACAAAGAAATTGATAAATGGTTGAAGTATTATTTACCAAATAAAAATTGAAAATGTTGATAGAATTTTCGTAAAAAGTACTGTATGTTCAATCAGATGTAACGTCAATATTCAAATCAACATCATGATGCTAAAAATAATACACTTCTTTCCCAAAATACCTTGTCTCTTTAGCTATATTGGATATAATTCAGTAAATGATGCCTCACACACGGATTTTTACAATTTCCTCATTTAGATTAATTGCATTTTTAAAGCATGGGCATTGCAAACCGTTACAAATAAACATCACGAGCCTTAGACTGCGACAATCAATTTTGGTCACAGATTTGCCATAATTTTAATAGTGGGACAAAAAAAAAAAATTAAAGTTTGAAAATCCTTGAATGCAGTATTTCAGATTCTTTTTGCTAAGCTCTTGGTTTACCAATTATTATAATTTTGTCAATTTTGCTTAGCAGAAAATATATAGTTGATAATTTTGGCATTTAGAATATACTTTCATTTTGGTAAATCTTTTTTCTTTGGAATTTAGGATTTTCCCTTTTTAAAAGTCCCCAGAATTTTCTTTCTTAGTTTTTTTCCCCCAAAATAATTGTTATATTCATTTGCCGATGATTTTGTGATGGTCTTTCTTGGTCGCTCTATGGCAATGTGGTCGGCCCACTGGGGTTGACATTAGTTCTTGCCCATGTGGTATTTACAAACAAATACCTCTGTCAATCCTTCCCTTTGTTTAAAAAATTGGTATTTAGAGCCAAGTCATTCATAGGTCAAAGAATAAGCTTTAACCTATACAATTAGCTACAAATGATATTATTTTTCAAAATCTTATTCTAATTGTTCTTGAGTTTCTTTAATTTCATGTTAACAAATCTTGATAAATATAATCACAAAAAACACAACGGTGAAAATTTTTAGATTGCCATCCAAACTTTGAAAATCGTCAGAAAAATTATTTAATGAGAAAAATTTTTTTTCAGTGAAAAACATTTTACAGCCATGTTTTAGTAAATCGAGACTATCCTGTATGAATCATGCTTACAATGATAAAAATCATGAAATGATTTATGGGAAAAAAATAAAATATTGTCTGTTGAATCAAATATGTTCCCTAAATTCATATTGTTTCGTGATGTTACTGTAATGCGCAAAAAAAATTATTGCAATTTACTGCCAATACCTGAACTTTTTTTTTTTTCAAAGAAAAACACTCTACATCCATAATCTATATCTACAATCTATAATCTATAATATTATAAAAGTGCCTTATGTTTTAAGTTTTGTGTTGCTTGCTCTTTGATATACCTTTTTTTGGTCCATAATTACAAAATTTGTAACTGAAAATTTTTTTTTCATGTTATGGCGAACATACGATTTACTACTTGCAATAGTGGTTAAGATTACATATTAGGATTTCCAAACAAAAATCTTACTATAAATGCATTCCAAGCACGAAAATTATCCGCGCAGATTTAATGCTCTCTACCATTTGAGAAATAGATAATGCAATTTAATAAAGATCCTGTTTATAATGATGATGATGATGATGATGATGATGATGATAATGAACAAAAACACTCTACATACTAAGAATTTCAGTCGTTAGAAACAAGAGTCGTTAGAAATATAAATTCTCTGCTTTTCAATTTTAGTCATAAGAGTTACCAGACAACTACAATATATAGAGTTAAAGAACTAGAAAAAAAAAATGATATTGAATTGCCACAAATGTAAATTTTAGTGATCATAATACTTGATGGTGCAAATTTGTATTAATCCTAAGGTATACAATGGTGAAGCTACCAATGTTCTGTTGCATGGGAAGAGTTATGCTAGGGAAATCACGTCTAAACCTCCCTCCCTTCCTTCAAACCAGATTCACCAGTGCCATATGGATATGTTAATCTCCAAGAAAATAAATACAATTTTCATTTCCAGATTTCTGATAGTGAAGAAATAATGAACCGTTGCAGGCTACGAATATTGCTAGCTCCTCATCCAATGGTTTTATCCAAATATTGCCTTATTTCTGCCTCTACCTGGGACATGGTTCTGTAATTGTTACCTCCCCTACAGAGCCTGGAACCGAGGAGGTATTAGATTGATAAAATTCTGTCTCTTCTGACATGATCTTTGATCTGTTGCGATGGAAAAACGCCGGACGGTGAGGAGTTGATAAGGAAATAGAGCTACTATTGAGCATGTAAACCACGGAAGCCCTGCTAGGCCTTCTGTCAACATTTTCTTCTACTCATAATAAGCTAATATGGATACTCTGGATGACTTCATTTTTGGCATAATAACTTCACAATTAAAAACTTCAAACAAGAGAGGACGAACTGCAGTTTACTCAAATACTGGCATGTCTCAAAGATAACGTTAAATTTTGTAATTTAGGATTCTCTATTTATAGTCACCTTTTGCCAAAGTAATTACTTTACACAACAATTAATTGTATTTCATGATCAAGATATGTCACGTGATATTGTTATTATTATTCAGTACATTAATACAAATCACATTGGTAAGGTTAGTTTTTCTTGTGAGTGAGCATTAGCTAATGATAAGCCATTACACTTACTAAACAGTACCGATCACCTTATAAAGACGAGTTATCCTTTGTCTAGTGAGTACTAGATAACGATCATACGCCACACTTATTCAAAGACAAGAGGGACCTATATACTTATGCATGCAGTGAGCAGAGTGACAAGGGGGAAATTGTGAGACCCGTTCCGGTCGTATTTTGGCTTTAACAGTTCAATATTTTTCTAAATGTTAACCTTATAATAGCTTTGAATAATGGCGAAAGGTTTCACGAGTTATTCAAATTGGGATCTAGATCAGTTCTGCTGTGTATAAGTAGCATAAATTGGATACCAAGTGTTGTAATTACACAATGTCAAAAACATTGAACTAAAAAAATTCTCATAAATATAATTGCCTTACCCATCGATCACTTTATGAAAATCAATTAAAATTTCTATACTTTTTATCCATAAAAAACAATGTTTCTTTTTATACTTTTTGTACTGCACCACATTTTATAAAGGGGTAATGTTAGGAAAGAAGTGTAGTATTACTTTCGTGAAATTTGAACAGTTTGAACATATATAAAGGATAGAAGAAACAACAATTGTTAGCATGCTACGATGAAGAATTTTTAAGGACAAGTTGATGGATAGATATACATAACTTGAAGATTGTTGCCCGTTCAGAAAGTTGTGTTTCAGAACGAGAAAAGGAAAAGAAGAGCAACGTAATAGTAGTAGTGTTAAGGTTCGCACTCACACAGCTTATGAGGTCTTGAGAATCACTGGAGTGGTAAAAGCAACTGTTCCTTCTGCCAGTAATCATTTCAAGAATTATAACACCAAAACTGAAAACGTCTGACTTTACCGAAAACTGTCCGTGCCTTGCGTATTCAGGAGCCATATAACCACTGCAAATCGTAGGGGATGATTAGTATGGTGACTAGTACAAACTCGTTGGCAGAACCACGCTTGGCGTGGTGATTAAATGGATGCAACTCAATGAAGCAATGTAGATGCAAATAGATTTAAGCATTGGTAGAAATCATAGATTTACTTCATTCGGTGTAATTACATATGAAAGAATTTCATGGAGATAAGATATTGCAATAAATACAGAATTAGTTGAACTTGTATGGACAAACATGTGAACAAAATTTAAACTGAAAAAATGCCAAAACCGAGATGTATATAGAGGGAAAATTGATTACACCAAAATGTTGAGAAGTTACACTAAAATACTGAGGATTTGCATCAAAATGTTGAGGAGTTATACGGCCCTCAACTTGTAAAAAATGGCACAAGGGCAAATTGTGAGGCCTTGTGTTCGAGGAATATCACATGTGAATCGCATGGGGATTATCAAAATCTTCTCACTCCACTTTGGCTCATAGTCTATATATATATATATATATATATATATATATATATATATTGTCAACAATGCCTGTTATGGAGCATTTGTACGTGATATTTCTTATGAAAATTTAATCGTCTGTTTTAGCTTTTGGAGCAAAATTCTTCATAAACATTTTCAACATGAAATAAAATGACACAATTCATGGAATTCTCTTGCGGTTTTGGGCCTCAAATTCAAGCAGAATGCAAATGACAAGATGGCAATCCTTGTGTTACACTTATATACACAACTTAATGAAGCGTCTTTATCTTAGGGAACATAATTGATGGGAGGTGTCTCATTATAAAACACAGAAAATTTTCTAAGCCAATAGGTGTTTGCATAATTTTCCATCAAAGATTTAAAGTTACCATATATGAAAAAGATTGTATGGGTTCAGAACTCACAGTGTCCCAACAATTCTATCTCTGCTTCCTTCAGATTGGTCAAATACACAAATCCTTGCCATGCCAAAATCTGCTATCTTTGGGCTCATGTTCCCGTCTAGTAGTATGTTTCCTGCTTTGAGATCGCGATGAACAATTCTGAGACGAGAATCTTCATGAAAATAAAGAAGTCCCCTTGCTATTTCACATATGATTTCGTAATGTGTTGACCAGTTCAAGTAGTGTTGTTTTTCTGGATCTTTACAATGATGAAATGTAATAATCTGAATAAGATTTAAGAAATACAAATTCAACCATTCCCTAAAAAACATGAAAAATGAAAATTTTTTCTTGGGACAATTTGTTAAAATTTTTTCTTCGGAAAATTTGTTATCTTTCTTTTTGATAAGACAATCGAATTCGGAGAAAAAGAAGGATATTAGAAATTATGACACACATCTAGTTTTAAACTAACCAAAAAGGAAATAATCGAGGCTTTTATTTGGAACAAATTCAAAGATGAGTATTTTTTCTTCTCCCTCCAAGCAAAATCCCAATAGTCGAACCAGATTTCTGTGTTGAAGCTTTGCAACTACTGCAACTTCATTTTTAAATTCTTCTATACTTTCTTCTGCATCTTGCCTTGAGCTTTTTGATAGCCTCTTCACAGCTATCTCTTGTCCATTAGCAAGTACACCCTGAATAAACATGCACAATAGAATCGATTGATACAATAACTGACACATATGATGATTCAAATAAAGCACATATTGAGCACTAACCTTGTAGACATGACCAAATCCACCTTTGCCAATTCTGTCATCAACAGAGAAGTTATTTTTGGTATTTTCAATTTCGGTTAGGCTATATTATAAGGCATCAGCCGTTAAGATTTCAGGAGCTTTATCTACACCAAGAATAAACAAATTTACACTGAATTGCCTGGAAAGGGAATGTAGTAAAGATGACAAAAATCGATCTATTTTCTTGTGTTTGTACTGATAGTCAGTAAACTTATGCAGGTTGGTAGTGTTATAGAATACCAGGAATAATTTGAGGAATTAAAAACCCTCATGTTACAGAAAAATCCTTACCTTAATGAGCACTATTTTATTTCAAGCTTTGTTGGTGGACTTAAATATGATATCAAACCTATGGTTAAAATGTTACAACCACCCCACACTCTCCAAAGCTTTTGAAGTAGCTAAACTCTAGGAAGAGATGGTAGAAGTCCACTTCCAAAGAAACAAAGGGTTGACTAGAAACATAAGGGAGTCTACCTTTAGATACTCCAGATTACCAATGTCAAACAACACTAACACCACCAATCATTATAAGGTGCCAAATATTGTGGAACATTTCCATCATCCTCAAAAACCTCTTAGAACCCAAGAAAATCTCTACACAAGAGATACAATATAGGAAGAATAATGGATTATGTTTTAAATGTGGGGAGAAGTTCGGATTTGGTCATCAATGTAAACTAAAACATCTCAATTTTTGGTTAATGAGAAGGAGAAAGAAGGAGAATTTGTGGACACAATGGGTGAATAGGAGGAGCCAAAAGGCAACCCAGGAAAACTAGTGGATCTGTCTTTACATCCTCTGTCTAATTCACTAAAAAGAAAGACTATCACATTAAGTGGAATGTTAAAGGGTCAGAAAGTTTCTATTTTGGTGGACAAAAGCAGTATAGATAGTTATGTGAATCATAAATTAATACAACAACATGAATTGAACTTCCAACAGATAGCTCTTTTCACTGTGACTATAGCAGATGGTAGTCAAATGACTAGTTGTGCATAGTGTGTAGGGTTTAGACGGATGATACGAACTCATACGTTTCAATATCACTTGAAACTAATGGACCTGGGAGGATGGAACATTATACTGGGAGTAGATTGGATGTTCTAGTATAGTCCTATTATTTTTTATTTTCACAGGCTATTGATCAGGATACAGCAAGAAGGATCAGAAGTAAATCTGATGGGAAAGGCATAAGAATCATTAATCAAGTTGGTAAGAGGGCAGAATTTCAAAAGGTTTATTAAGGAGAGAGTCAGATGTTTGAGTGCAGTGGTTGTACAAAGCACCAAACAGTTGGACAGTAGATGGCATCTCCAAATAACTCAGGTGTTGGACTCTTTCCAGGATGTTTTCCAAAGCCCAATTACACTTTCACCTCCCAAATTATTGAACCATGAGATTCCTTTGAAACCTGAAGCTCAACCTTTCAAACTTAAACCTTACAAATATCCTCATTCTTAGAAATCACCAATTGAAAATCAGGTAACTGAAATGCTCTCTCAAGGTATTATCAAGCATAGCAACAGTTCGTTTGCCTCTCCAATGCTATTGGTTAAGAAAAAAAGATGACACTTGGAGATTTTGTATAGACTATAGACACCTGCATAATCTCACCCTTAAAGACAGATTTCCTATTCCCAATATAGATGAGCTTCTTGATGAATTACATGGTTCCAAGGTCTACTCTAAGATAGACTTGAGATCAGGCTATCATCAAATTAGAGTTAAACCTCATGACACTCACAAAACTACTTTTCAAACACACCATGGCCATTTTGAATTTTTGGTAATGCCTTTTGGCCTTACCAGTGCACCTGCTACCTTCCAGTTTCTTATGAACCAAGTTTTTTCTCTTTACCTTAGAAAATTTGTTCTACTATTCTTTGATAACATTCTCATATATAGCCTTTCCTTTGGTTAACATTTGAAACACCTAGAACAGTTGCTCACACTATTGAGACAGCACCAGCTTTTTGCAAAGATATCCAAATGTGCTTTTGCACAAGATCAAGTTGAGTATTTGAGGCATTGGGTAGCGGAGGATGGAGTAAGAATGGACAGCAATAGCCTCAACCTTAATCTCTCCAGGAACTTAGGGGATTTTTGGAGCTCACAAGCTATTATTGAAGATTTATAAAAGGATATAGGATCATTAGCAAATCTCTAACAAAGTTGTTAAAGAAGGATGCTTTCAAGTAATTTAAGGAGGCTAAAGAAGCATTTCAACATCTCAAACAGGTAATGTCTAGTGCACATGTGCATGCCAGATTTCAGTAAAGATTTTGTGATAGAAACAGATGTGTGTAGTAAAGGAGTGGGTGCAGTGTTGATGCAGGAGGGACAACCTATCGCATTTCTGAGTAAAGCCTTGAGCATCAGAAATCTAGGTTATTCCATTTATGAAAAGGAATTGTTGACAGTGGTAATGGCAGTAACCAAGTGGAAACATTACTTGGTGGGGCATCATTTCGTAATCAAAACTAACCACCAGTCCCTGAAATACTTGTTGGAACAGAAGTTAACTTCTACTCTACAACATAAATGGTTAACTAAGTTGCTTGGACTTGACTCTGCTAATCAGTATAAGAAATGTGTGGAAAATTCTATTGCAGATGCTTTGTCTAGGAGAGATTTCGTGGAAGAAGAGGAATAGCTTGAATCATCTGTATTAGCAACATCTTTTGTACAACCTGGGTGGATTGGGGAGATCATAGAGACCTACAACCAGGATACAGAATGTCAAGCAGCTGTTAGCGCAACTATTGGTGGATCCTGAGTGTTTACCCCATGATCAATTAGTAGATTGATTGCTTAAGTACGAATAGAAGATATACTTGGGAAAGGGGAATCAGTTGAGATAGCAGTTAATACAAGCATTACACGCATCTGAAATAGGGGACCATTTCTGGTCAACATCATTGTCTGCAGAAACTCAAATCATTGTTCTATTGGCTAAGCCTTAAGAAAGATGTGATTTCCTTTGTCCAGCTGTGTGATGGTTGCTAGAGATCCAAACACTTACATTTACCATACCCTGAACTTCTACAACCATTGCCCATACCAACTCAAGCATGGAGTCAAATCTCCATGGACTTTGTGAAAGGTTCTGCCTATGTCACAAGGGACTAATACTATAATGGTGGTAATAGATAGGCTGACCAAAGTGGGGTATTTTGCAACACTCACACACCCTTTTTCTGCAGCTATGGTGGCAAGAATATTCATGGACTAATATTTTCAGGTTACATGGACTACCTGATACTATTGTGACTGACACAGGTAAAATCTTCACGAGCCATTTTTGGAAGGAAATGTTTAAAATCATAAGAGTGCAGTTACATCTTTCATCAGCCTACCGATCCCTCAAACGGATGGTCAATCCTGAAAGATTAAACCAATATATGGAAACATATTTGAGATGTTTTTGTCAGGAGAGGCCTAACTAGTGGTTCAAGTGGCTACTCTTAGTAGAGTGGTAGTATAATACTACTTACCACAGCAATCTCAAAATGATACCCTTTGAAACCTTATATGGATATCAACCTAGATTGTTGCCATTAGGACCTAATATAGATACTCCCATTCCAGTTGCGACACAATTCATGCAAGATAGACAACAGATGGTCCAATGTTCCTAAGGAAGAACTTGAGTAAAGCTCAAAGCAGGATGAAGTTTTATGCAGATAAAAGGAGAAGTGAAAGGGAGTTTCAAGTGGGAGACTGGGTATTCCTCAAGCTGCAACCTTACAAGCAACTAGTCAGTATCTCTCAGGAAACAACTGAAGTTAGCTGCAAAATTTTATGGACCTTATCAAGTGTTGGAAAGAGTAGGAAAGGTGGCTTATAGGTTGCAATTACCTCCTCCAGCTAAGTTGCATCCTGTGTTCCATGTATCTCTCATGAAAAAGAAAATAGGGGAGCAACAGGTAGTGACTTCCAATTTGCCAGAGTTCAATTGGCAGGATCAATGTCCTTTGGTTCCGAAGAAAGTTTTGAAACGAAAGGTGGTGCTCAGAAATGGAGAACATGGTGATTCAGTGGCTAATCAAATGGCAGCAGTTAAAGAAAGAAGTAGCTTCCTGTGAGGATGTTTCCTTTATCAGAAGTTAGCTTCCAGATTTCTATACTTGAGGACAAGGATGTTGTGATAGGGGGCAAATTGTAAGTGATTCACAAGACTGAATGTGTAAACGTCACTGTATTTGTACTCATTAAAGTATTTAAAGCAGTTAGTACAGTTAGTCAGAGGTAGTTAGCTGGGAAATGGATAAAAGGGAAAGCAAGAGCAGAAGGAGATTATAGAAGTTGTATCATTTTACTCAATAAACTCTGATCATTTCTCTCTCTAATCTCTCATTTTCTTTTTTCTATACTCACAACCTCCTTCATTCTTCTGTCTTCCTAAAACTCATCACTATTGTGTAATTTCCTTGAGAATCAGACGCAGTAATTAGGTACTTTTATTGAAATCCTAACAAAATAGCACAATAGAAACCACGGTTACCGACACAACAATAGTAATAGCTGTTGTTACGAAGATGAAAAGAAATTTGTTCAGCTCCAGAGCAGAGTTTTATTTTTAGCCAAACATTATCACAAAATCAATTTTGATTATTGTCAATTTTTGGATATGAGATCTCACATAAGTAGGAAGGACCACAAACGAAAAACATTGACATGTAAAAAACAATATCTTTGACATGAAGATTCCTCATTAATTTTTTAACTATTAGATGTTGCGCATGTGGAAATTACTGGATTACAAAAAACAATCTTTGACTAGACAAACAAAATCTTGGAATGTTTCCGATATCCTTGTGCAGGCATGAGAAACTTGTATAATAGAATGTTCTCAATACATCATGTCATCATGACGTTGCACTCGTATTCTCTGTGGGTGTTAAAGAACCAAGCTACTTGCGAAATGTTAGACTTAGTTCGGTAGTTGACCGAGTTCGAATCAAGCTTGACAAACTCGTATGCCTAAACGAATTCGAATTCAAACAGTAAAAAGTGAGTTCGACGAATTGCTTGAAACATATATATTAAATATTATATATGGAATTATCAACATATCCATACTTCTCTACAAATTTTGAGTTTGAGTTGGAGATCAAGTTCGATTATGTTTTCATAAGCGATCCTAAGTCGAGTTCGAGTTCTTCGAAAATTAACGAGTTAAACTCTAATTTCAAATTACAAACTCGATCGAGCTTGAACTCGATCTCGAACGATGATAATATTAATAAGCTCGAATTCTGAGTTCGATAGTATTCGAGCTCGATTCGGCTCGATTATGCCCCTCGTTTTCTCTTCATAAAACTAGATACTCGAACTTTGAAACCTATTATGACAACAATTTTACTAAAACTAAAAACTTCTGTTGCTTCTAGTTTTGAAGAATTAAAGTTAACATCAGGAATTCTTAACAGGATTGTGCCATCCCGTCCAATCAGTGCAACTAGCGGTGTTCATGCTCCAATTTATTATTATTTTTTACTACTATCCAATCTATAAGTTCTAAATGGTTTCTTGAGCCAAACCATTGCATTTGTTTTTAAAAATTTCAAATCCAAACCAACTACGATTTATACATAACACAGTATTCTGTTTTCTTGTTTTCTTGGTCTGTTTTTACTTTGGTTTGTTAGGCTTGAGCAGGGAGAATTTTGCGTAATTAATTGATTAAGAACTTCGATAAGGACAGTTTTGCTTTATTAATTGATTAACAATTTCAATGAAAACTAACTTCAGAGAAAATCATTGACAAGTATAGTACATGTGAAAAACTAAATTAAAATTATTGACAAGTATAGTCCATGTGAAGGAATATAAATAGCTCTATAATCTAAATATTATAAGATACTCCATAAATTCAGCTAATAAAATATAAATAACAAATTTTTAGTCAATAGCAATAAAATCATATCTAACATTGAAGTTATCATGCATAAAAAAAAAAAAGGAGAAGTGCAATAGTCATATACAACTAAGAACAGCCATAATGCTTTTCTAGGAGCAACAAGATTGGCTTGAAAGGTAAGTTGTGATCAAATAAGCGCAGAGTGATATTAAAATAATAGAACAATAAGATGGTCTTTTTAATGAATGAAGGTAACGGAAACTAAAGGGGTCTAGATTACAGTCTCCAGAATCAAAGGAGGTGTTAATACCACTTTTGTGTTCACATTGAATGTTTAATGTTTATATAAAAAGCTTATGGAACACGTACGCCTAGTGTACAAATCTTCAATTTGATTTCTTTCTACCAGTTTCTACTTTGAAACTACAATCAAACAAAGAGAGAAAAAATTACACTTTTTTTTTTTTTGGCTAAGAAGTAGGCTAACTTTGAATACCGCCAAATCAATTTAAATTGGATCAATTTTCTTTCTTTTTTTCTTTCTTGCTTTTTTTTTTTTTGGGGTTTTTGGCCTTATAGCTTAGATTTAGACACAATCAAATGTTTCAAAAGCTTTATGTCCTGCCTAAGTGACATCAACACGTATTCAAAGGACAAAAGCTTGAGTTGATGTTTGGATTTTTTTTTAAAACTTTTACCAGTTACTTATGAATATGAGCTATTGGAGAAATGGATCACATGCTTAACAAAACTGATTTTGTTTGCACAAGCTTAAGCTTATGATTTTGTGCTTGAAGATAGCCAGTAAGGGATTTTAGATCAAAACAGTATAGATTAAATACACCAAGTGAGATAACACATTGATTTATTTAAATCTATACTCTATTAAAAATGAGTCGTGTCGAGCGAATTAGATTTTTTTTATCAATTGTATCCTTGCTAAAAAAAAACTTATTGACTGTGCAAGGTCTGTGCGCTTGAATGCAATTTTAGTAATTGGCATGGTTATTCATGTAAAACACCCTTCAAACAATAAAATGGAATAAAACAAACCTTGAGAGTTCATATTAAAAATTAATTTTTATTTAAAATTAATTTCTTATTGAATATAAGAAAAGAAATTCTATTAAAAATTCTGTTCTTTCTGATTCAAAATTCTATCTTTAGAAAATTAACAAAGAATACCTCAATAAAAACTACACTTTTAAAATACAAACTCATTCAATATCAAAAATGGCAAAATATTGCAAAGAACGGTGGCATATTTCCTTTCTGGACGCATTGTTGGCACCCACATTTTGATGATGGGAAAATAAGCAATAGTTTCCAACGATTTCCAATTAATATTAATATAAAGGACGCCTAAACGTATTGAATATTGTAAAATGCATTATAAAGTTTAAATAGTTTGCAATTACTTAAAGTACAGCGTACATGAATAATACCAAATTCAACATCTAAGTGATTAAGTCAATTAAATAGTAACTGAAAATAATAGGATTGAAAGAAAGTATTAGCTACAATAAAAATTCTCATTCCCTACAATTTGAAGACTAGAGTTCAAAGGATGAAATTGTGGTTGGTTCTGTAAATACTGCCCGTGGCACTGTTAGGCTTTTATGGTTTGTTTTTGCCTCTTACTGGAAATTAAGCAAACAAAGCAAGCAACAGAGGAACAATACACCTCTAGAGATCATTTCAATTAAAATAATTGACTGGACCCAATCAAATAGACGAAGAAAATCCTACAGAAATTTAGACCAGAAACACAAGAGAAATTGAAAGAAAATTTCTTAGCAAAAAATCGTAAGAGAGGCTGCGCAATTCAAAGCAAAACCAACGAAAACAATGACGCAAAGTCCGCAACTTTTTAAGCAACAGCGGAACCAAAATAGCCTAAAGTAATAGGGGTAAAAATCACATGCATACATCCCATAAAGACCCTACAACGCTAACCAATTAAATAATGACACATGACCTTAACTAAATAAAATAATCAAATTCCATACGGCTTGGTTTAATTAATTTCCTACATAGCCTCCCTTAAATTAAGCTCTTCAAACGTGGAGCATCTTGCTTGTGTTGCAGAACACCAAGTATCCTCCTCAACCACAATGCTTAAGTGAAACTATTAGCTGTAGTAATGTATCCCGCTTCTGCAGTGGACAAAGCTATCACTTGCTACTTCTTAGAATTCTAAGAAAATATCCCTAAGCCAATAAAAAATGCATTGCCTGACGTACCCTTTCTTTCAACTATATTACCTGTCCAATTACTGTCTGTATACCCAAAAAGTTCAATAGGATCACTAAACAAATAAAAAATTTTATCTCCCTGAGTACCTCTGATGTACCTCAAGATCTCCTTTGCTGCCCGCAAGTGTGACTGACGTGGATTCTCTATAAACTTGCTAATTAAGCCAACACAAAAATTGATATCTGGCATTGTAGAAGTCAAATATCTAAAGCTCCCTATCAAACTGTTAAAGTAGATAGGATCTACATATCCACTAGTGCCCTCTTTGGTCAACTTTAATTTTTATTCAACTAGGTGTTAAAATTAGCTTAGCCCTGTCCATCTTAAATATTTTCAAAATATCACCTGCATATTTCTTTTGAAAAATAAATATACCACGGTCAGATTGAAAAACTTCAATACCAAAGAATTAAGACTTAAGACTCATATTGGTCAGCTCAAATTGCTTGATCATGGGCTCTCTAAATTCAGGTAATCATCTTAGGATTATTGCCTGTAAAAATCACATCATCTACATACAAGAACACAATCAAAACATCACCACAGGTAGAGGATTTAACATACAAAGTATGCTCATATGGACACCTTTGAAATTCATGAGAAATAAAGTAAGAATAAATTCTTGTATACCATGCTCTTGGTGCTTGTTTCAAACTATACAAAACCCTATTTCAACTTATATACCTTATCCTCCTGGTCTATTCTGATAAACTTGCAAGTTATTCAACATATACTTCCTCTTCAAGAGAAATTATATTTCAGGACATTAATATCCATTTGATGAATTTTTTATTTATTTCGGACTGTAAGAGAAATTATCAAACGAATAGTGTCAAATCTAGTAGCAAGTGCAAATACGTTAAAACAATCAATTTTTGGCTTTTGCTTGTATCCCTTAGTAACCAACTTTGCTTTGAATCTCTTAACTTCTCCATTAGGCTTGTACTTCCTTTTGTAAACTCACCTCACTCCAATGGCTTTTTTACCAGCTAGCAAGAGAAGTTAGCTCCCATGTATTATTTTTTTCAATGACATGAATTTGTTCATCCCATTACTTTCACCCAACGATCATCTCAGGGTGGCCTCTTCATAAGCAACAGGATCACAATCTCCAAACAAAGTAAAATTAACACTTCCTTCATCAAAAACAACATTATTCGAGTAACAACATAATCCTGTAAATGAACAGACAACTGTTTGTGGCGGCGTGGACAATCTATTTTAACTCAGTTTGTGAGCCCTGAAGTAACAGGCACTTGCTGAAAATCAATATCTTCATCATCTATATCAAAATTTAAAAATAATTCTATATTTTTTGGATCCTCTTTATTCTAGTCCCAAAGACCTCTTATCATCAAAAGTCATATCTCTACTAATAATTATTTTTCCTGAAATAGGATTAAAAAATTAATAAGCCCGGGACACCTCACTGTAGCCATTAAACATACATTTTTCTCCTTTATTGTCAAGTTTCTTCCTCAATTGATCAAGAACATGTGAATAAGCAATATATCCAAATACTTTGAGATGGCCTACAAATAATCTCCTACCACACTAAGCTTCTTAAGGAGCTCTATTAGTAAGGCTTCTTGTGGGACACCTATTTAACAAATAAATAGCACAAGTAACTGCTTCTGTCCAAAATGATTTTCGTATATTTTTAAATTTCAATATGCATATTACCATATCCTATAATTGTTCTATTTTTTCTCTCTGCCATCCCATTTTGTTGTGGAGTATATATGACTGTCCACTAATGGTGAATACCATTTTTTTCAAAAAAAATCATCAGAAGCAAGATATTTCTGACCCCTTTTTGTTCTCAAAATTTTTTATTTGAAAGTTGCTTTGTTTCTCAATAAAAATCTTGAATTTTTTAAAGTTTCACAGGCACCAATTTTTTCACTCAAAACATAAACACAGGCTTTCGTACTAAAATCATCAATAAATGTAATAAAATACTTGCAACTACCATTAGAAGGAACCTCCACAGTATACAAGTCTGAATGCATGATCTCCAATGGTATCATGATTTACCAATGCTGAAAGATTTCCTTGTTCCTTCTTACCCATAATACACATATCACAAATTTTATTAGGACAATTGATACCAAGTAACTCACGAACTATCCTTTTGTTAGCCAAACTATCTCAAACTTTCAAAATTTAAATGACCAAATTATATATGTCACAACTAATTATTATCATCAATCACATTATTCAAACAAGAAAATCTCCACTATTCAAATTTAATGAAACTAAACGGTTTAGAGTCATTATCATCTTAGCAGTCATACCCACTTTCTCATAAAAAATCGTACAGACTATCATGTTTAATACGAATGTCATAATTATTTTCTGACAATTGCTACATACTCAACAAATTATAATTCAACCTCAGGCACATAGAATACATTAGAGATAAAATTAGTAGATCTATTTTTCAAACTAATGAAAATTTTTCTCCTTACTAAACATTGGTAGAACAGTGTTATTCTCAAATTTTACTTCACCTTTAATAGACTCATCAAGTTTAGAAAATAATTCTTTTTTTTCTACACATATGGTTACTGCATTCAGTATCCAAAAATCATTTGCTTTTATCAATAACTCCATCATTATTGCAAGTCAACAATAAAGTTTCGAAATTTTGATTGTTATTCTGAGCTTGATTTTCAATAACATTACCTTGAAAATTATCGTTAGATTTACATTCAAATCTTCTATGCTCAAATTTTTCACAATTATCGCACTGAATCCCTCTGGCTCTGGTTAAAATAATATCTATTGTCATAATTATAACTATCACCTCTGCCTCTACTAAGACCATCTCTAAAATTAAAATTGTTACCTCTACTACGTTGAGAATTCCATCTGCATCTTCCTCTGTTGTTAGCCTGGTCTCCACCTATGTCGTTGTAACCATGACCTCTGCTGTTGTTGTCCTAATTTCTCTGTTGAAAAGTTCCTTACTCCTTGTGTTCATCCTTTTCCTTCAAATTTAGCATGTGTCTGCAGGGTGGGTCTTCTCCATAGTATCCGGGGGTGTCCTTCCATCTTCCCATTAATTCTCTGTTCATGTAGAGTTAATGAGCCTTGCAATTCTTTAATTTTTAATTTTGATAAATCCTTGATTTCTTGAATTACTGTCATCGTGTGATCAAACTTATGGGTAAAGTGTTTAAAACTTTCTCAACAATATCTCATCAGAAAGTCGATGATCACTAAATGTAATCTCGTTCTTAATCTCTAACAAATGGAAAGAATATGATTCAATTTATATAAATTTTTCTCATCATTACAAGTTCAAATTTCCTTTTTAACATCATCAAATTACTTTGTTAAATCCGATCTGTACCTTTGTATATTTTCTCCAAAATATCCTAAGCCTCTTTAGTCATGTTCGTAGTAGGAATTTTTTCAAAAAATTGATATATTAATTCCCTGATGAATTTGTGACAGCACCATATTATCCCTTTTTATGTCCTGTGCATCATGCATCAGCATCTTCACCAATTCTTTTTTCAACATATTGTTTTAACTTGTATGCCTTTAGATAGGTTAACATCTATTTCATCTAAAAATTATATTCCTCTATGTTTTTTAATTTTGGAATTGAAAAAGTAATTTAGACAAGAAACACAAGGGAAATTAAAAGAAAATTTCTTATGCAAAAAATCGTAAGCAAGGCGGCGCAATTCAAAGCAAAACCAACAAAAACAATGGCGCAAGTTCGCAGCTCTGCAACGGGGGAACCAAAAAAATAACCTAAAATTAGTACCAGTAATGCGGGTGAATAATCACATGCATACACACCACGTAGACCCTACTACACTAACCAATTAAATAATGACACATGGGGCTATCTAACTAAAATAACCAAATTCTATAAGGCTTGGTTTAATTAATTTCCTACAATTATGCTAAAGATCTTTGTGATGTTTAGGTGCTAAAATTATGCTTCATAAATGGAAGATTAAACGTCTGTGGTACAGGAGAAATGCTTACATATAATCAGATCTAGGGGTGAAGTCGTAGACCTTGTAGTGTAGAAAAAACCACTTCATCAATTAGGTGAAGCCACATATAGCTATAGTGTGGACCCCATGTAAGTCACAGATAAAATGGTATCTTCTGGACTATAGAGTCCACAAGTCCAGAAAAGAATTTTCCATGGTACAGGAAACTCATTAAAAACAAGTCATCTTGGTTATCTACCAACAGGATACCTACTGCAGTTGTGCAAATGGCAAATTAACGAAATGCCATTGTGATTTTAACAAATCAAGAATTTTGTCATTGATTTTAATTGGCTAGGCTGAGAAGTACATAGCATTAAGTTAAATTTCCTAAATGATCCCTAACTTTTTGAAAATATCTTTTCTAAATCCCTCGTGTTTGAAATAATGCTATTTAACATCTCACATAATCAAAATTAATCCACTTTGATCGTAAATCCCATTTGCTGTCATGTTTCAGGCAGAATGTGTCTTGCCTAGGTGATGTTAACATAAATTCAAAGGCCAAAAGTTTGAGTTGCTTTTTGGATTAATTAAGTTTCATTTGCTGTAGAAAATCTTTTTATTTTACCGGTTACTTATGAATATGAACTATTGAAAAAAGCTGATTTTGTTTGCACAAGTTTAGACGTACGATTTTGTTCATGAAAATAGACAAATAAGGGATTCAGGACCAAAAGAGTATAGATTAAATGTACTAATTGAGATACCCAATCGATTTGTCTTTAATCCACACTGTATTAAAATTCTGAGTTATGTCGGGTGAATTACATTTTCTTAGTGATAATATCTTCACTAGAAAACTTAATGACCATGCAAGGTCTGTAAACTTGAACTCAATTTTAGAAATTGTTGATTTTATTATTTACTAAAACACTTTTTAAAGAATGAAAAAGGAAATAAAAGAAACCTTGAAAGTTCACATTAAATATTGATTTTGATATAGTAATTCCTTATCAATATAAGAAAAGAAATTCTATTAAAATTATATCCTTTCCAATTCAAAATTCTATCTTAGAAAATTAAAGAAATATATACGACAATAAAAACTATACTTTTGAAATACAAGCTCATTCAATATAAAAAAAATGGCAAAATATTGCGCAGAACAGGGTATATTTCTTTTCTGGAGGCATTGCTGGCACGCGCTCTTTGATGATGGAATGATGGGCCATATTTCCAAGGAATTCCAACTAATATTAGTATAAGTGATGCTTAAGCGTATTGATTTTTGTAGAATGCACAATAAACTAAAAAAGGTTTGCATTTACTTATAAACAAACTAAATACAGCTTGCATGAATAATCCCAAATTCAACATTTAAGAGCTTAAGTCAATTAAAGAGTCATAGAAATTACTAATAAGGCTGAAAGAAAGTATTAGCTATAATACACAATCTCACTCCTTACAATTAGACAAATTAAATATATTTTCCCAGATAAAATGATCACCTAATCTTTTAATTCGTAAATGAATAACTTATGTAATAGCTTATAATTAACTATTTGTCTACATAAAATTTAGAAATCTTAACAAGCCTGCATTAAGATAGTATAATTATTATTTATAACCATGATAATTTTGATCTAAACCAAACAATGTAACAAATCAAAAGATGAAGAGTTCAATTTCATATGAAAATGAAGCAAATTGTTGACAAAATTTTTATATCTTTTCTTTTATTTCAAAGTAATTACAGGCAATTCAATTAAACTGTTATGTGTAATGAAAAAGTTTTAACTTGTAACTTATAATTGTAAAAGAATCATTTCAAGCATTTAATACAGAAAGAAAAAATCTTGTCAACAAAAGTAATTCCATGCTAATTAGACAACTAACTTGCATGACTAATTAGACACCAAAGTAAAGCTACTTCCAGGCTAAGTATTCAAACTTTATCTCATTTCGACTTATATACATGGGCATGTCCATATTTATTAAAATATTGCATTAAAATAGTGAATCTATTAGTTACAACCATGATAATTTTGATCTAGGCTAAGTAAAATCAATATATAGAGAGATGATGAGTTCAATGTCGCAAGAAAATGAAGCAAATTTTCTAATAGAATTTGAACACTTTTCATGGTAATTCAAAGTAATTTTTGGCATTTCAAAAATTAAGTTTTTAATTTATTTGTAATGAAAAGTTCTAATTGTAACTTCTAATCTTGATAAAATTATTTCAATTACTTAATACTGAAATAAATATGTACAGAATTTTCTGTTTGTAACAAACAGATACGACTACTGCTGTATATTGCAGATTTGTCATGCGCCTCCAATTGACTATCCAAAAAAAGCAAGATATTGAAACATAAAAAAGTCCAAAAAAAAAAAAAAAAGAAACTACAATTCCACCAAGGTGCACGATGAATAGTTTGTGTCATGTGTAGCGTTGGACCACTCATAGTGCTCCACGCTGTGTGGTCCATTCAATGTAAAAAGGAAAATCATATCATAAATTTATTTTAATCATTTCAGATGGTATCCTTACTATTTTATATCTTGAAACCTTGATGCCACATTTATGATTTTTCGGGCTGTTACTTTAATGTATTGACTTTGATGTTTTACTTTAGATATACAATTTTATTGAAGTAACTTCCTTCAATAAAATATGGTTTAAAATAAATTATGAAATCCCAGAGGAATATAGTTTAGAATCAACTGCAAGATTAGAATGAAAATTAGGAATATCTCTTAGAAACCAAAGAAGAGTAGAAAAGAAAACATCTTGGAGAATAAGCTAATATAACTGTTTTGGACCTTAAAAAGAGAATGTGAATAGATAAATACTTTGTATGAGCAACTATCTCATAAGGGACAAATAATGTAGCATAAATTATTTATATACTATCTTTCTTCCAATCCATCAGTTAATGCAGTTTACTTGGTCAAAAGAAATTAAATTGTTTGTACATGTCCAAGATACAATCAAGATATTTCTTTGATGCTCATTGCATGTTGACTTCAACTTGTTTTAGCCATAGTCATGTTTGTTTTCCAAACCTTTTGTCTTCTATTTTTTCTTTTTTCCAGGAATACCACAGTCCTTGTGCTATTTTACGTTTGACGTTCATCTTTAAATGGTATGTATTGACTCATTTTTCATTATTTTATCCTGGAAGAGGGGGATGGAGGGATGCCATTTTAGCAACTTAACCAGCATAAATTGCATATTAAGAGGAGATGTTCGCTTACAATAAATCACAATTTCATCCTAGGTAGTGTTCAATTATAACTTTTTCAATACTTTGTCCACAGAACTGGATATTAGCCAAATGTTTTCTCATTATCTGTTTGCATTTCAATTTATTTATATGACAGTTTTTTTTCTTTTTCACTTTCTCGCTGGGTATTACATAGTTTCTAGTTCTCCAAACTAAAACATTCAACTGAAGATGGAAATCATAGCTTTAAATTTCAGGCAAAGATATTCAATTTATGAAGAAAATCATAATTAATTTGTTAAATTACCTTTTGCTATCGAAAAATTTCTAGGTGTATTAGTCATACGTTTCTTCATTTTAATGTGGGATAAATGTCCACCATACTTATGTTGGCATAACAATTCTAGAAACAGCTTCTAAAGACACGTGACAGGCATTCTAATGATGTGTAATTGCAATGGGTCA